>NW_026845477.1:22194109-22537130 GCF_025583915.1 Anolis sagrei ordinatus
TTGTGCCTACAGGTTCATCGGAACGCGCAAGCCCCCTCACCACGACAAGGTGACAGTCCATCGAGGGGGATGTTTACTCATATCATGATCTGATCACCATGCTCAATATATTCCATATGCATGAGGGTATTGGGATAATGATACAAAAGGTTTGCTAGGGTAGATCCTCTCCCACTCAGACTCAGCCTCCCCCCCCCCCCCAAAATAAAAATCCTAGCTACGGGCCTAATATTATATATAATTTTGTAGTAAAATGGTGTTCCTTATATACATTGGAAAAATCAAAATGTACATTTTTAAAAAATTAAATATCAGTTTAAATCTGTGGATACAGAAACTGTGGATACGGCAAGCTGACTGTAAAACTAATGTCCAGATGCCAAAGAGCATGAATAGTAATATTCATGTAATATTCATTCAGAGCATATTCACATTTTAGTTAATTTGTGGTACCAAGCAAAGTCCTCAGATATAGAGACAGATTGGAGGCAACAGCAGGACTTTTGAATGCTTCTTTGGGGACTTAGGCCCCTTTCACACAGATGAATAAACTCCCACATTATCTGCTTTGAATTGGGATATATGGCAGTGTAGACTCAGATAATCTAGTTCAAAGCAGATATTATTCTGTCTTGATATTCTGGGTTATATGGCTGTGTGGAAGGGCCCAGAGGTTCTGGAGAGAAACGATGGAAGCAAAGGATTCCCTTACATTGTGACCAGACCACTGCATCAGTGTAATTTTCAGGTTTCAGATGGTGTGGATGGGCTTGTGCAAGATGCACTCAATGAGTGCATAGTGTTTCCACCTCTTCCTTAACATTGCCATCCCCAGTGCCCATTTATTTGAGATTCAGCATGGCACAGTGATAATAGCATTGGACTTAAAATCCAGTTTTAATGAATTTGCTTGTTTTGCATCATGTATTCTGATGGCACACCATAACAACAACAACAACAACAACAACAACAACAACAACAACAAGCCATTATTTATTTTAAACCATATCTATTTGCTCAAATAGAAAAGTCTTCTGAAAGGAGAGAGGGAGAGGGCCAGCTGGTGGGACTGGGAGAAAGCCCTTTCCGGAGGATCTTTAAAACCCAAGGTGCCTCATATAAGAAGATAAACATATTTTAAGTAAGCTGGATCTAAGCTATGGAAGCTCACACAAGCCCTTTCAAACCATGAGCAGCTCCAACAAAACTCAACTAATGGAGGCCTTGAAGATGCAGTTTTAATTTGGGCAAATAAGGAATTGTGAATAAAGAACCAATATCAGTTGGTGCAAACAAGACCTGGAGCTGACTGTAGTTCAGAACTTCTTATTGCACAATTTCGAATCAGACTAAAGAGATTAAGGAAAACACAGAGACCAGTTTGATGTGATCTCACTAATATTTCTAGTGAATATGCAGTGGAGGTGAAGAATAAATTTAAGGGACTAGATTTAATAAATAGATTTCAGGCAAAAATGGGCATGATTAAGAACAAAGATGGCAAGGACCTAACAGAAGCTGAAGAGATCAAGAGGTGGTGAGACTATACAGAAGATCTGTATAGGAAGGATAATAATATTGAGGATAGCTTTGACAGTGTGGTGAGTAAATTAGAACCAGGCATCCTGAGGTGTGAAGTTGAACGGGCCTCAAGAAGCATTACTAATAGCAAGGCAGCAGGAGACGACAGGATCCAAGCTGAACTGTTTAAAATCTTGAAAAATAATAGAGAAAAATAATAAATGTAATAATAATAAAGAGAGTAAAATAATAAATGTAACAAAATAATAATAGACTAAAATATTGTATCAAATGTAATAATAATAAATAGAGTATATTAATAAATATAATAAAAATAATAATAGAGTAAAATAATGAATGTAATAAAATAATAATAATAGAGGTGCTGTCAAGGTGATGCATGCCATATGCCTGCAAATATGGAAAACATAAGAATGGCCATTGGATTGGAAAAAGTCAACTTATATCCTCATACCAAAAAAGGGACACACTAAAAAAGGGAAACACTAAAAACACTAAACCCTTATTTCTCATGCCAGTAAGGTAATGCTCAAGATCCTGCAAGGAAGACTCCAGCAATACATGGAGTGAGAGTTGCCAGATGTACAAGCTGAGTTTAGAAAAGAGAGGAATGAAAGAGAGGAAATTGCCAATATAATGGATGAAGGTAGGGAGTTTCAGAAAAACATCTATTTCTGTTTTATGGACCATTCTCAAGCCTTTGATTGTGTGGATCATAATAAATTTTTCCAAATTCTTGGTGGTATGGGGATACTAAGTCACTTTGTCTGTCTCCTGAGGAATCTGTATAATGACCAAGTAGCAACAGTAAGAACAGACCACAGAACAACAGACTCGTTCAAGATTGGGAAAGGAATACAGCAGTGCTGTATACTCTCACCCTACCTAGTCAACTTGTATGCAGACACATCATGTGACATGTGGGGCTTGATGAATCCAAGGCTGGAGTTAAAAATGATGGAGGAAACATTAACAACCTTAGATATGCATATGATACCACTTTGATGGCTGAAAGAGAGAAGGAGCTGAGGAGCCTTATAACCAAGAAAGAGAAAATGCTGGGTTGCAGTTAAACATTAATAAATCAAGATTATGGCAACCAGACTGACTGATAACTGGCAAATAGAGGGAGAAAATGTGGAGGCAGTGACAGACTTTGTATTTCTAGGTGCAAAGAAATATTGGAAATCAGAAGACAGGAAATCAGAAGACATTTACTTCTTGGAAGGATAAAAGGTAAAGGTAGTCCCCTGACATTAAGTCCAGTCATGTCTGACTCTGGGGTGTGGTGCTCATCTCCATTTCTAAGCCGAAGAGCCGGCGTTGTCCGTAGACACCTCCAAGGTCATGTGGCCGGCATGACTGCATGGAGCGCCGTTACCTTCCCGCCGGAGCGGTACCTATTGATCTACTCACATTTGCATGTTTTCGAACTGCTAGGTTGGCAGAAGCTAGGGCTGACAGCGGAAGCTCACGCCGCTCCCCGGAATCGAACCTGCGACCTTTCGATCAACAAGCTCAGCAGCTCAGTGCTTTAAACCACTGCGCCACCGGGGGATAGCAATGACCAATCTTGAGAAAATAGTGAAGAGTAGAGACATCACACTGGCAATGAAGATCCACATAGTTAAAGACATGGTATTTCCCGTAGTAACCTATGGATGCAAGAGCTGGACCATAAGGAAGGTTGAGTGAAGGAAGATGGACACTATTGAACTGTTGGAGGAAAACTCTGAGAGTGCCTGTGAGAAGATCAAACCATACTCCAGGAAATAAAGCCTGATAGTTCACTGGAGGGAAGGATATCAGAGACAAAGATGAAGTACTTTGGCCACATAATGAGAAGACAGGAAAGCTTGGAGAAGATAATGATGCTGGGGAAAATTGAAAGAAAAAGGAAGAGGGGCTGACCAAGGGCAAGATGGATGGATGGTATCCTCGAAGTGACTGGCTTGACCTTGAAGGAGCTGGGAGTGGCCAAGGCTGACAGGGAGCTCTGGCTTGGGATGGTCCATGAGTCTCGTTTTATGGGCAGGGTTGTGGAAGGAAATGAAAGAGAGGTTAACTCTTTCACATCTCACATACAGAGTTTTCATGCCCAATGCTACTTCCCAGAAGCCTCCCATTTACATAAATAAATTCAAAAAGGAAAGAAAAGAAAAGAAAGCCAATTGCAGCCACACAATTAGCAAAAAATCAGGTTTGGTTCTTCCACTTCATATTTAGAGGTGCAAAGATTTCTTGCCCTAAGAATAGAATAACACATACCCCCTGTTGAAAATATGTGGCTTTAGCGTCAGCTCCCTTTCAGTAATTTGCATAACCCCTTATTAATCTGAGAAATGTATAGTATATGCTATCTTCAATGGTAAAGACCTCTCAGTTCACTTATGAAAAACAATTGCAACCATTACAAAAGAAAACATACAAGAACAAAACTAAACTAAAGTGAGCAACAGTCTAATAATGCAGTACTGTACCTTTACCAAAATGTGGAATCACAACTTTTGAAAGATTAATTTGAACATGAACAAAGATTGGGCTGGATGTCACTTCTTTCAGGGGAAGAATGCCAATGAAAAAAAGACCCTGGCAGCAATGCCTGCCCATCATTGATGAACGTGAAGATGGGCCTACAGTCATGCAATATGTTAAATGTAACAAAACTGAAATACTGAAAACATTTTAGAATACATCCTTGGCAAATAGTGTAACAAGGACAGTTATTAAAAGTTTGGATGAAGCTAGATGGAAGATGCTTCTGGAGAGTGGTGTCCCGCCGTTTTAGTTCAGTGTTTGCAAATAAAATTAAAAGCAAGACAAAAGATATGTTTCTAGGTCAAAATACAACAATTTTCCAATACTGGTTCTATAATTACTAATGTTTGCAATATCTAAGCACTGGGGTCCTAGGGAGTGATGATGTCACAAATTCTTGTGGACTAGTTTTGGATAGATGTGCATTTCTCTACAAAGCAACCATATAAACACATGTAAACATGTAGCAAAGACAGCCACTGCACATTTCAAATTTCACACAAAGTGATCTTTACCGTTCTGCTCACTTTCCATTCCAATGGAATAGTTTCACTTATGAACAAGCCATAAGTCTCATGGATGAAAACATCTTTTCAGTGACAAATCTACCCTGACAATCCCATTAATAGGATTAAGGTTCATTAAGGACATGTTTTGTCATATAAGACTGCCCCAAATACTCCTGGAGGTTTAAGTCTTGCACCAAAACCCAGGGCCTCTTGCACAGTAAATCCTGGATATATCTTCTGAAAACTATTGAATGTTTTTAAAGAAAGAGGCATCATTTTAACCAAAAGTGTATTGTATTACTTTAGCCCAAGTTGTAAAATACAGTTAAATTATTATATGCACAATCTAAGCAGAATATTATTCTCTAGTAAACTAAAATTACTGAACCAGAATGGAGTGATGACTTTATTTGCCTGGATGCAGCAAGCAGGCACAGGTCCAGAAATTTCCTCAATCTTCCCATGTTACTTCTGCATATTGCAGAAAGCTAGGAAGGAACCTTCAACTGTAGTAGACAATCAGTTGCTTTGTCTACTCTGGGAAACAGTAGTCTTCCAGGGTGTCAACCAGAGGGTCTTTCCCTGATCCTTTTTAAGGAAGGGAGGGAGAGAGGGAGGGAGGGAAGGAAATGGATTCCAAGAGCTGAACCTAGAATATTCTCCTTATAATACCATAGTCTCTCCCTATATTGACTGGATGAAGCAAAATGATCCTATAGAAAAGCTGTTATCTGTAACATTTCCATTTGCTAAGAGTGCTGACTCCATGAAGAAATTTTCCTTTAATTCCTAAATTTCTAGCATTGCAGAAAAATAACATTTCAGTTTAGGCATCTCAAGAAAAGAGCAGTTACCAAGGAAATGCAAAAATACCAAATATAAGAGTTCTTGGTGTGAGCACTAGTCATCATTGTCTAAGGCCCCTTCCACACAGCTGAATAAAATCCAACAATATCTGCTTTGAATTGGGGGGGGGGGCACTTCCAGACAGGTCATTTCCAAGAGCAACCGCGTTTTAAAAACGCAGATGTTCCCAGGGGCCCATCTACACACACCCCAGAAAGTGCACACTTTCTGGGGTGTGTGTCCAGATGTTCTCCCAGTACTTTCAGGGAAAACACCAGGACACTCTAACTTCCTTCCCAAAATACCGCCAAAACAGCATTAAAAAACGAAATAATTTACCCAGCCTCCATGAGATGGCTGCTGGAGCTCTCCTGGCACGTACCAATGACGTACCAGGAGAAAGGAGAGCAGGAGCTCAAGACGTCAAGAAATCAACAATTGGTATGTGCCAGGAGAGCTCCAGCAGCCATCTCATAGAGGCTGGGTCAGTTCTTTTGTTTTTTAAAGCTGTTGGGGGGGGGGGCTTTTGGGGAGGGGGTAGGTATTCTCACTGTTTTCCAGGATAATTTAGCTCAGAAAGCCGTGGAAATATAGACCAGACACCGGAAGCAATGGGTTTATCCCATGCCTTCCAAGAAGGTGCAGAATAAACACACTATCAAATTAATTTGCCGATTAATTCAGGTTTGTCCAGGATGTCATCTGGACAGCCCCTTTTTTATTGCAGAAACTACCATAGTAAAGTGGCTGTCTGGATGCGCCCTGGGATATATGGCAGTGTGGACTCAAATAATGCAATTTGAAGCAGATATTGTGGATTATTCTCCCTTGATATTCTGGGTTATATGACTGTGTGGAAGGGCCCTATTTTCCGCATTGGTAGACATATGGAGACTGAAGGGGAATTTCACTGGGGAGAGGGCAGATTTTGCTTTTGGGGCCAACAATGTCATTTTGTCTCTCTTGTACCCCGGTTTTGCCTGCTGTCAGCAGTTGGCCATCAACAGACAAAAATCTTCTCCCCATGGTTGGCAATGTTTGGCTCAAAGCAACCTCTGGATGCCAGAGTACAAAGCATGCGATAATTACATCATGTTTCCTCCATTTCAATCTAAGGAGCATGGCTTGCCATCGAAATAGGATGCCAAAGGCTTAACCCCCTTCCTGCACCCTCAGAGAACTGGTTCCTGAACCTTCATTTTGGCCAAGTGAACCTGACAAGAGTTGACAGCTCCTGGGAAGATTTTTCCTTAACTTTTCTTTAAGTTGAGCCTTAATAAGGTGCTTGCCCATGGGCCGAAGGTTAACTCTTTTTTCCCTGCTGTTCCATAGCCTCCGTGATTGTAACCCCAAAGCAATTATGAATGAAGTGCCCTGAGGACTTGGTAATTGGTTACCTGAGGACATTTCTGAATGTGTTGAGCGCCCTGTGGGTTGTTAATTTCATTACTGCAGCTTAATTTATAGATAAGCTATAAGGATGGAGAAAAATGTTCATGCCCTTAATGGGGCCATCACTTTGGATAAATTTCTAATTCAATTTAAAAAAAATAACAATTTGAGGAACAATGTGAATAGTTAAGTACTAACATTCTTTTATACCAGTGGAAAGGAGCCAATGGGCTACTGGCTATTTTGGATGATAACTCTCATAATCCCTTAGCATCCGCCATGCTGACTGGGGCAAATGGAGGTTGATGTGCAAAGCATTTGATGAGCCCAATGTCACTGAGCTCTATTTTATATAGATAATCTATATCTATATATGTAATCAGTGTAAAACCTTATTGCACTAATTACATATTGCTGTATGACATGAGGTCCCTTAAGGGATCAGTGGTATTTAAAAATTCAGTTAAAATCCATAAAAATATATTCAAAACTAAAAAGCACAGCATCCCCTGACTTGAACCCTGTTCTTCAGAGTTGAAACCCAGCATTCAAACTAGTACACCAATATGTGTATTCCTTGATTCTGCTCAAATGCTGATTTGAAATGACACAATTTGAGACTGCTGAAATTTTTGGGAATATCAGCTCTAGAGAGCTCTAGGTATTTTTTATAGTATGCTTCAACTGGATCTGCCTAGTCAAAGCCATGGTATTCCCTGTAGTAACCTACGGATGTGAGAGCTGGACCTTAGGGAAGGCTGAGCGAAGGAAGATCGATGCTTTTGAGCTGTGGTGTTGGAGGAAAGTTCTGAGAGTGCCTTGGACTGCGAGAAGATCCAACCAGTCCATCCTCCAGGAAATAAAGCCCGACTGCTCACTGGAGGGAAAGATACTAGAGACAAAGTTGAAGTACTTTGGCCACATCATGAGGAGACAGCAAAGCCTAGAGAAGACAATTATGCTGGGGAAAGTGGAAGGCAAAAGGAAGAGGGGCCGACCAAGGACAAGATGGATGGATGGCATCCTTGAAGTGACTGGACTGACCTTGAAGGAGTTGGGGGTGGTGACGGCCGACAGGGAGCTCTGGCGTGGACAGGTCCATGAGGTCACAAAGAGTCCGAGACGACTGAACGAATGAACAACAACACAACTGGATATAAATTCATCCAAGACATACCATATATACTCGAGTATAAGCTGACCCAAATATAAGCCAAGTCACCTAATTTTACCACAAAAAACTGGGAAAACGTATAGACTTGAGTATAAGCCAAGGGTGGAAAATGCAGCAGCTACTGGTAAATTCCAAAATAAAAATAAATACTGATGAAATTACATTAATTGAGGCATCAGTAGGTTAAATGTTTTTGAATATTTGCATAAAGCTGTAATTTAAGGTAAGTCTGTCCAACTCTGATTAAAACATTATTCTAACCTTCTACAATGTAAATGTGCTTACGCATCCTTCCAATAATAATAGAGTGAAATAATCAATGTAATACTACTACTACTAATAATAATAATAATAATAATAGAGTAAAATAATGGAAATGTAATAATAATAGAGTATAATAATAAATATAATAAAATAATAATAAAGAGAGTAAAATATAAATGTGACAAAATAATAATAGAGTAAAATAATGTACCAAATGTAATAATAATTTGGCCACATCATGAGAAGAAAGGAAAGCTAAGAGAAGCCAGTTATGCTGGGGAAAATGGAAGGGAAAAGGAAGAGGGGCCGATGAAGGACAAGATGGATGGATGACATCCTTGAAGTGACTGAATTGACCTTGAAGGAGCTGGGGGTGGTGACAGCTGACAGGGAGCTCTGGCATGGGCTAGTCCATGAGGTCACAAAGAGTTGGAAACGACTGAACGAATGAACAACAAAGAGTAAAATAATAAATGTAACAAACAACAACAACAGAGTAAAATAATAAATAACCTTGACTCAAGTATAAGTTGAGGGGTGCTTTTTCAGCCTAAAAAAAGGCTCCTATGTGCTAAGCGATCTCACATCAATGCATGCAGTGTATTTGTGTGCAATAGTACAACATGCATAATTCTACTTCTGTTACAGTGACCTCAATATGACTGTTCTGCATTGGATTCCAGACACTTCCATGAGGGAACTTGTGCGTGCATAAGTCAGCAACAGGATTCCAGGACAGATGTTAAAGTGATTAAGCTTGGCCATTAGAATTTTAAATTTATTTAAAGTATTTCTTGACTCAAATTCTGTTTTTTAAAAAGATGTGAAATGCCAAATATTCCATTCTTGCTTCCCCCTCGATTCCTCCCCATGTAAATACTGAATGTATGTGCACTTTAAAAAAAATCTGGCATCTATGTGCTTTGATCTATTTATCAATTAGCCACATGCCTCACCCTTTCTCTACAGAGCTCAGGGCTGCTTTCATACTTAACCCAGATGGTCTCTAATCCAAGTGATTTACATCAGTGTTTTTAAGCTTTCTGATGTGCAGGAGCAGCAAGGGTTTTCCTTCAGTGTGTCCAGAACTGGCATAATATTTCTGCCCATTGAGTACATAGCAACTTGTCAAGGATTGGTAGCTCATGGGTTGGCATGAGTCTATGGACCTCCTCACTGAGTAGTACTGATTTTACAGGTCAAAATGGGTGCAGCTTTAGTATTTATCCCCTCATCCTCTGAACTATAAGAAATGCAATTCACTATAGGTTGGATATTCTTTTTCCAAAGTGTTTTGGATTTGGAATCCCCCCCACCCCGATTTTGGAATACCTATATTTGCAGATATATACATAATGCGATTTGTGGAATTGTTGTTGTTTATTCATTCAGTCACTTTTGACTCTTCATGATCTCATGGACCAGCCCATGCCAGAGCTCCCTGTTGGCCATCACCAACCCCAGTTCCATCAGAGTCAAGCCAGTCACTTCAAGGATACCATCCATCCAACTTGCCCTTGGTCAGCCCATTAAATTCATACTTTTTTAAAAAAATGTGCACATAAGTAAATTTGTGAACACTGAACCATCACAAAGTAAAGGTGTCACTATCTCAGCCATCTTAATAACTGGCAAATAGAGGGAGAAAACATGGAGGCAGTGAGAGACTTTGTATTTCTAGGTGCAAAGATTACTGCAAATGCAGACTGCAGCCAGGAAATCAGAAGACATTTACTTCTTGGGAGGAGCGCAATGACCAATCTCAAGAAAATAGTGAAGAATAGAGACATCACACTGGCAATGAAGATCCACATAGTAAAAGCAATGGTATTCCCCGCAGTAACTTTTGGATGTGAGAGCTGGACCATAAGGAAGGCTGAGCAAAGGAAGATAGACGCTTTTGACCTGTGGTATTGGAGGAAAATTCTGAGAGTGCCTTGCACCATGAGAAGATCAAACCAGTCCATACTTCAGGAAATAAAGTCTGGCTGTTCATTGGAGGGAAGGATATTAGAGGAAAAGATAAGTACTTTGGCCACATAATGAGAAGACAGGAAAGCTTGGCGAAGACAATGATGCTGGGGAAAATGGAAGGAAAAAGGAAGAGAGGCTGACCAAGGGCAAGGTGGATGAATGGTATCCTTGGAGTGATTGTGGCTAGATTTTGAAGGAACTGGGGATGGTGACAGCCAGCACAGAGCTCTGGTGTGGACTGGTCCACGCCAGAGCTCCAAAGAGTCGGAAGCGACAGAACGAATAAACAACAACAAATATCAGCCATCCAGTTTGGCAATGTTGGTTATTTGATAATTCTGGATTTCTGGATATGGATTGGTACAAAGTCTCTACTGGACAATAAAAAATGCCCAAAGAGCTTCCCTTTGAAGGGGCTGGAACCAACATTTGGACTTACAGATTCTTGGGATGACAGTCTCCACAATCAATTGTTCCTTAGACTGGTTGTAATTTCTGGGACCTGAAACCTAAACCTTTTGTTCTGCTGTGAGCAATTATGGTGTCAGTGTCCATGTTAGTGGGGTGACAAATCTGTTCTGGGCTTAAGTCCAAACCATTTTTGGGGGGGGGGGTGGTGGTCATCAACTTGAATAACTCTATCAAAACTCAGGCTGAGGAAATTTTCATTTTTTAAAATTGTGTCAGAAGCAACTTGAGAGACTGCAAGTTGCTTCTGGTGTGAGATAATTGGCCATCTGCAAGGACACCCAGGGGAGGCTTCTCTCATGTCCCTGTAAGGGAACTGACAGATGGGAGCTCACCCCATCTCGTGGATTCGAACTGCTGACCTTCAGGTCAGCAGTCCAGTCAGCACAAGGGCTTAACCCATTGTGAAACCATGGCTCATGAGATTCAGGTAATGCTGCTTAGAGATACAGCTTCTCAGGAGACCTGCCAAGATTGAAGATAAATAATTTGTGATATAGGAAAGGGAGAGCCAAGAACAATAGCCTTGTGGATCAGACTGGGCCTGTGCCCAGCAGTTCCTCAAAGGATTTGTGGAATCGCAATCTCATGCACACAGAGTGTTGTTATAATCTGTTGTTGTTGTTGTTGTTGTTGTTGTTGTTGTTGTTGTTGTGTGCCTTCAAGTCATTTCCAAGTTGTGGCAAATTCTACAGTCATGATACCATCATTGTAGAGTTTTCTTGGCAAGCTTTGTACAGGAAAGCTTTGCCTTTGCCTTTATTTGAGGAGGAAAGAGTGTGGCATCCCCAATGCCACACAGTGGGTTTCCAGGACCAAGCAGGGATTTGAATCCTGGTTTCACAGAGTTGTAGTTTCACATTTGAGTCACATCACCATGCTGCCTCTACAGGCTGGCTCTCAAAGAACTCTAGTTCCCAGTTTTCCTTGAAAAAAGCTTGACTTTGCAATGGGCATCCACAGAATTCCCACTTGCAAAACTCTCTTCCAAAGGAAGGCTAGAGGAACTCTTTCCCTGATGTTGCTTGAGGGGTGGGGATAAAAATGTATGTTTTTTCCTGCTTGTCTTTTAATATTTTTAAAATCTAGGATTGAAGGTTTAACTCTCTTCCTTTGAACGTGAAAGGCTTAGTTTTCATTTATTGCTATCTGTTGAAGCTTTGTCTGGCTTGATTATGTAAACCACTTTAGGGGACCCTTGTTAGCAGGACCAAAAAGCAGCATAGATATGACTTTCAAAAATATATGCAATAAATAAATAAAAATGCAGTGAGATGATTTTGGTTTTAATCCTTGTCCCCCAGTGTCATATGGCTTGGAATTTTGCTTATTTTACCATTGGATTAAATTGACTGCTGAAATGGGGAAGGTATATTAAAATGCAGTAGTACAGTCACTTATCTGAGTAGAAGAGCATTGCAAACATTTTTTAAAATGAGAGGCAGGAGCTTTTTGCATAAACAATGGGATTCCTGGTATCAGTCTCTTGTATCCTGCTGCCCAATCAGATATGTCATCCTCAGGGCAATGCTTACTGGGGGATAATGGGATTGGAGTTAAATGTCAACAAATCTGACTGAATTTTTTGAAATGCATGAGAGCACTATGAATACCATAGTTTGCCAAAAACAAACAAACAAATGAATTGGTCCAAGAGCAACTCAAGGTTTAACTCTGTCTTGAAGTCAAGATGACTAAAATGAGCCTAGCATACTTTGGGACATATCATGAGATTACTCATTAGACTACAATGCTTGTTATGGTTTTATTTATCGAGTCAGAAGCAAATTGAGAATACAGTTATTATGCATAGAAAAACCACAAACAAAGTTAATAGCTTGGCATTGTACTAAATTTCCTTTGACCAGAAGCTGGCCACTTCGAGTGCCTCTTGTGTCGCTGTAAGAAGGTCCTCCATTGCGCATGTGGCAGGCAGGGGCGGCTCAACCCATTATGCAAAGTAAGCATTTGCAATATAGTTGATTTTGCCCAGGGATGCTCTTGAGGTGCTCTTGGGGGAAAATAGACCTTGATATATGTGAGTTGTAGTTACTGGGATGTATAGTTCACCTACAATCAAAGAGCATTCTGAACTCCACCAATGATGGAATTGAACCAAATATGGCACACAGAACTCCCACGACAAACAGAAAAAATATATATCATTGATTGGTTTGGGGGGGGGGGGCGCCAAAATACTGTTTGCTTAACGTTGAAAATTACTTAGGGCCGCCTCTGGTGGCAGGGCTCAGACTGCATTGTAATAGATGGTCTGTGGTTTGCTCTTCTCCACACTCACAGACTCCACTTTATAACCCCATTTCTTAAGGTTAGCTCTGCATCTCGTGGTGCCAGAGTGCAGTCTGTTCAGAGCCTTCCAAGTCTCCCAGTCTTCTGTGTGCTCAGGAGGGAGGATCTCATCTGGTATCAGCCACTAATTGAGGTTCCTGGTTTTAACCTGCCACTTTTGGACTCTCACTTGCTGAGTTGTTCCTGCGAGTATCTCTGTAGATCTTAGGAAGCTATTTCTTGATTTAAGGTGTTAGCTTGCTGGCTGATGTCCAAACTGAGGATGGGCCACAGATGCCAATGCCTTGCAGCTTGTTATGGTGACCACAATACAGACAGATAGATTCTATCAAGAAAGCTATTACAATAAATCTACAAGACCTGAGCAGGGTTGTTGATGAACGTGTTACTTGGATGTCTCTTATTTATAGGGTCACCATAAGTCGAAGTGGACTTGATAGCAATTGATAACAAACAACAAACTTTGGGGCTATAACATCCAACTGTCTCCTTATTAATTAGTCAGCCCCTATGTAATATTGTTGCCTGCATCCCTTTTGTGTGGTGTGGCGATGCCTCCATTTTAAATTCATTCAGAATGTACTACCTTTCCCTTCATGTTGTTCAGTGATAGTTGGTAGTTTCTATGTTGATGTGGCAGCAATTCCCTTTCAGGTTTTAGTGTGAAATTTAAATGGAAGTAACCATGTTGCTTTGGCCACATCATGAGGAGACAGCAAAGCCTAGAGAAGACAATTATGCTGGGGAAAGTGGAAGGTAAAAGGAAGAGGGGCCGACCAAGGGCAAGATGGATGGATGGCATCCTTGAAGTGACTGGACTGACCTTGAAGGAGCTGGGGGTGGTGACGGCCGACAGGGAGCTCTGGCGTGGGCTGGTCCATGAGGTCACGAAGAGTTGGAGACTGAACGAATGAACAACAACAACAACCAAGGTGCTGAACCCTTGTTGCTGCCTTCAAATCAATTTCAATGTATGGTGACCTGAGGAGCAAGAGACCTCTGTCTCACCTTGTCCTCCACAGCCTTGCTCAGCTCTTGCCCACACAGGGCCATGGTTTTCTTGATTCAGTCTTTATCTTTTCTCCTTTCCTATTGCCCTCCATTTTTCCAACCAGATTGTCTTTTCTAGTGTATCATTTATGAAGCTATGAAGGATGACAGCTTCGTTTTACTCATCTGCGCTTCTATGCCAAGGTGAGGCCTGATTTGCATGAATACATATCTATTTATTTATTCATTTATGTTGAACCCTACCTACAAAATAGGTTCAGTAACTTAGAAAGCCCCTTTAAAGTGTACAGAAAAATCCAGAGTAGACATATTGCCATACTTACACAGTAGCCAAATATTGCCATTGATAGCTTTATAAACTTTTCCCCTTGGAAAGCTATGGAAACATTTATTTCACAATATTAAATACAGAACTGCCAAGTCACATGGCTACATTTCTGTAATCATATCTCCTATGATATCACCCCACGTCCCCAAAAACCTTTGTAAGCATGGCAACTTCTATGCACAATTGGAGCAGAATTTTGATCTAGAATGTTTCAAATCAAATTGTTCTAATGCAGTGTTCCCAAACGTTTGGTCCTCCAGATGCTTTGGACTTCAGCTCCTAGAATTCCTGACAGTTGGCTAACCTAGCCAAGGCTTCTGGGAGTCAAAGCCCCAAACAACTGGAGGACCAAAGCTTGGGAACCACTTTTCTAGTGCAATTAGTATCTTTTGGGTGAGAAACACTGCAAGCACTGTGTAATATTTACTTTACTAACAGAAGAGGAAAACATAGATGGAAGCAAGCAGATAAAACAAAGGGAAGCAATGTGTGGAATCTTGTCCTTCTTGACAGATTGAGGTCAAGCAAACTGCTTCAGTCTCTCTAAGCATATGTGTCCTTCATCATTAATAACTTTGCCATCTTGACCATACTCCATGTTGTTTGGTGACACTTATCACAGTCTCCCTGTGTAAAATGCTGGTGGGTACGTAGTCATGGATTATGGGAGATACAGTCCTTAATATTTCCCAGTTTCCATCTGTGAAATACTGGAGGATATGTGGTAAGGGATTATAGGAGCCATAGTCCAAAATATTTGTAGGGTCCTCTGTTCTGAAAAATTGTGTGTCCCAATTATTTGGCCCTACGGGCTGGGGATTTTGAGAGCTGTGGTCCAAAACTACTTTTTCCAAGCTCTTGACTTACTCTTTTGGATACCTATAAGCCTATAGTACATGTCGACTGATGAACAATATTTTCTGAAAAGAAGCTGACATACTAACATGCCTTGGATACTGATGATCAGAGTACAAAATAAAGACAAAGTAACACAGCCTAACCTTCTATACTTAGATTCTATACTTAGATTCTAAGTCCAGCTGTTAAAACCTAATAACCAAGCTGTAACTCCACTGTGCTGTTCAGCTACAGACTGCTGTCACGCAATGTTCTGGCCTGGTGATATGAAATGTTTCAAATTTATATAAAGCAAAAGATGTCCTGCTAAATGGCATCCACTTCAAGACATTCCTCTTTCCAGTTTCCACTAATGTGAAGACATTCATTTTGAAATGATCTGGACTATTATTTTATTTGTTAACGAGTGACAGAATTTTAAAACTACGCACAAAAAAAGAGTCTCATAGCTCCTTAGAAACATAAAAATATATTATTGTGTAAGAATTTTGGGACTATATTTTACATCATTAAATGTAGGATTTGTAATCTAGGGTTACAAACATATACATATAATTGGGAAATTATATAAGCAATAGTCTTGTGCATTTGTACAGAATCACTATCCGTTTCAGTTTGTTTCATTTGTAAGGCCCCATTTTTGTTTTTGAGCACCTCTCCCAAAAATGGGTGCCTTTCAGAATGAGCTTTTTGCTCAACATCCAAAAAAACCCAAATATATTTGGCCCATTGGTAGCAAAATGCTATGGCCTAGAGCCGAACATCAAGTAAGAGGCGCTTGGCTGTAGACTCTGCCAGGGCCTACATCTAAGCGCACCAAGCAACTGATGCACTTTGATGTAGGTCCTAGCCACATCAGACCTGGGCAGGGCCTACAGATGCGCAATGAATGCCAAAAATCAGCTGACCAAACGGTCACCATTCCCACTTACCTTTAGTTTCACCAATTTTTCCAAACAGGAGTGGGGTGTACCAATACATGCCATCCAAATGAACGGTACGAAACAAAAACACGAAATAAATAAATGAGACTAATACTGGGCCCATGACTAATAGGGAAATTCCCAGGTCACTCTACCCATAATGCCTGTCTCTAAAGACCTCGCAGAGGTGTATACTTAAAGAAAGAAATGCTCTCGAGATCTGTAAAAAAAATAGTGCTAGCCTTCCAGAATTTGGACCCTTCAAGGATGTCGTGTTCAAATTTTCTACTACTGGTAATTCACAAACACCTAATTCCTCTAATCAGAAGATTAAGACAGTTACAATGGTATAGTAGTTAGAGTGCTGAACTAAAAGTCTGCAAAATCAGGTTCAAATTTGTTCTCAGTCCTGGAAACCCTTACCTTGTTTTTAGAGGATGGCAATGGTAAACCTTTGTCTTTCAACCTCATCATACGGGGCTAAAATTAGTGACATATGCCGATCTAGCCCCGGTCACCCATGGAGCCGGCTAGCACCCATCAGACGATGTCATGCCAGCTCTGTGGGTGAAGGAGGGTAGAACTGGTGTGCCAATGCCACAACACTGGAAGCTTCCTTTGTTGCCATTGACTTTATGGGGGAAGCTGCATGCTCCATGCATGCACCACACTCCCCACCCCATGGAATCACCTGCCAGGGGAACCTGGCAATGCGGGGTGTGGGGCAGTGGCTTCCCCATCTCCTGCAGTGAAATGGAGCCATGTGGGACATAGCATCCATATCTGCAGTTTCACCCACACTCAAGTTTCCCTATGTCCTGCAGACAATTATATAATATACTTCCAATGGAAGTTAGTATACAGTTGTGTTGGAGATCCTAACAAATTCCTCGAGATGATATCTCTCTAAGAATCTCTAGGTCATCCACGACAACTCTATGATATGCTAAGACTAGAATTAATTCAATGGTGCATGATCTATCTGCAGTTTTGTGTAATTGCGATCCAGCTGAGAACGCATCCCCCAAAAATGTGGGAATCTTTCTGTATACAATAGATGAATGTTTCTGAAAGTTTTTGATCTGCATTGATGAGGGAGAGGATAGGTGGAGTATAAAGAAATATAACAATAGCAACCAAATATTTTTTAAAAAAAGTTTCTTACCTTTGGAAGTCTGTATTTCTCTCGCATATGAACCCTCAAGACAGCCCTCTCAGCCTTTTTTTGTGTAAAGGCTGCATCTCTTTCCATTCTAAAAGCAGAAAGAAAATGCTTTGTAATCATAAACTGAACATCCCACTACTGTTTGGTAAGATTGTGTGTATACTATAACATTTATAGCTGTTGGTACCACTTTAATTAGTAGTTCAACTGTCTGCACTACAGAATACTAGGCTTTATAGTAAGGTGAGCTGTAGTAGGAGGATTGGGTTAGAGCTCTCCAGCAGATAATTCTGGATGCCTTGCCAAACTACAGATCCCAGGGTCCTTAAATATGGAACAATGACAGATAATGCAGTTTTAAACCATAACAATAGCATAGTCATGGAGATATACTCATGGAGATGGAGGAGATCTCATAATCCATCTAATCCAACCTGTGAATTGGTGCAGAAAGAACAAAAGGTAAATCACCTCCAAAGGAAGGCTGTCCAAAACCTACATAAAGATCCCACAAAAAAGCTCTACTAGGAGAGTTGCATGTCCCTGGACTTGGCTTCATAATGTATACTCTTACCATTACAATGTTTGGCCAAAGACTGCTTTAAGAATGACATAACAGCTTGATATACTATTGTTACAGTTTGGCTTGAGTCCGGCACACATAAGTGAGGTAGATACAGTGGGAACCCTCCAACATTTCACAGATGAAGTTTTGGCAAAGCAATATCAGACTGGTCATAATGATAAACAGCAATAAGGAAGTCAAGTCACACAAGTAAAGACCGACTGCAGCTGTTTGCTTTTGCCTGAGTCTACTGGGAAGGTCAAGGCTCTGCCTCCTCCTCTCCTCCCTGCTGAGTTAATGGACTGCAAGCCACTTTTGCACTTTGAACTCAGCTTACCACAAGTGAAGTAAGATGAGGATAAAGAGGGGAAGTGGAAGGAGGAAAGAACTGGGAAATTTTAAAAGCAGCTGAAAATCAGAGCTGTCTCTGGTAAATTGGGATAGTTGGATAGTATAAGAGGCTTCCTTCTATTTCAGTGAAATAGTGAGGTTATTCCAGAGTTTAGTCTGGCCTTTACAAGAGCTATCCAAAAGGCTACACTTATTTTGCAGGTATGGATAATGCCTTCATGGTGAAAACCAAGGCAGATTAGCAACCAAAATCTCATTGATGTGGAAGTTACAAGTCATTGCTAGGTAGCTCACACCTCTATCCTATGGTATATTTTTAGCTTATTATGATGTGGAGATTTTGAAATAAAAACTGGCAAGGGAAAGTTTACATCTCCCTGATCTTCAGGTTTCCGAAATTCACTTGAGGGCAAAGGAAGGAGAAGGAGAAGAGGAGGAAGAGGAAAAGGAAGAAGTTTCTAAACTTCACATTATGTATTTAATGTAGTCTGTAACCAAGACCAATTTCTGCAACCTTTCTGCACAGGACTTATTTTCCATATAATACATGCTTCTGTTTAAAGTGTACACTTCTTCAAGAGCATGCTATAGGGGATATTTTAAATCCAGTGGGGGTTCATAGGGTTACATTACATTGTCATTTTATCATGCATTTGTTGATTCACAAGAAATATTTATAAGTTCCAGCAGGGCTTGAAAAGTGATGTATAATAAATTGGCAATATGAAAACAGAACAATATGTTGAGCCATTTCAAATGTTTTACAAAATCTAACATGGACTGAGATTCTGCACCACAGTCTATGTTTATATCTTTACAAATCTATTGCTATATATCAAAATGCAACAAATCCCCATTAGTGATTGTTACATTGTGTATCTGGGCACTGGCAAGAGTGTTCTAATATGCATAAGGTGCTCTTGGTAAGCATCAGGCACGTAATGTACACCAGACCCTTGTGATGTACATTGGGCACTCACGTTGTGCTCAAGCACTTCCTAGGCACATTGCAAATACCTCAGTGCTTATCACTGTGCATTGGCAACATGGCACATGAGTAATTCTACTGGCTGCCATTGCACAAGAGACACCTATATATTGAAATATAATGGCAGTTGTGAAGAATATGTATATGGTGAAGTGATTTATTTATTTATTTATTTATTTGCTTCATTCATACCCAGCTTTTCTCACTCCTGTAGGGGGACTCAAGGTGGCTTACAACTCCAGCAAGATTCAGCCTTATTTCCTGCTCGTGAAAACCCACTTATAAATACACAAGTTCCACCCTGAATTCCAGCCATATGCTGCCACTATTTTTCAATAAAACACTTCAAACATAGAAAATCAATTGCAGCCTTTATATTACTTTGTGCAAAAGGAAGATAAAACCTGATAATATTTCCCCAAAGTCCGATTTTTGACTGAAGCATGTAAACTTGAACAGGAATTCCCAATCTTCTGTATTTACATAAAACCCTTGTGATTGGTGATGTGAAACAGCATAAAAACAGCATTATCTCATCCCAGTTTAAACCACTCTGCACATGTTCATTAAAAACTCAGCAAGAAGTTAACATAAAATTAGGCATGGGTATTTCTATGTAAATGAAGCCCTTTCACCTAGATAATCTTAGAGGAAGTAATTTGAACACATTATCTAAAAGATATGTGTTCCTCTATGATGCTTCATTCTACCTAACTGCTAGCTCTCTGTTTTTTGGCCTTGACTATCTTAATGGAACAGTTATACAACAATATGCCTCTTTCTGTGTGTATGCTTTTTCTAGTCTCCAAAGCATTTCCAATGGACACCAAAGGACATCTAGTCCAGCCCCCCTCTGTGAGGCAAGAATGCAAGTTATGACATTATCATATGGTTATCATTAATCTTGATTGTCCTATATTACTCATTTTGAAAACTTGACAACACTGCAGTCCTATACATACAAATCTTGAAATAATACTCATTGGGCACAACAGGGACTCATTTATGAGCAAGCACACATAAGGTTTCAATTTTTGCATTCTTCTACAAAAGAAGAGATGGATTGCTGCAAGACCCTGCCCAGAAGAGGCAGTGGGCATGTGCCAGAGAGATGTGATTTGACCATGATTCCCCAGCCAGGATCCCCATGTAGGATTATTCCAGTCTCCCTTTCACATCTGATGTGTATTGGTGGCAACAAATAATTGCTGCACCAGGGTTGAATGGAAAGTCCAGAAGATCCAGCATGATGTTGTGGGTTGAATGCTGGACTAAGGTTCTAGGGCAGTAGGGTTCAAATCCCCACTCAGCCATAAAAATCCACTGGATGGCCTTGGGGAAATCACACACTCTCATCCTGAGAAGAAGGCAATGGCTAATTCATCCATCATTTTATTGACCATCTCAGCTGTCAAGCCAGCACCAGGCATTTCTACTGAGTAGGCAGGTAGACATGTTCAAAACTTGCTCTGCACATTCTGCTACTATATCAACAATCAACCATTTATTATGGTTCATAGATCCATCAGTGAATTAACAGTCATTAAAAATTATCCCATCTCATCATCCAAAATTAATATATATAGTTTCAAGTAATACCCCTATCCGAGGTTAGTTTCTTTCTCAGCCTTGTTGCCACTGTGAGAAATTTGCCACTATAGGGGTCACCCTGTGGCACTTGTCCTCTAAAAGATACCTAACAATCCCTTGCAGGGGATGGCTGGTCATGTGGGACAAAATTGGATATAAAAGTTGGCTATCTTGCACTGTATAATAGCGGCACTTCTATAAAATGTGTTCTATTGTTTCTACTTCATTTCCTTCACAGGGGCGTAGTCTTTGGGTGTCAGGAGTTCTACTATAAGAATATTTCTGAAGTGCTCAGTTCTCTTCTGACCCCTCCAATCCCATTTGCACAAACCCTTTTGCTCAGGTGCAACTCTTTCAAGGGACTGGGTTTACAGCTACAGTCCTTGAACAAGAAAATCTATCTATCTATCTATCTATCTATCTCAGTGTCCTTGATATGGTGTCTATAACAAAAGCAGTTTTCTTGGGGGGAGGAGGGGATTTTGAACCCCAGACATTTTTAGTTGCCTTCAAAGGCAACACTAATTGGCCACAGTAAATATAGGAAAGACTTCTTGCCCAGCCCACTGACACTTTTCATTGAGAGCCACATCAGCCTTTTGGTTGCCTTCAAAGGCCCATTGAATCCATGGACAGAGAATCCTTGAATAAAGAGAGCTAACTGTAATTTTTAACATAGTCAATACTCTTTAGCTTTTACCCAATTTGGGCCCCCAGATGTTAGTGATCAACAACTCCCATCCTTCTGATTATTTGCTATGTGGTTATGAATTGCAGCACTTGAGACTCTGAGGTTAGGGATAGGTTAAAGGCCATCTTAAAGTCACACATCATACCCACAAGCCTTGTATCTAAATACAAACCCCACTATCCTGACCAAATAGAACAAACTGCAGCTTGTATCACAAACCCATCAGCTCTAGTCATGGTGTCAAGGATAAGAGAAGTTCGGCATCCAGAGGGCCACATAAAATGACTGGATTCGACCTGTGAGCCTTGATTTTAACACATGTCCTTTAGAGCAAGGGATACAATTTGCTTTCTGCCCCACTCCTTTAACTTTTTATGCTTTATGTCTGAGATCAAAGTACTAAAGCCGTTTGCAATCCATTAAATCAGCTGGGGTAGAGAGAAGAGGGCAGAATATTGCCCATCTCAGAAGGCTCAGGCAAAAGCAATCTCCTGCAGCCTTTCCTGGTTTATGTCTTTGACCCCATTCATTGATTTTGCCAACTTGGTCACACTTGGATGTTACTTGGCAAGTATCCAGAATTCATCTGTGACATGTAAAAGGCCATAGTGTACTCCGTGTGTAATGTTAAGATTGGGCAAAGGAACATTTCTTTCTTCTGCTTTAGTTTCCCGACAGCCCTGTTCACTATGTATAAACAAGGGTCAGACATGTTTCTACATAGGTTAAGTCATAGTAGAGCTGATGGCTTCATATTATGAAAGGCTTCTAAATTACAGAAAATAATACTAAATATCAAAGTTGATATAATTGTTAGAATACACGTTTTTTTGGACTAAGCCTTAAAGTGTCTTAAATTTGACACAGGTTTCAATGTGTATTCAATCCTAGGGGCAAAGCCTGATAGATAAAATAAGGTCTATTTTAGCCTATTGCTCTTCCTGAGCAAATGGTATCTGTGATAGATAGAATGCAAGAAAATAAACAGAGAGGTGAGATTGAGAAGTATGGTATATTACATCCTTTTGGGTGTAGCTGCACTGCAGAATTAATGCAGTTTGACACCACTTTAACTGCTATGCCTCAAAGCTTTAGAATAATTATCTTTGTAGTTTCACAAGGCCTTTAGCCTTCAGTGCCAAAAAGTGTTTCTTTGTTGTACCTATAATTCACAGGACCCCATAGTATTGAACCACGGCACTTAAAATAGTGTCAAACTGGATTAATTCTATGACAGATGCACCCTTCCTCTTCCATGCGGTTTGTCAAATCTGGTTGTCCTTGTGGTTTGTGATTTTGAAATATGTTGAACCCAGATCACTTCCCTCTTGAGAATCAGTACATCATGCATTGGATTTACTATTTTAGATCAAGGATGGGGACCATCTAGCCTTCTAGAACTTGTTTAACTAGAACTCCCATCATTCTTCACCATTGGCTAATGAAAACCAGAGTCCAACAGGTCTATTTCCCATGCTTGATCTACACTTCCATGTTTGGAGGCAGTGTTTTGAGGTAGGAAAACTTTGCATGGTCTGGAATATTCTGTTGTGGGCCACAAGCCATTGATGGATGGAACAGGAGGCAAAGCAAGCAGAGTTTGCAACTAGGCTGAGGTCACAGGTTCCTTGCCTTTGCAGACTATTAATAAAGACTATTTGGTGAGATTGGAATTCTTTATGGCATCTGTTTGGTCTCTTTTGGACGCTAGATGCTGCACCATATCTTGGAAAGGTCACTTTTGGGACTGCAACTCCCAAACTCCCCCTGCCACATAAACATTTCTTGTTGTAGTCCCAAAAGGTTAGTTCTCCAAGATATGGCAATGTGCATATACCTAAGTCACTCAATAATAGTTCAGTGATTGAAATGAATAGAGGTGTGAAGTATTCATCAATGTGATACATAGAGTACATCTACACTATAGAATTGATGCAGTTTCATACTCCTTTAACTGCCATGGCTCAATGCTATGGAATCCTGAGGGGTGTAGTTTTACAAGGTCCTTAGTCTTGCCTGCCAAAGAGAGTTAACGCATCACCAAACTGCATCTTCCACGAGTCCATAATAGTAAATCATGGCAGTTAAAGTAGCATCAAATTGCATTAATTCTGCAGTGCAGATGCACTCTCAGACATCATCCAACACTGCAGATTTATGGCGGTTTGACATTATTTTGTAGCCCCACCCTATGGAACCCTGGGATTTGTAGTTCATCATGGCACCAGAGCTCTCTGACAGAGAAGGGTAAATATCTCACAAAATTACAGTTCCTAGAATTGCTTAGCATTGCGCCATGGCAGGTAATGTGGGGTCAAACTGCTCTAGTTCTAGAGCAGTGGTTCTTAACCTGTGGGTCGTGGACCATCAGTGGGCTGTGAGGATGAAAATCTGGTCTGTGAGCCTCCTTCCTCTTTATTTCATTTCATTTCATTTTATTTCTGCTCCTTTCATGCTGCCTGCCACTCCTATTGCTACCATGGCATATGTTCTGTATCAGAAACTAGAGCTGATATGGTCTATTCAATGCAATTTTCTGAATCAGCACCCCAAACCAAATCTAAAATTGACCAAAAACTGATTCGTAACCCTTTTGGTACTAATGTTGGAGAGAAGTCGCTGTTCAAAGTGGTCCCTGGTCAAGTGGTCCCTCGTTAAAGTGGTCCCTGGTCAAGTAGTCCTTGGTCAAAAAAAGGCTGGGAGCCACTGTTCTAGAGTCTGGCTACAGCTTCAGTTAGGCTTTTTGTGTTGTAATTGTGTCACTTCTGTTGCCAGACAACACTCATTATCACTGGGTTATATACTATTTGAGGCTTTTTCCTCTCATTAAACTTTTGCACACTTCTCTAATTTTTGTCTTGATTGATACACTTTGAGCACTGACAAATGTAGGAAATACACAAAATAAGGAAAACAAATGGAAAATAGGAGGGTCACGTGGGATTTAATCTCCCTGAGCCACTGAGTCATTGGATGACCTTTGGCATGTAATTTCACCTTTGTGAAACTCACTCAGTCTGTGCAGCTATAAAACTGGGGTATTATCAGGAGACAAGGGGGGTTGCTTCTATCTTCACATACCCTTGTTTTCATCAACCATTTATGTAACAACTGTTTACTTTTCTATAGGTTTAATTCCAGTCTTGAAAAGCACATTAATTCTGGTTTCTGCTTAGAGGAAACACAATTTAGCTTTGAATGCAATTGCATTATTACAGGCATTATTGAAAGGAATCCTCATTATATGCGGAGTCTGCTCATTCCACGTTTTGAATGAATGCCACCCCAGAAACATCATTGCTATCAATTGAGTTTCAAATATGAAAAAGTTGCACTTCAGATGCTATACGTTCCCAAGTCCACGTCACAAACCAGCTACTTCTAAATATAGCCCCAGCATGTCTTAAATTCCATAGGTCATTAACCTTTCACCCATAATCATCTTAGATGTGGGATTTAGCCGACCATTATGTAATTGATCATTAGTGAAATGATGTAGCGGAGATTTGAAAATACAATTGCTTTTGTGGCCATACTATTAGTGCTGGGTAGTAATATTTTTATGGCATCTTTTTGTGATGTTCTGCATTGTCTGACACATAGGTTATTCATATTACTAGAATTATTTGGAAATCAACTCAAAGGGAAAAAACATGTGTATACAACTTGAAAACTAGCAATTGCTTTTTAAACAAACATAGAGTTATTAGACGGGTTGAGAAACAACAATGCTTGCAATTATCATTTATAAAAAATGGTAAAAGAAAAGAAAGACACCTTCATGTTGTTGTTTTTTGATAAGGGCCTTGAATTTTGAGGGCAAAGGAGGTCAATTTAAGCAATCTGTACAATTTAAGTGAGCTCATGTAACATGGAGCACTAGCCAAAGCTTTACACAATTAATTCAGTTTACAGAAGTAAAATTTGAATAACTATCTGTGTGGGGAAGGAGAAGACAAAATTTACCCATGGAAACTATTTGCAGAAAGTATATTCTAGAGCAGTGTTTCTCAGCCTGGGGGTCGGGACCCCTGGGGGCAGGGGCAGCTCAACCCATTACGCAAAGTAAGCCTTCGCAGTATAGTTGATTTTGCCCAGGGGTGCTCTTGAGGCGCTCTTGGGGGGAAATAGACCTTGACCTATGCGAGTTGTAGTTACTGGGATGTATAGTTCACCTACAATCAATGAGCATTCTGAACTCCACCAATGATGGAATTGAACCAAATATGGCACACAGAACTCCCATGACGAACAGAAAATATATATCAGTTATTGGTTGGGGGGGTGGGGGTGGCAAATTACTGTTTGCTTACAGTTGAAAATTACCTAGGGCCGCCTCTGCCTGGGGGCAGAGGTCACAGGGGGTGCCAAAGACCATCAGAAAACACAGTATTTTCTGCTGTTCATGGGGGTTCTGTGTGGGAAGTTTGGCCCAATTCTATCCTTGGTGGGGTTCAGAATGCTCTTTGATTTTAGGTGAGCTATGAATCTCAGCAACTACAACTCCCAAATGTCAAGGTCTGTTTTCCCCAACTCCACCAGTATTCACATTTGTGCATATTGAGTTTCCATGCCATATTTGGTCCAGATCCATCATCATTTGAGTTCACAGTGCTCTCTTGATGTAGGTGAACTACAACTCCAAAACTCAAGGTCAATGACCACCAAACCCTTCCAGTATTTTTTGTTAGTCATGGGAGTTCTGTGTGCTAAGATTGGTTCAATTCCATTGCTGGTGGAATTCAGAATGCTATTTAATTCTAGGTGAACTAAAATTCCCAGCAACTACAACTCCCAAATGACAAAACCAACCTCCACATAACCCCACCAGTATTCAAATTTGGTTGTATCAGGTGTTTGTGCCCAATTTAGTCCAGTGAATGAAAATACATCCTGTATATCAGATATTTACATTACAATTCATAACAGTAGAAAAATTACAGTTGTGAAGTGGCAACGAAAATAATTTTATGGTTGGGGGTCACCACAACATGAGGAACTGCATCAAGGAAGGTTGAGAAACACTGTTCTAGAGACAGCGTGAAACACTAAGAACAAATATATCATATTTTTCATTCGTTATAGAGAAAGTATCTGGGGTAGCCTAGTTATGTCTCTCTTTCCTAAGAATCTGCTGAAAGAAAATATAAATGCAAGGTCATTTTAACTGGAGGGGGAAATCATAGAAGCTCCTTGAGAGTCAATAGCATGGAGAAGGCCCCCATATCTCCCTGTAGTTTTACCCCCTTGTGAACTGCGACAGTCTGAATTGGTTACGTGCAGTCAATATGGGGCAGTGCACTTACTTCTCTTCGATGACTTGCTTCTGGTACTCCTCATACTCTTCCCTGGTCATTCCGGCCGCAGCAGCTGGGTCGCTAGGAGCGGCTTCCTCAGTTTTTTCTTCACCCCCTCCTCCAAGTCCCAAATTTTTCACCTGGTTGCTCAGCATACTTTTCATTAGGAAAGCCATTTTCGTCTTCTTTTGCCCTCAAAAATGCCCTCCTCGCACACTGAACAACAAATCTGGAATACGACTGATAAACAGGGAAAAACACCCCCACGAAAGAAAATAATAAACTAGTCGGCAAATGGAATTTCCTACAGTCCTGGAGAAGCTGGTGAAGGGCACCGTGCTAGCGAAAACTGTATGCCAAAAACAGTTTGTCAGCCATAATCTGGATTAAGGCAGTGAAGTCCTTAGTATCCAGAGGCAGATGGTTCAGATTACTCAGAGGAAAAAATCATTAGATGCAGCTACCTACTTTTTATATTAATACCTTAAGCCAATTTCCATTTTTTTTAAAAAAAAGAGTCACGATAGATATTAAGACAATGTTGGTTTTTCTTTGTTTTGAGAGAGAGAGGCACAAATAAGGGAACAGAGTCTAGTCTCCTTGATGGTAATGTTGCTCTGGTTAAGTGGTAGGATCCAGTTGATTACATCCATGTTGTGAAATGGGTCAGCAAATCATGTTGGCTAGACGGGAACCAAAGAGGTAGCAGACGGAATGATAGGATTCTTCATTAAAGAGGAATCTATCTTTTTATCCATTAACATTGTTATATCCCATAGGGCACCGGATTTCAGTCTGATGTGCTCTTTCAAGTGCTTAGATGGATTGCAGATGGCCGCTGGAAAATTCATGTACATTGGAATACTGTTATTTGAATCATCCATGTCACTGTACTTCCAGTTTCAATGTACTGGTGTGAAACCTGGACAGTGTGGAAAACTGGTAGGAAGAAATTGATAGGAAGAAATAAAACTAGTTTGTAATGTGAAATATAAGAACAGGCCATGGAACAACAGACTGGTTCAAGATTGGAAAAGGAGTCAGGCAGGGCTGTATACTTTCACCCTACCTATTCAACTTGTATGCAGAACACATCATGCAACATGCAGGGCTTGATAAATTCAAGGCTGGAGTTAAAATTGCTGGAAGAAACATTAACAACCTTAGATATGCAGATGATACCACTTTGATAGCCGAAAGTGAGGAGGAGCTGAGGAGCCTTCTAACCAAGGTGAAAGAAGAAAGTGCAAAAGCTGGGTTGCAGTTAAACATTAAAAAAACAACACAGTATGCTCTTTTTTTCTTCTTCTCTCCCTTTTCGGCCCTCCCCATCCCTGCCCCCCTCCTACCTCGACCCCGTCCACTATCCGTTCCCTATTTCCTACTTTCCTATACCTCACAATTGTTCCCACACTATCACTGTAAATTAATAAACTTAATAAAAATATTATTTAAAAAAACATTAAAAAAACCCAAGGTGATGACAACCAGACTAATTGATAACTGGCAAATAGAGGAGAAAATGTGGTGACAGTGACAAATTTTGTATTTCTAGATGTGAAGATTACTGCAGACGCGGACTACAGCCAGGAAGTCAGAAGACATTTACTTCTTAGGAGGAGAGCAATGACCAATCTAGATAAAATAGTGAAGAGTAGAGATATCACACTGGCAATAAAGGTCTGCATAGTTAATTCCCCTTAGTAAACAATGCGAGAGCTGGACCATAAGGAAGGCTGAGCGAAGGAAGATAGATGCTTTTGAACTGGTTTTGATAGTGCCTTGGACCGCAACAAGATCAAACTAGTCCATCCTCCAGGAAATAAAGCCCGACTATTCATTGACGGGAAAGATATTAGAGGCAAAGATAAGTACTTTGGCCACATCATGAGAAGACAGGAAAGCTTAGAGAAGACAATGATGCTGGGGGAAATGGAAGGAAAAAGGAAGAAGAGCCAACCAAGGGCAAGATGGATGGATGGTATCCTTGAAGTGACTGGCTTGACCTTGAAGGAGTTGAGGGTGGCCACAGCTGACAGGGAGTGCTGGCGTGGGCTGGTCCATGAGGTCACAAAGAGTAGGAAGGAACAGAATGAATAAACAACAACAACGTACAATGTTAAAAAAAAATCTAAAATTCACAAAACAGTGGTACCAATGCACAAAACTGAACAGACTCTACAATGTAACAGCTAAACAGTAATATACAATTATAGGCGCATTAACAAAACAATAGGACCCAGATGAAGAGAAATAGTGGTACGAGGTCACCACTGGCAGGCTACGTTCAGGTCTTGGCCCAATTTAGGAAGGCTATCAGTGGCTCAGTGGGTTAAACCCCTGTGCCGGCAGGACTGAAGACTGACAGGTTGCAGGTTCGAATCTGGGGAGAGGTGGATGAGCTCTATCAGCTCCAACTCCTCATGCGGGGACATGAGAGAAGCCTCCCACAAGGAGGATAAAAACATCAAATCATCTGGGCATCCCCTGGGCAACATCCTTACAGATGGCCAATTCTCTCACACCAGAAGTGACTTGCAATTTCTCAAGTTGCTCCTGACACGACAAAAAAAAATCAACAAAGTGGAGCATATCCAGGAGAGGACAACAGATGTCAAAGCGGCTAGAAACAAGGTTTCTATGAGGAATAACTGAAGGAGCTATATAAGTTTGCACAATTACAATGTATGAGTCTTAAAACACTGAAAGAGTAGTCCTATATTGGCAGAGCAAGCTTATTTTTCACTGTTATAGATTTCAAATTATAAGCAAAAGCCTTAAGCTAATGAGTGAGATGAACTTCGCTAATGGTATGGATTTTTTTTTCTGGCTGCAGAACAAGCCACTGCAAAAGTCAATATACCTTCCTTTGTTAAGATGATAGAGGCCTATCAGTGGTGAGTGACAACTCTTATCAATGGATTGATGAATCCAAGCTTTAAAGTTCTCTGAAGTGCTGAATTTTATACTACTACCTTGGAGAGCTCCTTTCAATCTAACTAAAGTGTGGCATAAATTTCCTGTCTCCACTGACATGGATACTGCCAGCTGCTACTGATTACTATATAGCGGGGCTCAACAATAATTTCATGGCAAGTTCTCATTCAACACAATGATTCTAAGCTTCGAAAGGGCAACCTCCATGAGTGAAATCAATAAGTACTGTCCACAGTGGCAAGACTCTGTGTTCAGAAGGAGATCAGAAACAGTGATCAGGATGAGTGGAAAAAAGCAGAAATCTCCTGACCTTAGCAAGCATTACTAAGATCACTTCTAGAAATTGCTTGCAGTGAGTGGGATCCATCAGAGGCAAAAGGTTGTGCATTAAAGTATAGAACAGTGGAGGGTTTGATAGCTTTGGCCTTCCAGGGAGGAAATAATCCAGAGTGCTAGGTTTCCAGGTTAAGAGCAGATGCAAGGTGATTCTATTAGTTCAAAAGAGCTTATTTTCTCTTTCTGGTGAGTGTTTACACTTGCTAGTCATCCCTGGATCAGGCTTCAAGGATCTCAGAAAAGGGCTGATAATGGGAAACAAAACTGTGGCAAACAGGCAAGTGATGAAGAACCTGGTTTGAGAAGTCAGAAATGCAACTGACATTGTTGTAACCTTCAAGTTATTTTTAACTTATGGGGACCCATAAGTTAAAGTATGAAGTCCTCGTGGACAACAAGTTAAACATGAGCCAACAATTTGATGTGGTGGCTTAAAAAGGCAATGGGATTTTGGCCAGCATAAATAGGAGTCTAGTGCCTAGATCCAGGGAAGTTCCCTCTATTCTGCTTTGGTCAGAGCACACCTGGAATACTGTATCCAATTCTGGGTACTGCAATTGAAGGGAGATATCAAGAAGCTGGAATGTGTTCTGTTCAGGGGAAGGTGACTAAACTGATTAAGAGTCTGGAGAACAAGCCCTATGAGGAGCGGCTTAAAGTGCTGGGCATGTTTAGCCTGAAGAAGAGAAAGCTGAGAGAAGACATGATGAGGGCCATGTATAAATAGGAGAAGTCATAGGGAGGAGGGAGCAAGCTTGTTTTCTGCTACCTTGCAGACTAGGACGCAGAACAATGCCTTCAAAGTACAGGAAAGGAGATTCCACCTGAACATGAGGAAGAACTTCCTAACTGTCAGGGCTGTTCAGAAATGGATCTCTCTTCCCTGGAGTGTAGTGGAGGCTCCTTCTTTAGAGGCTTTTAAACAGAGACTGGATGGCCATCTGTTGGGGGTGCTTTGAATGTGATTTTCCTGCTTCTTGGAAGGGGTTGGACTGGATGGCCAACAAGATCTATGATTCTATATGGGGTTTTCTGAGGCCAAGAATGTGTGACTTCCCCAATATGGCCCAGTGGCTGAGCATGGAATCGAACACTAGCAAAAGTAATAGTCCAGTGCTCAAACCAGTTGGCTGAAAAAGACTTACAAAATAAAAATCATCATAGAAATGCATGAAGGTTTGGAGGGCACTTGGAGGATACCCTATGACCACATAAGTAGCCAATTTTACTTCTAGGTTAATAATACCACCAATCTGTAAATCTTTATGTAGGTGTATATGCATGATTTGAGTGAAATTTAGTACATGACTAATAGGAATTTCTACAAGGCTTTGTAGCCTGTCTACATATTTCATAATTTCTTTGAGACAGGGAGATTTTGTTCTAGTATAGTGTTTGCAGGATATTAATAGAAAATATCCTAACAATTCTTGGGTAGAGCTTCAATAACCATGCCCATCATTTCTGTGCAAATGGGTTACTCCACAGCACCACAATGCTACTGAACATATGGGAGGAGTCATCCTTGGCTAATCCTTTAATGCACTTTAGTACCTTTCTAATTAAAGCACACCCTGCTCCTTTAAAAAATAGTACAGGATGTTCAGTAATCTAAACATATCACTTGTTCATCAGCAGATGTGAACTTTCCTTTCGACATAAGATTGCATCTTGGATGAAAACGATTCCCTAATAGTTTTGCTTTGCTTTATGTACCATAACATATTAAATGCTAGCAAATTCTCCCCCTAAAGAAAAAAATGGCTAGAAAGTACAGGGACACGCAAGTTGTAAGCATTTAGAATACAGTTGTGGGCTAGCAGATTTCAAGTCACATATATCAAGTCACATGCATGTTCCGGGAACTCTGAATATTCTCTTTAAGAAGAGTAGCTACTACCCTTTTTTAAACTTGGGGAACAAGTTGTCAATCAGAGATGCCTTGTCAGAGACATGTTTATTCATTCAGTCATTTCCAGCACTTTGCGACTTCATGGACCAGCCCACATCAGAGCTCCCTGTTGGCTGTGGCCACCCCCAGCTCCTTCAAGGTCAAGACAGTCACTTCAATGGTACCATCCATCCATCTTGCCCTTGGTCGGCCCCTCTTCCTTTTTTCTTCCATTTTCCCCAGCATCATTATTTTCTCCAAGCTTTCCTGTCTTCTCATTATGTGGCCAAAGTATTTCATCTTTGCCCCCAATATCCTTCCCTCCAGTGAGAAGTCAGGCATTATTATATATGTCAGAGACATATAGCATCTCAATTGATCAACATACCTTTTAAGATCTTTTGATTTGTATTTTAACATACTTTTAAAATTATGTGAAGTATAAATGAGAAACCCTGATGAAAGCTCTTGCAACCTTTCCCATTTGCAATAAATCTTGCTAAATTACTAATGTCAACAGGTGCTAAAATATGCATGATTCTGAAACCACTTGCTTTTAGCATACGTAAGTTGACAATACAATTCCCTTCAGTAGTATTTCCACAAAATAACAAATGGAATTTATTGGCAGGTGTTATTTCTTCACTTTCAGCAATCGCTATCAGTGCTACCATATGCAACCATGGTTTAATACACCTTGATTTTATATTATTACAGTATTATCAACATCTGCTGCAATTTAGAGATCCCCCGGTGGAGCAGTGGGTTAAAGCACTGAGCTACTGAGCTTGTTGATCGAAAGGTCGCAGGTTCGATTCCGGGGAGCGGCGTGAGCTTCTGCTGTCAGCCCTAGCTTCTGCCAACATAGCAGTTCAAAAACATGCAAATGTGAGTAGATCAATAGGTACCGCTCCGGCGGGAAGGTAACGGCGCTCCATGCAGTCATGCCGGCCATATGACCTTGGAGGTGTCTATGGACAACGCTGGCTCTTCGGCTTAGAAATGGAGATGAGCACCACACCCTAGAGTCAGACATGACTGGACTTAATGTCAGGGGACTACCTTTACCTTTACTATACAATATACACAGATCGGTTAGAAGTGCTACTCCAAATAGTCTTCTGTAGAGTAAGAAAGCATTCCTAGAATCATGATCTGATGGGAATCCAATTTGCACTGGGACTTCACTTATTGATTTACAGCATTTATATTCCTCCCTTCTCACCCCGAAGGAGATTCAGGATGGATCACAGAACATATACTTGACAAACATTCAATGCTGTTACACAGACAGGACAGATAAAAAATAGAGGTATTTTTTCCTCCAACTTTGGCATCCTGGAGGTTGTACTCAATTTCGGCTATGAGGGGTGGGGGGTGAGCTGTTGCTCCATTCTCTATGACAAAGAGTCCTTGATCACAGACTTTCGCCATTCTTTGATAACCAGCATTTTCTGGTACTTCTTTTTTAGGGTGCTGTAAAATACCTCCCTGCTTAAATGGTGCCCACTTTCTCTACTCATAGCTCACAGCTGTTTTCAAATTGCTTAGGTGGACAGTGAGCTGGGCTGAAGGTTGGGTGCTCACCCTGACTCGGGCTTTGATCTGCCAGCCTTTTGATTGGTGTGATCTTCTTGCTGCTGGTGATTAACCAGCCCTCATGGCAGTGTTTGAATTGTAAATATTTAAAATTGATAATGTGCTTGCTTAATATACCTACTATTTCAAGCCAGACTAAACTGACTTAGTCATAATTATCCCATGTAGGTGTTCAGACATGGAAAGGATTAGGTAGGAAATCCTTGCATTTTTTCTAACAAGGTGAAAGATACATCTGCTTGGAAAAATGCTTCCTTTTGAAAGGAGCCTAATTTGAATTTCTTCCACTAAAACTAAAAGCAAAGGCTGCAATGTTTTAGTATTCCGGCACCAAAGCCTAGCTGTAGCATACCCTTGGGTTTGATGTGGATGTGCGGGACTAGGTCCCCCTGTTATGATCTGGTCATTGACTCTAATAAAATTTACTTACTAGCTGTAGCATTAATTCCAGTCCATAAGTTGCTTTGAAGCCTGGTTTCAGCCGATTAGAACACAAGATACAATATTGGTTGCTTCAATATTTTAATATTCAAATTGAAAGCATCACATCTGGGAAAATTGACATACTGAAAACAAAATAAAATGTTATCTACACAGGGATTCCCATTTCCCCAAATATACTCCTCCCCCCCCCCAAAAAAAGGTGGGGGACCAATAGAATCAGCTCTTATAAAATTAAAAGCACCGAAAAATCCCTTTCCACGCTCAAGGTGGCATTTTCTTTGGTGCTGGTGCGAGGAAACTGAGGGCCAAAAATCCAATATTAACAATCACTTGAGCAGCACATTCTTACAATGACAGCTTTTTATTTTCTACTGTCATTTTTCTAAGGCATTTCTAAAAATAAAATCTTGCTGGTGTGGAACTGGATGAGCTATTTGCCCTTATTGTTGCTGCTGCCGCTCCTTGCTAATCTGTCCCTATTTGCAAAGCAGCAGGTCCTTCCTTCAGATGTACTACTGCTACCTATGTCATAGCTGGGATTGGTGGAAGGATTTTTGAAAACTAGGTCTCCATTGCATAGATTTCTTCTCTTTCTCAGAGTTGTCAGGGACAATGACTTCAATGCGCATAATACTGAATGTGGTAGAAGAGTCATTCCCAAACTGTGGATCCTCCAGATACTGATGGACCACAACTCCCAGAATGCCTCACCACTGACCCAATTAACAGGGGCTTTGGGGAGCTGACAGGGTTGAGAACCTGTAGACTACAGTTGCCTTTTGCTAAACACCCCACTTAGAGGAATTCCAGTCACATCTGAATCCAATTTAAGGATATGAGATACTTTGATCATGTAAACCTGAAGGCAGCACAAGTAACCAGCTATAGACAAGGCTGGGATTCATTAATATTTCCTATTTGTGGACCTCCCTAAGAATTTTTACATGGAAAAGGCTGCCAGACAAAATACTTGTGGCTTTTTGAATACAATACTGATCTAGGATTAGCAGTAGGAGAGTAAGGAAGGATTAAGGGAGGGAGAACTCGTAAGAACGCTGTCAAGTGCTCCCGGGATATTGAACACAATGCTTTGGAGATGATAGCATCATTCTCAAGGATTCAAAGCAACGTCTGTTTACTTTGCAACCATGTTTAGTAGATATTTTGATTTTTAAGAGGCCATACTCTCACCAAGGTGTATTCTGAAGTCATGCAAGCTAAAATCTCTTCCTTGAAGAGAGGTTAAAGGACACCTTCGCAAAAGTATGATCAGTGTCAAAAGTACAAAGAATTATATCAAAACATGCTGGGAAGGACTACAACTTCCTGTAGATTTTTCCCTCTACGAAAGAAAATCCCACTGAGGACTGAACTATTGTTTTAGGGACCGCTTCTCAATCAAATGTCTCTGTTGGTAGCTGATGTTTCTGCTCATTTTTCAGCGAGGGAAGGCGGGCCTAAAACAACTTGAATTTCCCCATAGCAACACCAGAGTTTGGCGACATCTTTCCATAAAACCAAAGAGCAATGCCGTTTTAAGATCTCCATCCTGCCAAGCAGTTCTGCAACAAGGCCATGACAGTACATCCTCCTGGCCAGCGCACCTTCCAAAAACAATATAATAATAAAGTAATATGGGCGAGTTCTCTTCACAGTATTCTTCCATGGAAGTACTGAGGCAGTAGAGAAAGGGGCTTCATTCCAGCTTCTCTGGGAAACTCAAGGACAGAGTTATGACTTGCCTCATTTTTGCCACGGTTCTCATCGTTAATTTTGCATTTTCATCCCAGATCCCACGTATGAAGCAAAAACTCAATAATTTGAAAATATTGAAGCATTTTCAACACTAAAGTTTCCCTCATTTGCAGCTCACGTAATGCTCTGCATATGCCTACTGAAATGCAAACTGGTCATCAAAAGAACTTCTTCGCTGCTGCTTCTTGCTGAGATCTGCACAAACGCAAACAGAGAGAAATCAATTAGTTAAATGAAATGAAACGTGTTTTTATGCATTTCTTAGCTGCTTTTCAAAAGTACACCCTTCACGTGTGGCTTCAAATACCATTGCATATCAATTTTAAAAAATCATGAAATTGTGATTTTTATAAAACTGGCTTAACCCAGTAGCAAAAATTGAATGCAAAAATCAAATGCAAAAATCGAAACTGAACAAACCCTGTGCTGTCGCACACTGGGCCTGTGCATAAGACTGTGCATAAATTCTGTGTGCCTAATGGGACGCCGGGGCTGCCTCAGATTAAAGGCCTTTGGATTTCCTTAAAAAAGAGTCTTTAGATTGCTTAAAGGTTCAACAAAGTTCTTTATTAATGAAAACAAACAGGTACTTTAAGGCTTTCTTAATAGTCTATTGGCTCTCTCTCAATCTTGTCCACAGGGAACAGGCACTATCTTCATAACTGTAACTAATGGGGAAATCCTTAACTTCTAATCTGGGCAGTCTGTACTTGCCTCTGTTGGTGTGGAGCCCCTGCACCCGGTACCAACTACTTCTGGCTTCCGCGAGTGACCCCTATCAAGCAGAGCTTTGTAGACTTCCAGGGGGAAAAGAACTCAGGTTTCCGTGATGGCTGACTGAAGTCCTTCAGCAAAGGAGCTGTAGGGCTGTATAACACCGGCTAAGCCGTAGAAGACGAAGCTTTCTACAGGAGCTCTTGGTTTTATGTCCTGTGTGAAAGGCTTCTCTGTGTGGACTGAAACCAAAATGGCTTCTATTCCCTCTAAAACCCAAAAAGGGAGCGGGACCAGGGAACCTAACTAAACTGACAGGTGGTTTGCCCTATGATTGCAGCCAAAAGAAGCCACCTATCTGCAGAGTCCCTGAGACTTAGGACTACAACAAGCATTCAATGCAAAGCAAACAAAATTGGAGCTTCTGGTACAGCTTCTGCACAACCCCTTTTTAAAAACAGTCAGCTGTATCTCTCTTGGAAGGGAGCGCCTCTCAAGAGAGGAGATACTTTGTCCAGTTCTGGGCACCACAATTCAAGAAGGAAGGTTGACTCAATTGGGAAAGGGCCTGGAAACCATGAATCCCTATGAAGAGCAGCTTAGGGAGCAGGGCACATTTAGTCTGGAAAAGAGAAATCTAAGGGGGCCAGGTTGAGAAACAGTGCTGTAGAGCAGGGCTTATTAGATTTTACCATTTGTGATCCTTTTTAGCCTAAGGCATTAACTGATAATAAATAAACACTTGCAAGGCTCACTAAACAGGTTGGTTTTTCTTTTTATGAAGTACAACTGAAGCATCTTCTACAGAGACCACTGTAAACACTGCACAACAGGTTCGTGTAAATAACTAAAGCAGCCACGAGGTTGCCAAATTTTGGGACACCAACATTATGCTAAAACCCCACTTGAGGTCTGGACCCCCAGTTTAAGCAGCAGTGCTCTAGAGAACAAGGGGACATTTTCATCAAGGGGAGGGGGGCCTTCCTGGGTCAGTATACTTTGGCAACTGGCCTCACTTGTTGCAGAAGGATGAGAAATGTGTTTTCTTTTCATTACAGATGTTCTCAAATTGTGTTTTAAATTGGCAATGCTGTATACCATGCAGCTGTAGACAAGTCTACATCGGGCCCACCAAACACAGCACCTAAACACGAATCAAGGAACATGAAAGGCACTGCAGACTAAGTCAGCCATAGCAGAGCAACCGATGAACCAACATGGGCACAGAATTTTATTTGAGAACACAGAAATGCTGGACCACCATGTCAGACTACAAGAGAAGCCACTGAAATCCGCAAGCATGTGGACTATTTCAACAGAAAGGAGGAAACCATGAAAATGAACAAAATCTGGCAACCCGTATTTAAAAAACTCTAAAATCAGGATAGTAAATAAAAAGCAACACTCAAAAAGCAGGGGAATTCCAGACAAGAATCAGTCAGGGCCACCTAACACTTCCCAACAAAGGACCCCCCCCCCCCCAGGCAGGAAGCAGCCCGGCTTTGAAGCTGCAAGGCCATTCAATGCTAATCAAGATGGCCAATTGCAGCATTCTTGCCTCCTGGGTCCACACTTGCCTCAAGCAGACAAAAGTTCTTTCTCCCACCCTGGACATTCCACAGATATATAAACCCCACTTGCCTAGCTTTCAACAGACCCCTCAACCTCTGAGGATGCTTGCCGTAGATGTGAGCGAAATGTTAGGGGAGAATGCTTCTGGAACATGGCCATACAGCCCAGAAATTCACAGCAACCCAATGCTGTTATCTCTGCTATGCTTTAACTGTATTTATTCTGTTAGATTGTGAGTCATCTTCAGTCCCATTCTTAAAAGAAAGACAGAACATGAATTGAACAAATGAATTAATAATTGATGACGAGACGAATCAGTATTCCTTCAGTGACTAAAAAACTCACTATTTTTACATCCACTGTAATGTTATTTTAAGTTTCTCTGCACCTGTTGATGCCACTTTCTGGAGCATTGTTTCATACTTGTGGGCCACTAATTCAATTCAGCTATCACACTATGGGGTGTGTGTGTACATGCATCTTCAAATTCCCTTATTGTTGACAAATGGTGACTCCATGAATTCCGTAGGGTTTCCTATGCAAGGAATAACTCAGAAGTGCTTTGCAAAAACATTCACAATAGCTGCTTACCTATACATGATGTAACCAATGAACAATAATGTTTGGACTGCTACAAATACAAAGAAGTGTGTCGTAGATAAACAAGATGGAAACTGTGGCAGCTCTGGACATTTGGGCTTTTCATTTGATGGCTACAAAACAAGACAGCAGAAATTATTTTTCAGCAGGAAGAAACCCAGTACGCATTTCTTTAGCGTTATTTATAGTGTACTTCCATATAAGAGAACGCAAGACACAATCTGATAGTGGAATACATGCAATAATACAGCAGAAAGAGAGCCAAAAGGTAAATCTGGACAACACAACAGAACACTGACCCCCAATTTTGGAAGCTCCCCTGCCAGAATGTAAGGGAGCATGTGTTGCCCTCTAAAGGCAAAATCCAGAAGGGCTCTGAATACATCATTTGCCCACCTCCCAGAACACAGACATGTCAATTCCACCCTTTTCCCTGCAGATGGTTTCATTAAAAGGCCTTGGAGAATTCCATGACATAGGGCTGGCATGGGCAAGCTTTGACCCTCCAGGTGTTTTGGACTAACTCCCACAATTCCTAACAGCCAGTAGGCTGTTAGGAATTGTGGGAATTGAAGTCCAAAACACTGGAAGGTCAAAGTTTGCACATGCTTGACATTGGGAGACTGTAGAGCTGCAGATTCTACCTTTCACAAAGTTTCTGGCACTTCAAGGTGTTATTTGGCAGTATGGATAAGGAAGAGAAGAACACAAGTCTGCAACCTCTTGCTTACATCAAGAAATCAGGGAGCCTTTTGACACTATAAAATTATAGTGCAAATTGCTTTATATCATCTGGACAGATGAGATTTGTAGTTTAGAGAGGGACATTTAGCATTCTCATCCAGAGAGCTCTGTGTCTCACCAAATACAAACCCCAGGATTCTATGGGATGCAGATGCAGTAGTTGAAGTGGAATCATAGAGCATGTAATGTGAAAGCGTGCAGTATAAAAGGATTCCAGGAGATGTAAAGTGACTACATGAAGGTAGTCCTCACTGTTTCCGCTCAACTCCCTAGCTCTTTAACTTTATGGGAAGACACACTTGCATGTTATGTGGTTTATTTTGGTCCTCTCATGGACTGGGTGGCCCATGAGAGCTCTTCCAGCTATAATTCCTAAACAAGTCTATTGCCCTCGCAATAAAAAACACCAGTACTGAGTTAGGATCCAAAACGTATTCCTCTTATTGAAAGCTGATGGTGTGTGTGTGTGTGTGTGTTGGGGGGGGGGGGGGGAATTCCATCTCTTAATAGCAAATTGTGTTGGAACAACCCAGCAGCAACCCTTCTGTATTTCAAGAGAGTTTTTCCTTCCTTTTCTAAGTTACTGATGTGAAACAAATGTGAGCAACGCTGCCTACCCTGGAGTTGATTTGCAAGACTAAAAGACTGGTTCAACCATGAGGTTAAAGTGCAGCACATTATGATGCTCCATCCTGCTCATATTGCTGATATTGCTTCCTGCACACATGCTAACTGGCAATGCTATCATGCACCAGGTCAGTAGTACAGAAATCACTCAGCAGTAAAAATGAACAATTGTCCCCAACTGGAGTTTCCATTTCTTTGCAGGTGAAGTGTATACATTTAGATCTGGAGTGTGTGGAGACCTAGCTACCCATAAAAGTAACAACCATGCAGCTCTGATCCATTTGCTCTGCACATGTTTTGACACCTATTCCCAAGGATGCAGGAGTCCCTGAATGACAGCGTGTGGACTCACTGAACTGCTTGAACATTAGACACAGAAAACAGTACCACGTTTCTCTGGACTAGATGTTCGATGTCCCTCTTTACGACGTGAAGATGATCCTTGATGTCATTGAAGTGCTGGGTTGTTTCATAGATGCCACCAACTGACCCAGCATGCTGAATACCATTGACTTGCTTTAGGGCTTCTCCTATGGAATTCCTGGAAGGAAAGAAAGAAAAACCAGTTCTCAGCACCAGCAACTCTTGGCTGCCTCAATCTTTTATTTGTAGGTCTCCTTAAGTCAATCTGAAAGGTCCTCAAGTCTCTCAAAGACTGGAGAATAGACACCATTGGTTGTTTGTGCTCCAAAATTAAGAGGACCCATGGGTTCAAAGAAAAATGAGAAGAGATCTAGGAAAAGTGTTTTGACATCAGTATAAAAACATAATGCACCCTGCTTAAATTGTCCCTTTAGGATTCTCAGTTGAGAGCAGTAGGTTCTCCAAATGTTGCTAGACTTTAAATCTCATCAGCTCTAGCCAGCATAGTCAATAGTGCACTAAGTAAGAGCAGCCAGCAAGAAATATAAATTGCCATTCCTAACTTGGAGGGACGAAGATTTACAGGATCCATTTATCCATGCTTCATTGCACAGGGATACCAGAAACAAAGGATTCCCCCAGGCAGCAATCAGCCAGACTTTGAAGCTGCAAGTCTAGTAAATGCTAATCAAAGTGGCCAATTGCAACATTCACACTTGCCTCAAGCAGACAAAAGTTCTTTCTCCTACCCTGGACATTCCACAGATATATAAATCCCACTTTCCTCATTTTCAACAGAACTCACAATCTCTGAGGATGCCTGCCATAGATGTGGGTGAAATGTCAGGAGAGAATGCTTCTGGAACATGGCCATACAGCCCAGAAAACTCACAGCAACCCAGTGATTCTGGTCATGAAAGCCTTCGACAACACATACCACAGTATACCTCTGTATCTCAGTTGCAGGAAATTACTTTCAGGAGGACTCTCTCTTAGATCTATCCTGCTTGTAGTTTCCCCATAAGCCTCTAAGTGGACAGAATTGCTGGGCTAGATCGGCCTTTGGTCAGATTAAGTTGGTCTCTCCTTCTGTCTTACACTTGATACTATTTCATTCAAAGCACCAATTAAAAAGGTGAATCAACCAATGTCCCGTAAACTATGATCACTGAGTTTTGAAAATTGGTCCAAGACCTGCCTCACACAAAGGCATAGGTATAAACGTTCCCAGTCCTGACTTGCAGCCAACTACATCTCTCCAGCATAGCTTTCTCCTGCATGTCTGAAGAATGCTACCAAAGAGAAAACCGTTCCAACAGGATCGCTATTACTTTGAAAACCATGCCTTTCAAATAGAGACAACACACTTTCCAGGGATATAGTCCGAATGGAACAAATTTAACCACATTGTTCTATTTGATTTGGCAAATTATTTCAGCTCTCACAAGCCAATCTACTTTTTGTGTCTTCAAAAGTAAGTCCCTGTATAAGACTGGAGTCTTAATCCCTCTCTAAGCACACAATTCTACTCTTTTTAAAAAAATAAGCAGATGAATGAATTGAATGATTTGAATCCAAATCTTCCAAAGCTTTAAATAATATCATAATTTGAAAGAAACTGAAATCTCCTTCAAGACAGCAAAACAACAACCTCGTTGTGCTTTAGGGATAACTGAAGACTTAAGACCTATGGCTCACGATTACCTTTGACATGACAAATTCATTTCCTGCAGGCATCAAGGCAATGCAGAGTATTATCCTGGCATAAACTCCTTTCCGCTCTTACAGAAAAGAAAATTAAAGCCATAAAAAGTGCACACATTGTAACCGGTGATATTACAAATCTAAACTGATTGGATAATGGAACCAAGCATGGCCCTTAATCAATATGTTCTCATAATTTTCTCTTGTTCTGATGCCTCTTCCCAGTTGCAAAGAGGATTAGTTGAATATCAACATCTGACTTTAATCCCTTCTCCGTTAACAGAATAATCAATGCCCGTGTTCCAAATTTAGTTCAAACTTTCTTTGGACAAAGGTGGTTTAACTGCAACTCTTTGTTTACTTCCTTTGTCCACAATCTTCACCAAAGCTCCTTATTCAACCATATAATAATCATAATTGCAACATTTAAGTAACGAAAATACATTCAATCACTGAAGACCAAAAACATAACACAGTAGGCATTCTAAAGATATTGCTCCATAATACTTATAATCCAAAAAGGTGGCCCAAATCCAGTTGCTAATTCCAAGCAAAGTAAGCCCATTGGATCAGTAAGTATTGACTTACTCTTTAACAATTGATTTTATATTTCTACTCTAACTAGAACTACCTGTTGGATTTAAGTCAGAGGCTTTATTTGTACACAAAGATGGAAGGTTTCTTAGAAAACAAAATTGTATGAAAAATGCACATAAAATTGATGAAATGTGGTTCTTAAACCATCCCAAAAAATCAAGATGTTAACTTTAGGGGAAATTATGTTGTAACGGCCCAGATTAAATTACCTGCTTCCGTCTTTTATCTCGCCCAACTTTTTAATTAGTTTTAATTACTTTTAATCAGTTTGTCCTCTTGATTACTACATGTTGCCCGCCCATTATTATTGTGCCTTTATTTTTCATATTGTTAGGTATTCATGTGTTTTATTTAACTATGATGTTATTGTTTATTGTTCGCGTTTTCAGTTTGTGTTTTTGGTTTTCTTTATTGTAATTGTCATTTGGGCTTGGCCTCATGTAAGCTGCTCCGAATCCCATTGGGGAGATGGTGGCGGGGTAACAAATAAAGATTATTATTATTATTATTATTATTAGTCAGTGATCAAAGTTCAAAATGTACTGAAATCAAAATTACGTTTTCGTCTTCCCTGTTTAATAGATAGTGTTTAATAGTCATAGGCCCGGTATCTGTATCATTCGTTTGATTCGTGTTTTCGTTTCGTTCCATCCATTGAATGGCACAGAAAGGGAAGGGCCCTCCTGGAAAGAAAATAAACTTGATACGAAGGCAGGCGGGAGCGGGTACCGGCTCCAAGCCTGCTTTTGGGATCGATTGCCATGCGCGTAGGCCCAAATCGCCCGGGTCTGCCAGGGCCACCTTACTCAGCGCTTGGCTGCAGGCCCTGGCAAGCCCAGGCTCTTTGGGCCTCTGCTTAGGGTTGTGGAGCAAGGTCATGGGCAGCAAAGATGATGAGTCTTCATTCCCAGTCAGGGAGCCCTTCAACTCCCCAGATGAAGATGAGGCAAATCCTGGGAGGAGGAGCCTGGGTGGGGAGCCCCCACCCCCAATAATGGGCTGAAAGAAAACATTTCTTTCGGCACCCAAAAACCAAAAACAAATCTCTGCCCTCCTGATTTTGTAAGGTTCAGTAGAAAAGGATTGGGGGCCCCACTGAAAGCTGAATTCAAGGTTTACCCTGAATGCACACGATTAGTGTTTAACTGTCATTATATACAAATCAGGAAATATTTAATTTGTTTGTTTTTAATGACTATTAAAAAATTAATGCTACTGTTTTAACTCTGTATTTATGGTTTTATACTGTGTTACTGATTTTGGCATCGAATTGCTGTCTTTGTTAGCCGCTCTGAGCATCGTCGCACCCCCCCCCTCGGGGGTTGAGAAGGGTGGGGTAAAAATGCTGTAAATAAATAAATAAAATTACCTGTTTGCAAGGAATAACATAATTATATATATCATCAATTAGAGTAAATAAAAAGTCAATTAAAAAGGCTAATCTCTTTAAAATACTACTATTTGATACAAATAAAAAACCCACAAGTTTTAAAGACAATAACAGTTTATAAGAGGGCACTGGGGTTCAATAAAGCTCTTTTTAAAAGAGACGCAGTCCAACCTCCTCGAGTTGACTACATCAGTCAGAAGTCTATTCTTATAAAGCGATTAGGAAACATCTTGACATGGAAAATTACATAGACATTAAGTCTCTTCCTTCCAGGGTTGACCCAAAAGACGGAGGGATGTTCATTTGTTTTTGTTATTTTTTTTATCCACTACAAGACATTCTTTAATCTCAAGATGAAAATATTAAGATGATGTTATGCAAAAGCTTCCTTAATAAGTAGTCACTAAAAGGGCAGGCTTCTGATATTAACAATGAAATCTAATTTACTTTTCCACTACAAAGATTTGTGAAGAATATTAAAACGAAAGCTGTCTCCAAAGAACATGGGTGAAAATAGAAGTACATTCCATAATCTTTAGTCTATAAAAGCTGACCTACTTAGGTACACTGAAGGAGCTGTCCTCGAACTATTAATATTGGTAAACACCACAGTCCAGAACCATTATACAAAGACCCCAAGACACAACACTGCAAGGTTTAGTGCTGTTCAAGACCACAAATGAATATGAGGAGGACACAAGAAACTCACACACATTCTAAGATCTTCCCATAAGGTCCCCATTAATATAGAAATTAGAAAAAAATGAAGGTGCTTACACCCATCTACAAGGGATTTGCACCCACAAGAAATACATCTAGCAGGAAGAAAGGAAATACGGCCTACTGATTTAAACTCCAAAATGATCTGAATCTAATTCTGTACAAGTATAAGACACATATGCAAGACTGAACTATGCAGTGCAAATAAAGTAGCTAGAATGGATATTGATCCTCATTCCAAACTCTCTTTTAAGATGTTCCACAGTCAACCGTAATTCTACTAACAAGTCTGGTGGTTTTGAAGGTTTACACTTGATAACTTTTACTGCATCACAAAAAAAACCCTTACCTGACCTTTGTTTACCCCACTGTAGTGTGAAACAAGTATTTTTAGGCATTACCAGTACACTGTAAATAGATTTTACTTGATTGCTTGACTAGGATATGGATTAAAAGATAAGGAATCTTAAATCAAGAAGATTAAAAAACTTGAAGTATTTTTTAAACAATAACTAAAGGATAATAAGGCTCCAAGAATAAGGAAGAATTATAATGAGGAATGCTATTTTAAAAATCCTCCGTTATTCTTTTGTTATCTATATAATTCATAACAACAATAGGATCAATGTGTTGTCGAAGGCTTTCATGGCCAGAATCACTGGGTTGCTGTGAGTTTTCAGGGCTGTATGGACATGTTCCAGAAGCATTCTCTCCTGACGTTTCACCCACATCTATGCATCTTCAGAGGTTGAGGGGTCTGTTGGAAACTATGGAGACCAAAATCCACTGATAGTGGTGATATGAAAATAACTAGATTAACTCAATGTATACATTGAGTTAATCTAGTTATTTTCATATCACCACTATCAGTGGATTTTGGTCTCCACAGTTTCAGGGGAACCCATTTTTCTTTTTTGTCTGTTGGAAACTAGGCAGAGTAAGTTTATATATCTGTGTAATGTCCAGGGTGGGAGAAAGAACTCTTGTCTGCTTGAGGCAAGTGTGAATGTTGCAACTGGCCACCTTGATTAGCATTTAATGGCCTTGCAGCTTCAAAGCCTGGCTGATTGGTACCTCAGGGGATCCTTTGTTTGGAGGTGTAGGCTGGCCCTGATTGATTTATGTCTGGAATTGTCCTCATTTTTGAGTGTTACTCTTTATTTACTGTCCTGATGTTAGAGGGGTTTTTTTTCTTCAGAAAACCTGCACACACAAATAGATATGTACATAAATACTCCAATGATCATCCATGTTAAAAAAAAAAAAAAGCACAACTAAAGCCCTGGCAAACCATGCAAAAAAATAATCTGTGAACCTCATCTCCTCCAAGGTGAACTGAACCACCTAAATCACCACAGACATCAGAAGGGCTGCAAGACCAAGAACAAGCCACAGGAGTAAAGATTTACCCAGAGGAAAAGTGTTCTTGCCATACATCAAGGGAACCACAGACCACATAGGGAAGCTGATGAAGAAACACAACCTACAAACTATCTACAGATCCAGTAAGAAAATCCAACAAATGCTACATTAAGCAAAGGACAAGAAGGATCCTCTCACCTCTGCAGGAGTCTACCATATACCATGCAGCTGTGGAGAAGTTTACATAGGGACCACCAAACGCAGCAGCATTGCCCAAACACAAATCAAGGAACATGAAAGGCACTGCAGACTACTTCAACCAGAGAAATCAGCCATAGCAGACCACCTGATGAACCAACCTTGACACAGCAAATTATCTGAGAACACAGAAATGCTGGACCACTCTGACAACCACAATGTCAGACTACACAGAGAAGCCACTGAAATCCACACGAATGTGGACAATTTCAACAGAAAAGTGGAAACCATGAAAATGAACAAAATCTGGCCTCCAGTTAAAAAAACCCTCTAAAATGAGGACAGTAAATAAAGAACGACACTCAAAAAACAGGGGAATTCCAGACATGAATCAATCAGGGCCAGGTAACACCTCCAAACAAAGGAGTCCCCCATGCAGCAATCAGCCAGGCTTTGAAGCTACAAGACCATCAAATGCTAATCAAGGTGGCCAATTGCAAAATTCGCACTTGCTTCAAGCAGACAAAAAATCTTTCTCCCACCCTGGGCATTCCACAGACATATAAATCCCACTTGTCTACTTTCCAACAGACCTCACAACTTCTGAGGATGCCTGCCATACATGTGGATGAAACGTCAGGAGAGAGTGCTTCTGGAACATGGCCATACAGCCTGGAAAACTCACAGCAACCCAATAGTATCTATATCGCACAATAGGAAATCAGAATTAACTTGGCTATTATGCCCTTTTTCACAAAGCTGCTCTTACTTCATTTCACCAACTTGTTTTAGGACCTCCTCTTGAGTCTTCACAAAAATGTCAATTCCTTGCTGAGAGACCTTCAATAATAAAAACAAACAAACACACTCCATCAATAGTCTTGCTGAAGAATGTCAAGGAAAAGAATTGTGACACCAGTGGGGAAGACACACATATCAGGGAGTGTGTTTCACTACCTGCCCTGGAACACCAGTCGCTCTTTTGGAAATTTCATCTGTTAATGAAGAGACGTATCTTCTCTGCTCATCCAGAATCATATTTAATTGTCTGTTGAGTTGCTTTATTTCAAGGTGTATTCGGTTTTGACCTTCGAAGATTTGCCTTAGTTCACGATCACTGACTGTCTCAAAAAGATCTTCCGCTAAGAATAACAATAAAAAGGACTTTCCAGTTATATCCTCTCGATTGGACACCACTCAATTACCCATATGGCTAACTATTTCCTATTTAAACATTTGAATACTTACAGCTATACTTCTAACTGACCATCCACCACATTAATTGGTGTTCCCAAGAATGCAGGACAATACAGAAGAATGAACAAAGGATATTACCAGGGACACAAACACCTATATTAGACTGTTCATCTAACAGCCCATTCTTATACTGCTCTCAAGACAGGCATTGTCCCCCATTCTGTATCTTTCCACTTAGGCAGAAAAAAACAAAATGCAAAGATACAGAATGGGGGACAATGCCTGTCTCAAGACCAGTACGTGTGAAAAAGATCTTGGAGTCCTCGTGGACAACAAGTTAAACATGAGCCAACAATGTGATGTGGCGGCAAAAAAAGCCAATGGGATTTTGGCCTGCATCAATAGGAGCATAGTGTCTAGATCTAGGGAAGTAATGCTACCTCTCTATTCTGCTTTGGTTAGACCATCTGGAATATTGTGTCCAATTCTGGGCACCACAATTCAAGAGAGATATTGACAAGCTGGAATGTGTCCAGAGGAGGGCGACTAAAATGATCAAGGGTCTGGAGAACAAGCCCTATGAGGAGCGGCTTAAGGAACTGGGCATGTTTAGCCTGAAGAAGAGAAGGCTGAGAGGAGATATGATAGCCATGTATAAATATGTGAGAGGAAGCCACAGGGAGGAGGGAGCAAGCTTGTTTTCTGCTTGCATGGAGATTAGGATGCGGAACAATGGCTTCAAACTACAAGAGAGGAGATTCCATCTGAACATGAGGAAGAACTTCCTGACTGTGAGAGCCGTTCAGCAGTGGAACTCTCTGCCCAGAGTGTGGTGGAGGCTCCTTCTTTGGAAGCTTTTAAACAGAGGCTGGATGGCCATCTGTCAGGGGTGATTTGAATGCAATATTCCTGCTTCTTGGCAGGGGGTTGGACTGGATGGCCCAGGAGGTCTCTTCCAACTCTTTGATTCTATGATTCTATCCAGAAATAGCATTTGAGACAATGGATGGGGAGATAACCAGACATTTGTGATACTGCTGCACAATCAGCTACATAAATGAAGAGTCCAAAAGGATCTTGCTGGGAAATATTCATACTAAACTAAAACTGTATAGGAACTTAACATTCAAGTTAGCATCTTGGTATTGATAACAAAGACTCATGTTCATTCAGTATCAAATAAAGATGAATGTAACACTAGGAAAGCAAATCTGCAAACTGAGTTATGCCTTCCAAGCCCATCGCTCAGCCACTTACCGGGATGCCCTTCCATGTCAGGATGCTCCTTCTGAAATTCCTCCTTCTTTTTGTCCAGCTCTTGCTGGAAATGCTCAAACTCTTCTTGATACTTCTCCTTGTCCTTGTCAGGAATTTCTGCATCAGGTGGAGGCTTCAAAACCAATTTGAAAGGTAATTATTTGAAAGGGAATTATTTAATCACAAAGCCTAAAATATGATGTTGCTTTTATTGCTTTTGTGATGTCTTATACTGTATAATGTTTTTTATCTATTATGTTTTATGTATACTGATTTGTTGGAAACCGCCTTGAGTCGCCAACTGGCTGAGAAAGGCGGTATACAAATGCAGTAAATAAATAATAAAATAAATAAATAAAAGCTTATTAACACTTAAAAAAACAACATTTCTGCACTGGGATATACCCTACTGATATCTAGAAGTAGAGTTGGGCAATAAATCTTCATACAGGCAGGATCAAATGAGAGCATTAAACACTCAATGATTATTTGCTGCTTCCTCCACTGCTGTCCTAAGCCATTTTTCTAAGGGTCTTCAATTACACCAGTGCCCATCTTGAGCTGTATTCAGGTAAGTCAGGCTTAGTTAGTGGTTGAATTTATGATCACTGGAAGGTAGCCCTTCCCACCACCTTTGCCCTTTTCCTACCACTGTTGCCATCATGTCTACACTGGTTCTCTCCTATTTGCAACTGAAACAGAATAACGAATTATAACGAAAGTTTTGTCTATGTTTATTACTATGTTTATATGAGAAAGGCAGGCAGAGGTGGAGGCATATGATTGATGCTTTGCCATGGTTGTGAAGCCTCTGCAATAGAAATGTATCCATTTTAGAGTGGCTAAAGACATAAAATATACTGTTCTGAAAGTTATATAGTAATCGTTTGATATATTCACAAGAATAAAAAAAAAGTAACAATATTCAAGTGGAACTGAAGAAAAGTGCTGTGTAACAAATACACTTATGTACACAAGAATTCATAAATAAACATTTCTTTGTTTCATCTAATATACTGGAGTCTCGTGTCAAGTTACAAGGTTGAAGATACATTCCTAAAAGCCAGCTGAAGAATATATTAAAGCTACATACTGACTACAGTATTGGTTATACAACAGACATATTCAGACACCAAGTAGCTGAGTTTCTGAGGTTTATTCTTCTTTAACCCCTATGCCAAAAGCATTGCCTTGGCGCCTACGTACACATATAATTTTACTAGTGGCAGAAGGTGGCATGTTAAAAAAAAAAAAGAAGTTCCCCTTCCTGCCACACGTATATATCTCCAAAGCATCCCTTCTCTTTTCTGCTTACCACTTATGTGAGTGCACAATGGAACACAAACACAGCCAGATACATTTTGTGTGCATTAAATAAAGGGGGTGATGCTAGAGATATAAATGTTTTTCCAATTTTATGGGAGTGCTGTGCCCCTTGCCCCTATGGAATTGTGATGTAATACCTATAGGGTCAACCATATAGGTATTACAACACAATTAGTACAAAAAGTTAATGCTCACTGAGAAGAGAAAACCTTTTTACTTATTAGCATGTAATTCTATAATGCATAGGGAAAACCTTTCTTTCCACAAACCCCTGGTGAGTAAGTGTATTTCAAGTAATTGCAATTATCTAAAAGGGTGCCTACCGCTTCTTTGCCAGGCTCCGTCAGCTGAAAAGTCAGGAAAGACAAGACATCATGGTCATCTGGATAAAAATCCCAAACAGATCAAGTTATGAGTTCTTCTCATCTTATCACAGTAAAAGGGCTTACCAATATAAAAACAAGTATGTTTTCATCAAGTCAACAATGTGATCACCCTCTGACTGTTACACTTGACAACTGTTTGGAGGCATCAATGTGTATATGTCCTGCAAGACTTATAAGGTGATGGGTCAAGTGCTAGGATGCCTGAGGACCTTTGCATCTTGGCATCGTCACTTTTTCAATTTTTAAAATATATTGCTATGAAAACCTGATATTTAATAAATATCTAGCAGATCAGAGGGCTGCAACAGCTCTCTTGTTTTTCCCAACTGTCTTTGGGTTCTCATCCTCAATGCAGCCAGATAGGCGGATGCTACAGTGGGGCCAGAAACACCCAAGCATCAGATGGGAAAGAAGGTGTCAAGGAGAGTTGGGCCCGAATCACTCTTAACGAAAAGATCTGTAGTTTTCAGAGGGCCATTTTCATGTAATTTCCGAAAACAGAAAGGGGAAGAGAGACGAAAAAAATCAGTGAAACAATTTTAGAGAGACTATGTTATTCAGAAAGGGTTAAGTCCACAAAACATGTGAGGCAGGGAGATCTATGGCATGTTTTTCTCTCCCTGTCAGAAGCAGACTCCGACAATTTTTTTTCTTGGAAAGCTACCTCCTCCTCCAGAGAGGGCCCTTAGAACTCACTTTCCCAGTGGCGCTAGCATAGGGTGGCCACTGAAAGTTCCTCCTGGAGCATGACGGGAGTTGAAGTTTTTCTCTCTGTGTGTCTCTTAGTCAATAAAAAGCCTGGTGGTGTCCATGCTCTGACTGGCTGAGAGTGGATACAACAGGCAACTACAATTCCCAGAACCCTCTCTTGCGGTTTATCTTATTGTTTAAAACTTTTGGGTAACTTTCTGGTAAATGAAATGAGGGTCAGATGGAAATGGACACAAAAACAGTATGCCTTTTGGCCTCAAAACACATGACTTGTGTCAAGGTAACCATCTACAGGGTGCAGTAGGATGGGGTTATGACACCAACAATAAGACACTGAATAAACTAGCAGTGCTTATTTGCTATAGCCAGCAAAAACTGGAGTGAAGGAGATCAGTTTAAGGCAATAGATATTTTAGCTATTGCCAGGAGCTTAGTCCCGTTAGTCTATTTCAACAAAGTCAAAAGACTTGTTGGCAAGTTCACTTGGCATAATCGTTTGTGAACTGCAGCCTCCTATTCCTCTTAAATCAGCTCACAATCCACAAAATCTAATGCCAAATAATTCTTGTTTGACTTTAAGGTGTCATAAGGTTCTTGGTTGTTTAAGAAGGGATTACACAATACATGTTCAGATTTACTAGATGCTGTAGAGTAGTTGGAAATATCTTCTCCACATGGTTAGAATCTGCTGTTAGGAGTTCACTGCACTTTCAAAGGCAAGCACAGACCCCAAACATAGCCTGTTGCGCTTTGGATCCCCACTATGATGTTTACTATGAATTCCTGTCGCTCTGAACTGTGTCTTCTTACCAGCAGGGCTGTTGGAATAATAATAGGCAACATGGCTGGTTTCCAAAGAATGACAAGCTCTGTGCATCCAAGAGAGCTCCACGTTTACGTTTCCTCATCTCGCTCTTTTACCCCAATGTGGTAGGCAGCCATGTTGTTCCAGAGCCCTCAAGAACAATTTGCCTTATCATTAGGGAAATAAGCAAATCTGCTATACAAGGAACAAATACCACTAGGAATAGTCAATTCTCTGAATTCATTTAAGATCCCAACATGACAAAGGGATGCCTCTAGTTAGTAGTAACACCAGCTCAAAAGTAGTCACGTTAACACAGCAATGCTCCATAAATGAAGGACAGCACCCCGCCATGCTGAAGTCGATAAAGCCCAGCACTACATTGTACACATTCTTCCTGAGACCAAAACCACTGATTTTATTCTCTTCCTTCTTGAAGAGCGGTTCATAACAAAGGAATACGTTGTCTCTTAAAACAGCACCAATTGCACAAGTGCCAAGAACCATACAGGCATTCAACTGGAAGGAAATAGCCAGTCCAACAACTTCAACTTGTACATCCTGTACTCTTAACCCCTTCCAAAGACCTTATTTGTTAGTGCCAGTCATAGCTGCTGATTCTGCAGTTGGTGAATTTGCAAGTATTTCATGTTGTATCAAGGACAAAAATCATGCCTTACAAAATAAGGATAGGTTTAGCTTTAGTATTAAAATCACCTGCAAGACCACCAGTTGCTGCCGAGATTCCAAAATATCCCTGAGGTGGCAGAACCATACTTTCTACTTTGGCACAAAATTCATAATCTTCTTTGTCTGGAGTGAAGCCATTGTTTATCAATACCTATGAAAAGAGACACAAAGATATAAATCTGCGTTACAAAGACCTAGGTCGAGTCTACACTGTTGCATAATGCAGTTTCAGAGTGCAGATTACCTACATTTAACTGGATATGAGTCTACAGTGCCATATAATCCAGATCAATGAACTTAATCTACATTCTGAAACTGTATCACGTTAGCTGCCCCGAGTCCCCTTTGGAGAGATGGTGGTGGATTATAAATAAAGATTATTATTATTATTATTATTACTACTACTACTACTACTACTACTACTACTACTATTTGAAACACAACAAAATGAGTCCACAGCAGACACTCTTTGGGCTGTTGAATTGGATCACACATCAGACACTTCCCAAGTGTCTAGGACTGTGTGATGTATTGGCGAATGATGTGTACAGATCCCAGTAAGGTGGCCTTCTGCAGGTGGCATATGGTAATTTTGTCAGCGCCGATTGTGTTTAAGTGCAGGCCAAGGACTTTAGGCACTTCACTCAGTGTGCCGATCACCACTGGGACCACCTTTACTGGCTTGTGCCAGAGTCTTTGCAGTTCAATCTTTAAATCCTATTATTATTATTATTATTATTATTATTATTATTATTATTATTATTATTATTATATGGCAGTGTAGATCCAGCCTTAGTACTTCTCACCTTGCTCAGCAACCTCTCCAGCAATGCTTCTGGAATATACTGCCATATAATTCAGAACAATGCACATAATCTGCATTCTGAAACTGTATTACATGGCACTGTAGATCCAGCCTGAAGCCAACTTTGTACCTAGGCCTAAGAGAAAAGTGGTATACAAGTGAAGTAAATAAATAAAAAATACTTGCCGTCAGTGTCTTTTGATAGTACGTGATCTTTGCTCGGACTGGATAAGGCTTGTTACGAAAATCTCTTTGACAGGATGCCAAAGCTTGTGTGGAACCATCACTTTAAGAGGGAGGACATAGAAATAAAAAGTCAAGGTTAGAAAACTACAATAAACAAGTCTTGAACAACGTCACAAAACTAGAACAAAAGGACAGGCAAAGAAAGTTAAACCACAGATGATGATGATGATGATAATAATAGTAATAACTGTATTTATAACCCACCCTTTCTCCTCGAAAGGACTCAAGCCTTTGGTCATTCGGACAACTAACTTAAGGATCTAACGATAGACAAGGACAAATGGAATGGAATGGATATATGGACTCTGAACCCTGAGCATGAGATTGTTTTATTATTTTATTATGTATTATGTTTTAATTTAACTGTTGAATTGTTTTGTATTTTACATTGCTTGTCAATTGATTTGGGCATCTAACTGTGCCTCCTCTGTAAGCCCCCCCCCCCCCCCGGGGTGAGAAGGGCGGGGTATAAGTAAGTGAAATAAATAAATAAATAAAAAATTATCTCTAGCCATGCAGCACTCAACAAGTGACTTTTGAACAGTATATGGGTTTCCTTAGAACAGGACAAGCAGCTTCTTGGAGATAAAGAATTGCATTGAAACTTCATAAAGAGCAGCACAGCTGTGGCCATTCAGTGATACCAACAGTAGCTGCGAATGGTGCAGGAAGAGGCCAGCGTCCACTCCTGCAAAAAAGACTATTTCTGGACTGTTGTTGTATATTGTCCATGAAAAATAAACAATGGACAGGTTCCACAAAAGTATCCTATAAGCATACACACTGCCATCCTTGAGGAACTATGTTGTCTAAGGGGTTGGCAGGGATATGTGAGTGAAATGGCCCTTTTAAGTGGGAGGCGAGAGACAGAAGAGTATATAAAGTGATCTAATGCTGGTGGGTAGGAAGAGTTGGAGTTGGAAAACTGATTTGCCTGTAGTGGGAGATTCAGGAAGGGACTCTCAAGGTAATGCTATGTTCCATTATGCCTTTGCTGCAGTAGCTGGTGAGAGGCCCTATTATACTCCAACTGCCATGGCTCTGGCCTCTGACAGAGAGACTAACAGCCAGCATCTGCAGGACTTGATTACCCAATGGCATTCCCCTTTTCTTATAAGTCATCTTTAGATTGTAAGCCTGGGGGGCAGGGAACTGTCAAATTCACAATGTGAAAGGCACTCTGGGAGGCTGCTTTGGCTGAAGTACTAGGTATAAATACTCTTAAATAATCTATATATATAAAAATGCTCTGTGCATAATGAGTACCTTAAAAACAAAAGAACCAATGAACGAAATCACACCAAATTTGGCAATAAAACGTCTCACAACACAAGGAGTGACCATCACTCAAAAAACTATGATTTTGTCATTTGGGAGTTGTAGTTGCTGGGATTTATAGTTCATCTACAATCAAAGAGCATTCTGAACTCCATCAATGATGGAACTGAACCAAACTTGGCACACAGAACTCCCATGACCAACAGAAAATATTGGAAGGGCTTGGTGGGCATTGACCTTGAGTTTGGAAGTTGTAATTCACCTACATCCAGAAAGCACTGTGGACTCAATTATGGATCTGGACCAAACTCTACACGAAGACTCAATATGCCCAAATGTGAACACTGGTGGAGTTTGGGGGAAATAGATCTCATTTGGGAGTTGTAGTCACTGGGATTCACAGTTCACCTACAATCAAAGAGCATTCTGAACCCCACAAACGACAGAATCAGGGCAAACTTCCCACACAGAACCCCTTAAAGAAGGACAATCATATGTTGCATGTTCCAGAGTGGGCAAACCAAACACTCTCCACGTCAACACTGACAAAGAAACCGCAAGAAATACTGTTTACCCACAAGCAGAAAGAAATTACTTATATTAGAAACAGATCAACAGACTGGGCCACAGCAACGCGTGGCAGGGGACAGCTAGTACGGTATGTTTTCATCACTGCAATCTTTTGGGTTGGGTGCAAAAGGTAGAAATCTGTTTCTGTGAATCAACAGGGATCAGGCAAATATGCAACTTACTTTTGATGATCATAATGAAGCTTGCCATTGTTTCCGACAACAATAACTGCTGGGTTGTTTTTCTAAGGAAGACCAGAAATCAAAATAAGAGTATGTTCAGACTCAACAATAATAATATTATGAAGGGGACTTCAGCACTGTTTTGAAACTCTCCCAGTAGAAAAAAACAGTGCTCTTCTGAACTTCAGATTTCAAAAATGTGCATTCATCATCATGAATGCTCTAATTAATTTGGATGTTTCCTATCTTATCAGAAAATACACAATGCCAACGTAAAATATTAGCATTCAGTGTAAGCAGAGAAAAGAGAAAGGCACTGTTCAGAAACTGAAAACCTAATGGCTTAATACATACCTAGAGAAATCAAAGGCAGTAACTTTTAAGACAGTGTAACACTAGAATCATAGAACTGGAAGAGACCTTGTGCGCCATCCAGTCCAACCCTCCACCAAGAAGCAGGAAAATCACATTCAAAGCACCCTTGACAGATAGCCATCCAGCCTCTGCTTAAAAGCCTCCAAAAAAGGAGTCTCCACCACACTCCAGGCAGAGAGTTCCACTGTTGAACATCTCTCTCTGTCAGGAAGTTCTTTCTAATGTTCTGGTGGAATCTTCTTTTCTGTAGTTTGAAGCCAGCCATTGTTCCGTGTCCTAGTTTCCAGGGCAGCAGAAAATAAGCTTGCTCCCTCCTCCCTATGACTCCTCCCTATGACTTCCTCTCACATATGTATACATGGTCCTCATCATGTCTCCTCTCAGTCTTCTCTCTTGAAGGCTAAACATGCCCAGCTCTTTAAGCCGCTCCTCATAGGGCTTGTTCTCCAGACCCTCGATCATTTTAGTCACCCTCCTCTGGACACATTTCAACTTGTCAACATCTCCCTTCAATTGAGGTGCCCAGAATTGGACACAGTATGATTCCAGGTGTGGTCTGACCAAGGCAGATTAGAGGGATAGCATGACTTGGATCTAGACACTATACTTCTATTTATGCAGGTCGAAGTCCCATTGTCCTTGATCCATTTCCTAATGATTTTATACAAATTGGAGCTATGCACACAATGAAAAATTCTACCCGTCAAACATTTTCTGTTTTATTGTCTACTAACCTTTGCATCATTGTCAAAGGAGTCAAAGAAGATGCCAACACCGTTCCAGTTGTCAGCTGCTCCAAAAACAGGACCCTCTAAGCCTTGCTCTTCTGTAAACCAGACGGCCTGTTCAGAAAAATTCAGATCTAAGTTTAAGGCATCCTGGTTTGTACCACTGACTGGGGTTTGCAAAGGTAACCATTCCACATACCAGTCCATCAGCTCCTACTCGCCCTCTTCCTGTCACTCGGAAGGTCACTTCAATCTCCCAATATTCAAATATGGATTTGCTTTTTGTCCATACGGATCCCCTCTGGCTTTTTAATGATGGAGTTATCCTTATCTGATCAGCACTGGGAATAGCATCTGAAAAGAAAATTAGTAAAGTTAGTAACTTTTTCTTTGTATGGAGGTGCATTCTTTATTTTTTGTTTTTCACGTTTGCATTCTTTTAATATAATTTTATACTGTTTAAAGAAAGATGTTTTGATGAATTTTTTTAAAAAAATAGTTTTTAATACACTGCTAACCTAATGCGGTGCCCAGCGGTGCCGCCATCCCTCTGCTTTCATCACATCTTTCTTTCTTTCTTTCCCTCCCTCCTTTCTCCCTTCCCCTCATTTTCCTTCTGATTTCTTTTCTTTTTCTCTTCCTCCCTCCCTCCCTCCCTTCTTTCCACTCACACATATACCACCTGTCTTTCTCACTTACATACTACTCCTCTGTTGTGCCAGCTCCACTGGCTGCCAGTCAGCTTCCGAGCACAATTCAAAGTGCTGGTCTTAACCTATAAAGCCCTAAACGACTCCAGCCCAATTTACCTGTCCGAACATATCCTCCCTATGAACCATCAAGATTGCTAAGATCGTCTGGAGGGGCCCTGCTCTCGATCCCACCAGCCTCACAGGCGCGGCTGGTGGGGACGAGAGGCAGGGCCTTCTCGGTGGTGGCCCCTCGACTCTGGAACTCCCTTCCACTGGAGATCAGAACTGCCCCTTCTATCTTAACATTCAGGAAACAGGTGAAAACTTGGCTTTGGGGATTGGCATTCAACGAATGAGCCATGATCCTATGATATGGATGGATGACGACCAATGATGACTTTTGATGACGACTGACCACTGTAATTATATGATTGTATTTTGCTATTTTAATGTTTTAGTGTGATTTAGAATATGATGTTTTAATGGCTGTATGTAATATTGATGGCCTGAGTTCCTCGAATAGAGGTGAGAAGACCGGTATACAAAACTGCTAAATAAATAAATTACATCACAGAGGGCCGCTTCACCTAGTAACAGCCAATCCTTCACCTAGCAACAGTCAATTAATTGACATCACAGAGGGCCACTTCACCTAGCAAAAGCCATTGTGGCACAAACAGACAGACATGCATACATACTCTGGCTTTTCAATATGCCTCCAGTTGTAGAAAGTATTTTACATAACCATGAAGTGTCCTTTTTTTAAAGAACTGACCCTTATCCTAAGGGGTAAAGGGCAGTAAACGCAATATATCACCACTGCCAATATTTGAGCCCTAAAAATATCTTATGAGGGTGATTTCTGCGATGATCATGACTGGCCCAAGTATTGGTCAAATTTAGACTTTTAAGAGTAAGTGACAGAGGAAACCATGGATTTATCTCTGGAAGAAGAAAAGGCCATCTATAAATCACATCACAGAAACCATGCTCTGTGCCTACATCAACAAGTAATGTAACTTTTACAAATAACTTTTTCACAAACCCCCTATATTACACTCCAGTTCTGAATAAAAGCCGTTCACACTAAGCAATTTGCATAAACTACAGGATGATGTCCTTTTGTATCCATGTTTAGAGTTTTTAAATGCACTTCTTTATTCCCTCCTATTTATGACTTTCAAACCCACTGTCCTAAAATTTGAGTCTGACCAACTCTTGTTGGATTTGCCACATTATCTCAAGTGCTCGTTTAATCAGTGACAGAATAGTAAACACAACGCTATAAAAATTAAGGTCAGTCCACTAGAGTTTTCCACCATATACTATAACAGGAGTGCATTACCTTTATTTGGATAGAGCAAAAAGCTCATGATAATGGGAGATAAGAAGCATTGCTGGAGAGGTTGCTGAACACGGTGTGAAGCACTAAGGCTGGATCCCCACTGCCATATAATCCAGTTTCAGAATGCAGATTACCTGTGCTGAACTGGACTATATGGCAATGTGGACTCATAATAATCCAGTTTCAGAATGGAGCCCCTGGTGGCGTAGTGGGTTAAACCCCTGTGCGGGCAGCACTGAAGACCGACAGGTCACAGGTTCGAATCCGGGGAGAGTGCAGATGAGCTCCCTCTATCAGCTCCAGCTCCCCATGCGGGGACATAAGAGAAGCCTCCCACAAGGATGGTTAAAAACATCAAAACATCTGGGCATCCCCTAGGCAACATCCTTGCAGATGGCCAATTCGCTCACACCAGAAGCAACTTGCAGTTTCTCAAGTCATTTCTGACACAAGAAAAAAAAGAAAAAAAAAGAAAAAAAAGAATGCAGATTACCTGTACTGAACTGGACTATATGGCAGTGTGGACTCATAATAATCCAGTTTCAGAATGCAGATTACCTGTACTGAACTGGACTATATGGCAGTGTGGACTCATAATAATCCAGTTCCAGAATGCAGTTAATCTGCATTCTGAAACTGAATGACATGGCAATTTAGATCCAGACTAAAAGTCAACCTCTCGTTTCTGTCAATCCTGACACATCACCATAAAGTGGCAAATGGTTTCATATCCAGTCATTACCTGAACTAGCAAATAAGCAACTGCAGAAATATCAAGGACTGAGGGCCCTTCCAGGCAGGCCCTTTATCCCAGATTATCTGGCAGTGCGGACTAATATAATCCAGTTTAAAGTATAAAACCCGTGAAAGTATAAAATCCTGGGATAAAGGGACCTGTCTGGAAGGGCCTGGACAGCAGAAAAGACTTTGGCCTAAATGAGAAGAATACATTATTTCCTAAAGTGTACACTCTGACTACTCACAGCTGAGGCACTAATCCCAGAATTATAAGCATTGCTACATACAGTGATGTCAAAGTACTATAATTTTTCAGTGCAGCAATATGAATTTCATAGGGCTTTCTTAGGCAAGGTATATTCAGAAATGGTTCTGCCAATTCGTTTCTCTCAAATATAGTCTGTGCACATGGGATCTGTTGGCAGTCTCCCATCTAAGTACTAACCAGGGTTGACTATGCTTGGCTTCTAAAACTCAGACGAGATTTTGAACTTTTAGACTATTTAAAGTGGACCAGTGTTACATACCAGATTCATACAAGCTTGGAAGTTCACATAAATACGAAATGGAAAAACAAAGAACTACTCTCAAAAGAAAAGTGGACTATAAAAGTGTTAGAATTGGCAGAAATGAAGAAGAGGTCTGGTCTGATAAAGGTGAAGTCAACAGACATACAGATATTATTTATATATATATATATATATATATATATATATATATATATATATATATGTTAGTCTTACAGGTTGTGTTGTTTTTTACTTTGTATGTTTCACTCAGCGGCACTCTGCACATGCTGAGACTGCTTTACTCAGTCTCCCTCTGCACATGCCCAGAGGCCCTGTTACTTGATCTGCACTCTGCACATGCTCAGAGGCCTTGCCTTCCTCAGCTGCACTCTGCACATGCTGAGAGACCTGGCTTTATTCAGATGCACTTTACACATTCCAACACTGCTTTACTCAGTTGCATTTTACTCAGCTGCACTCTGCACATGCCCAGAGGCCCTGCTTTACTCTGCTACACTTTACACATGCCGAGACTGCTTTACTCAGCCGCACCCTACACACACCCAGAGGCCCTGTTACTTGATCTGCACTCTGCACATGCCCAAATACTCTGCTTAACTCAGTTGCACTTTATACTGTTTCACTCAGCTGCACTCTGCACAGATTCAGAGACCCTGCTACTTCATCTGCACATGCCCAGAGGCCCTGCTTTACTCAGGTGCACTCTGCACATGCTGAGACTGCTTTACTCAGTCTCACTCTGCATATGCCCAGAGGCCGTTACTTGATCTGCACCCTGCACGTGCCCAGAGGCCTTGCCTTCCTCAGCTGCATTCTGCACATGCTGAGAGACCCGGCTTTACTCAGCTGCACTTTAGACATGCCAACACTGTTTTACTCAGCTGCACTCTGCACATGCCTAGTGGCCCTGCAACTTGATCTGTCCATGCCCAGACACTATGCTTTACTCAGTTGCACTTTACACATGCCAAAACTGCTTTACTCAGCGGCACTCTGCACATGCACAGAAGCCCTGCTACTTCATCTGCACATGCCAAGACCCTGCTTTAATCAGCTGCACTTCACACATACCAAGACTGCTTTACTCAGTTGCACTTTGCACACACACAACTAGAGGCCCTGCTGCTTGATCTGTACTCTGCACATGCCCAGAGGCCCTGCTTTAATCAGCTGCACTCTGCACATGCACAGAGGCCCTGCTTCTTCATTTGCACTCTGTACATGCCCAGAGGCCCTGCTGCTTGATCTGCACATGGCCCTGCTTTAATCAGCTGCACTCTGCACATGCATAGAGGCCATGCTTCATTTGCACTCTGTACATGCCAAGACGCTGCTTTACTCAGCTGACCTCTGCACATGCCCAGAGGCCCTCCTTTACTAAGCTGCACATGCCCAGAGGCCCTCCTTTACTAAGCTGCACATGCCCAGAGGCGCTGCTACTTCACCTGCACTCTGCACATGCCCAGAGACCCTGCTTTAATCAGCTGCACATGCCCAGAGGCCCTGCTGCTTCACTTGCACTCTGCACATGCCCAGAGGCCCTTCTTTACTCAGCTGCACTTCAAACATACCAAGACTGCTTTACTCAGTTGCACTTTGCACACATGCCCAGAGGCCCTGCTTTACTCAGCTGCACTCTGCACATGCACAGAGGCCCTGCTTCTTCATCTGCACTCTGCACATGCCAAGACCCTGCTTTAATCAGCTGCACTTCAAACATACCAAGACTGCTTTACTCAGTTGCACTTTGCACACACACCCAGAGGCCCTGCTGCTTGAACTGCACTCTGCACATGCCCAGGGGCCCTGCTTTACTCAGCTGCACTCTGCACATGCCCAGAGGCCCTGCTACTTTATCTGCACTCTGCACATGCCCAGAGGCCCTGCTTTAATCAGCTGCACTTTACACATGACAAGGCAGCTATACTCAGTTGCACTCTGCACATGCCCAGAGGCCCTGCTTTACTCAGCAGCTCGTGCCCAGATACCCTGACTGGCCTCTGGCCCCTGCACATGCCCAGAGGCTCTGCTTCCCCCCCCCCTGTCCGGGCACCTACTTCCGGTGTGAACCCAGAAAGGCACGGCGCCGTCCCCTTGCGCCAAGTGCGGCCCCTTGAAGCTATATTTGTACTCAAAGCGCCGGTGCGGAGCCAAGGGAGTGCCCCCGCCGCCTCCGCCTTCCGCCTGGCCCGTGGCCTCCGCGAAGGGGAGCGAGAGCACGGCGGCCCACAGCACCCACTCCCCGGCGCCTCTCTGCCTCTCAACCCCGCGCGCCGCCATCTTGCTCTCCCAGCTCACGCAGCCCGGCTCGGCCAACAGGGCGCTCCGTGATTGGCCGAGACCGCCGAGGGGGCGGGGCCTGCCAGCAGCCAAAGGGTAAAGAGCGTGGCGGGGTTTTTCAAAAGAGGGCGTGGCTTAGTTGTCCCCTCCCCCTTACAGGGAAGAAGGAGGCTATGCCCACAGTGACTCCGCCCACGTAGTGACGTAGAGGATGGGCATCAACAACAGGCCGGGGCCAAATCATAGAATCATAGAATCATATTGTTGGAAGAGACCTCATGGGCCATCCAGTCCAACCCCCTGCCAAGAAGCAGGAATATTGCATTCAAATCACCCCTGACAGATGGCCATCCAGCCTCTGCTTAAAAACTTCCAAAGAAGGAGCCTCCACCACACTCCAGGGCAGAGAGTTCCACTGCTGAACGGCTCTCACAGTCAGGAAGTTCTTCCTCATATTCAGAGTGCAGCTGAGTAAAGCAGGGTCTTGGCATGTACAGAGTGCAAATGAAGAAGCAGGGCCTCTGGGCATGTGCAGAGTGCAGCTGATTAAAGCAGAGCCTCTGGGCATGTGCAGAGTGCAGATCAAGCAGCAGGGCCTCTGGGCATGTGCAGAGTGCAGGTGAAGCATCAGGGCCTCTGGGCATGTGCAGAGTGCAGGTGAAGCATCAGGGCCTCTGGGCATGTGCAGAGTGCAGGTGAAGCATGAGGGCCTCTGGGCATGTGCAGCTGATTAAAGCAGGGCCTCTGGGCATGTGCAGAGTGCAGATCAAGCAGCAGGGCCTCTGGGTGTGTGTGTAAAGTGCAACTGAGTAAAGCAGTCTTGGTATGTTTGAAGTGCCGCTGATTAAAGCGGGGTCTCTGGGCATGTGCAGAGTGCTAGTGAAGCAGCAGGGCCTCTGGGCATGTGCAGCTGAGTAAAGCATGGTCTCTGGGCATGTGCAGAGTGCAGGCGAAGAAGCAGGGCCTCTGTGCATGTGCAGAGTGCAGCTGATTAAAGCAGGGCCTCTGGGCATGTGCAGAGTGCAGATCAAGCAGCAGGGCCTCTGGGTGTGTGTGCAAAGTGCAACTGAGTAAAGCAGTCTTGGTATGTGTGAAGTGCAGCTGATTAAAACAGGGTCTTGGCATGTGCAGAATGCAGATGAAGTAGCAGGGCCTCTGTGCATGTGCAGAGTGCAGCTGAGTAAAGCAGTTTTGGCATGTGTAAAGTGCAACTGAGTAAAACATAGCGTCTGGGCATGGACAGATCAAGTTGCAGGGCCACTGGGCATGTGCAGAGTGCAGCTGAGTAAAACCGTTGGCATGTGTAAAGTGCAGCTGAGTAAAGCCAGGTCTCTCAGCATGTGTGCAGAATGCAGCTGAGGAAGGAAGGCAAGGCCTCTGGGCATGTGCAGGGTGCAGATCAAGTAACAGGGCCTCTGGGCATATGCAGAGTGAGACTGAGTAAAGCAGTCTCAGCATGTGCAGAGTGCACCTGAGTAAAGCAGGGCCTCTGGGCATGTGCAGATGAAGTAGCAGGGTCTCTGGGTCGGTGCAGAGTGCACCTGGAGTTAGGGCACAAGTTGGCCCAGGCCTGCTTTAGAAGAACGAAGAGAAACATTCAAACATCCTGGAAGAATTCTTCAAAAAGGACTTCCAAGCCTGAAATGATTCATCCATATCTTATCAAGGAATTCCAGTTGCACTACCCGTGACTGAAATCCAGTTAATGGAGTTTTATCTCAGTGCAGAAGTTCAACAATGGGATAGTGTACAAATGTTTGTTTTGCCATAAATAGTCCAAGCGTATCTGGATTTCAGGAAGACCTTCCTTCCACAAGGTCCCCCACGTTCTTTGGGCAATGCAAACTAGTCAAATGTGAGCTAGACCAAACAGTGGTTAGGTGGATCTGGTAATTAGTTATGTGAACGAACCCAGAGGGTTTTTATTTATTTACTAGCTGTCCCCTGCCACGCGGTGCTGTGACCCAGTCTGGTGATCTGGAAAATAAAATTATTTATTTATTTATTTATCGTGTCAGGAGCAACCAGACATTTGTATTACATTTTTAAAAAACAAAACAAATAAACAAACAGACAAAACACAAAGTTTGCAAGCTTGGTAGTTAATTAAATGTCCTTTGACCAGTATCTGGCCACTTGGAGTGCCTCTGGTGTTGCTGCAAGAAGGTCCTCCATGGTGCATGTAGCAGGGCGCAGGTTGCATTGCAGCAGGTTGTCAGTGGTTTGCTCTTCTCCACACTCGCATGTCGTGGATTCGACTTTGTAACCCCATTTCTTGAGTTTGGCTCTGCATCTCATGGTGCCAGAGCGCAGTCTGTTCAACGCCTTCCAAGTCGCCCAGTTTTCTATGTGCCCAGGGGGGAGTCTCATTTGGTATCAGCCATTGATTGAGGTTCTGGGTTTGAGCCTGCCACTTTTGGACTCTGCTTGCCTGGGGTGTTCCAGCGAGTGTCTCTGTAGATCTTAGAAAACTATGTCTTGATTTAAGTCGTTGGCGTGCTGGCTGATATCAGAACACGGGATAGGCCAGAGATGTCACTGCCTTGGTCCTTTCATTATTGGTTGCTACTTTCCGACAGATGTCAGATGGTGCAATACCGGCTAGACAGTGTAATTTATCCAGAGGTGTAGGGCACAGACAGCCTGTGATAATGTGGCATGTCTCTTTAAGAGGGTGATTCTCCCCAATGCTTCCTCTTCATCCTGGAAAGAAGTGACGAGCAGAGTGCCAGAAGCAGGGTTCCTTCCTGGGCCCGGTCCTGTCCAACATCTTCATTAATTACTTTGATGAAGGGTTAGAAGGCTTGGTCATCAGTTTTGCAGGCGACACAAAATTGGGAGGGATAGCCAATATTCCAGAAGACAGGAGCAGAATTCAAAATGATCTGAACAGATTAGAGAGATGATTGGCCAAAACTAAGAAAATGAAGTTCAACAGGGACATATGCAAGATACTCCACTTAGGCAGCAAAAATGAAATGCACCGATACAGAATGGGGAACGCCCGGCTCAACAGCAGTATGTATGAAAAAAATTCTTGGAGTCCTCGTGGACAACAAATTAAACATGAGCCAATAATGTCACGTGGCAGCTAAAAAAAAGCCAATGGGATTTTGGCCTGCATAAATAGAACCAGGGAAGTCATGCTACCTCTCTATTCTGCCTTGGTCAGACCACACCTGGAATACTGTATCCAATTCTGGGCACCACAGTTGAAGAGAGATGTTGACAAGCTGGAAGTTGTCCAGAGGAGGGCGACTAAAATGATCGAGGGTCAGGAGAACTAGTCCTATGAGGAGCAGCTTAAAGAGCAGGGTCTGCAGAAGAGAAGGCTGCGACGAGACATGATGGCCATGTATAAATATGTTAGGGGAAGTCATAGGGAGGAAGCTTGTTTTCTGCTTCCCTGGAGACTAGGACGCGGAACAATAGCTTCAAACTACAAGAAAGGAGATTCCACCTGAACATTAGGAAGAGCTTTCTAACTGTGAGAGCTGTTCAGCAGTGGAACTCTCTGCCCCGGGATGTGGTGGCGGTTCCTTCTTTGGAGGCTTTCAAACAGAAGCTGTTGGGGATGCTTTGAATGTGATTTTCCCGCTTCTTGGGTTGGACTGGATGGGCCACAAGATCTCTTCCAACTCTATGATTCTTTGTGAACGGATACTGCAACAATTTCCCAACCTACAAGCTTCTATCCATGTATACTTTTTATATGTCTTCTTTCACGTCACCATTGTTTTTAACTCATTCAATTTACCTAGCTTTTAAGGCAGCACAAAATTTGTTTCTCCTTATAATAAATGAGCAAACGTGACTTTTGAAAAATCCCACAATCTGTTATTGAATTTTTGGTATCTTATAAAATTGGGAAGATCCAAAGAAATATGAAAATTCTTATCCTGAACTTGAAGGTCAATTCCGACTCTTGGATTTGACTCTCGTAGTAAATAAATCCCAGACTTTCTTTCAGGAATTGTTTTAATCCTGATCAAGTAGGGTTTTAATCAAGGGCTGCCTTCTGTCAGACAACAAAAGGGACGATCCTAAACTGTAATTTGCCAGGCTGGGGAATGGCAGCCTCCCACTGTGTCCCAGCGTTTATGACACACCAAATGCTTTTGAAGCTCTTCCCAGGGGAAAATTCATAAACAGCTTCTGCACACATTGAGAACAAGAGAACGAGGGAAGAAAAGAGATTGTAATCCTTCAGTGGACATGAGACATGACAGGAGATACCCTAAACTGTACATTTCCCAGATGGTCAAGGGATCTGGCTATTCCTGCGCAATTTGCATTCAGAATCTACATTTATCCACAAGTATGACCATTTCCTCCATCAACGTCAACAACTCAGAGCATGCTGCTTATATCTTCATTAGTCTTTCATGCTGAGAAACAGTAAAAATGTAGAAATTAGAGCAATCTTCTCTGATTAAAGTTTTGTCAATCCCAGTATCCACAATGAGTTTGGCCACATCATGCTGAAAATAATAGGAGCTGAGGTTGGACACTCATAGTTGCGGAAATATGGATTTGGGATTCTGACTAGGAGTGCACCCACACTGCAGAATTCATGCAGCTTGGTGCCATGGCTAAATGCTATAAGATCCTGTGAATTGTAATTTGGTACTCTTTTTTTTTTTGTCGTGTCAGGAGCATCCTGTTGTGAGAGAATTGGCCGTCTCGTTGCCCAGGGGACGCCCGGATGATGTCCCCGCATGAGGAGTTGGAGCTGATAGAGGGAGCTCATCCGCCTCTCCCCGGATTCGAACCTGTGACCTGTCGGTCTTCAGTCCTGCCGGCATAGGGCTTTAACCCACTGCGCCACCGGGGGCAGTTTGGTACTGCCATAATCCTTTTGTAGAGAATACTAAAGACATTGTAAAAACAAGAATTGAGCCAAGACAGTTAAAGTAATATCAAGCTGCATTGACACCAAATGGATGGATTCTTGGATTGGGAATACTAAATTTCCAATTAGCCACAAAGCTTTAGGAGTGCACCTGCACTGTAGAATTGGTGCAGTTTCATATCTCTTGAATTGTTATGGCTCAATTCTATGTAATCTTGGGAGTTTTATAAGGTTTTTATCCTTTTTCCAAGAGAGGGTGCTGGAGTCGCTCCAAACTATGGACCCTATGATTTCATCATATTGAGCCATGGCTGTTAAAGTGGTCTCAAACTACATTAAGCCCCCTGGGATTGGGAAGAGTCAGTGTACGTCTTCATGGCACTTCAAAGGGGGCACTTCAAGGGGGGCTGAATCAGCTCCATGGCAGTTGCACAACTCACAGAGCTGCTTTGGTAGAATGGGAACCAAGGGTCCTTACAGGCTTACAGCAGTCTTGAATCATGTTAATAGAAGTTGCAGAATACTTCCAAGCTTTCCAAAAAGTCCAAAGTGGTCAGATACTTTGGGCATGTTTAATAAACTGTTCCGCTACCTATTAAGGAAATGGCCACAATTGCTTACATCACCATCTCACTTTTTCTGGGATCAGGCAGTTTAGAGATAAGAGATGGTCCCATCTTGTCCCCTTGATTTGCCATTTGCCATGCTCAACAGGCATGAAAATGGAATTGGACACTGCTCAGCACCTGGAGTAGCAATATCCAGAGTGTGGAGATATTGCAAAAGGAAGTGGGGAGAGGGGATATACTCACACCAAACACTGAGCAGTTTTCAGTTCTATTTCCATGTCCAGGGGAAAAGATAAAGGTCATAGGTAAGCGGTATTAAACTGGCCCCAGAGCCTTGTAGCCATGTAGCTTCCACCCAGTCATTGGGGCAATTTGGAAGCATGGAGTGTAACCTCTCACAATACTGATCTGGACTACTCCACTCAGGACCAGCATCACCTTTTCTCCCCAAGTTAAGATGCATCCTCAATTTCAATTTAACCACAAAGCTCATATGGTGACTTTAGATCAGTTTTAGCATCTCACCATAGGATTGCTGAAAAAATGAAATATACTTGCCCCTTGGAACTCCTGGGAGTATTGACAGCTTATAAATGTAATAAATGTTATAGAATAGCCATTGAGAACTTTGGGCCATCTAGATGTTTTGGGTTGTAGCTTCAACAGCCATAGATTATTCTTGGGGAAGTTAACAGAAGTCATCATCATCATGGACAATCACTCGTGGATGAGTATTATAGTCTTCCAAGAGGTAGAGTCTTGGTGATCCATAAATTAGTGTGAATACCTAGTTGGATCCACATGGTCTTTCACATTAAGGGCATAGATTTCCAGAAGTCAGAAGTAATACACCAAAACACTATACCTCCACTATTGAACAGCTCTTACAGTCAAGAAGTTCTTCCAAATTTTGAAGATCCCTTTGAGTTCAATGGTTCCAATATCTGGAGCAAAAGAATGTCTTGGTCTGGTCCTGATGAGCTGCAATGATCTCCAGATTCTTTTATTTAAGGGTCCAGATTGAGTTGCAAGATAGGAACAGATTTGCCCTGCCTTTGAGTGCTGCATATCTGGCAGCAATGCTTTCCCCATCTCCCCATTGCTATGCTAGGAGTCACATTCTAGCATATGGATTCTGGCTGCTGAACAACCTTAATTCATGGAGCCTCTGTTCATTAAAAAAGGTGGTGAGCAACTCTCCATTTAAGACCTAACAGATGGAAGTGGTTAGAACACTAGCAGGCTCCTTAACATTCAAAGACAAATACATTTGCCACGTTAAATGTTGGCGATCATTAACTCTTAACATTTAATTGTAGAAATATGCTGCTTAGTTTTGGATGAAGAACTCCTGCTAACCTTCCAACAATAATATTTGACAATGGCAGCAGGGGAAAAGAGGGCAGCCCACGTCTTGTTACTGCTAAAGCCTTGCCCTTTATTCATAACATGGAAAATGCCATTTCAGCAGTGACTGAAAAGCGGGGTTGAAATGTTAATAGTAATACTGCCCATAATTGTATTTATTGAATGGATTCGAAAAATCGGTTTAAATACCAATGATTATGTCATGACTGAAATTAGACACTTGATGTCCTATTTGCTTTACTTTATGTGAATTATAATAACTCATGATATGGTGAATACCACCCACAAGACTCATTTCAAACTCCAAATCAGTACTTCAGGATTTGGCCAGATAAAGCTCAGATCAGTTCAGATCTGAAATCATAGAATTAAACTCAGATCCCAGTTGCAGTTCTAGGTTCTTGTGGGTTTTTTCGGGCTATATGGCCATGTTCTAGAGGCATTTCTCCTGACGTTTCGCCTGCATCTATGGCAAGCATCCTCAGAGGTAGTGAGGTCTGTTGAATTAGGACAATGGGTTTATATATCTGTGGAATGGCTGGGGTGGGGCAAAGAGCTCTTCCTTGCTGGAGCTAGGTGTGAATGTTTCAACTGATCACCTTCATTAGCATTTGAAGGCTTGGCTGAGCCTGGGAAAATACCCTGTTGAGAGGTGTTAAGATGTGCCTGGTTGTTTCCTCTCTGCTGTTTTGCTGTTATAATTTTAGAGTTTTTTAATACTGGTAGCCAGATTTTGTTCATTTTCATGGCCTCTTCCTTTCTGTTGAAATTGTCCACATGCTTGTGGATTTCAATGGCTTCTCTGTGTAGTCTGACATGGTGGTTGTTGGTGTGGTCCAGCATTTCTGTGTTCTCAAATAATATGCTGTGTCCAGGCTGGTTCATCAGGTGCTCTGCTATGGCTGACTTCTCTGGTTGAAGTAGTCTGCAGTGCCTTTCATGTTCCTTGATTCGTGTTTGGGCAATGCTGCGTTTTGTGGTCCCTATGTAGACTTGTCCACAGCTGCATGGTATACGGTAGACTCCTGCAGAGGTGAGAGGATCCCTCTTGTCCTTTGCTGAACGTAGCATTTGTTGGATTTTCTTGGTGGGTTTGTAGATTGTTTGTATGTTGTGTTTCCTCATCGGCTTCCCTATGCGGTCAGTGGTTCCCTTGATGTATGGCAGGAACACTTTTCCTCTGGGTGGATCTTCATCTTTACTCTCGTGGCTTGTTCTTGGTCTTGCAGCTCTTCTGATGTCTGAGGTGGAGTTTCCATTGGCCTGGAGAGCCCAGTTGAGGTGGTTCAGTTCATCTTGGAGGAGGTGGGGTTCGCAGATTCTTTTTGCACGGTCTGCCAAGGCTTTAATGGTGCTTCTTTTTTGACTTGGGTGATGGTTGGAGTTTTTATGTAGATATCTATCTGTGTGTGTGGGATTTCTGTAGACGGTGTGACCCAATTGTTGATCTGGTTTGCGGATAACTAGGACATCTAGAAAAGGCAGTCTTCCTTCATTTTCTTTTTCCATTGTGAATTGGATTTTTGGGTGGATGCTGTTAAGATGGTCTAGGAACCTGTTGATGAGTTTCTGTTTTGCCTTCCTCCTAATTATCATTAGGAATTGAAAAGTACTGTCAAGATGTTTGTCAAAGTTGGATTCTTCTGCCCTGAGTCCCTCTGGGGAGATAGAGCAGAATATAAATAAATAAATTATTATTATTATTATTATTATTATTATTATTATTTGAAACACAACAAGATGAGTCCACAGCAGACACTCTGCTGGCTGTTGAATTGGATCACACGTTGGACACTTCCCAAGTGTCTAGGACTATGTGATGTATTGGCGAATAATGCGTGCAGATCCCAGTAAGGTGGTCTTCTGCAGCTGGCAAATGGTAATTTTGTCAGCTCCGATTGTGTTTAAGTGCAGGCCAAGGTCTTTAGGCGCTGCACCCAGTGTGCTGATCACCACTGGGACCACCTTTACTGATTTGTGCCAGAGTCATTGCAGTTCAATTTTAAAATCCTCATATTGTGGCAGCTTTTCCAGTTGTTTCTCTGCAATAATAATTATTATTATTCTGTCGCTCTGTTTATATCTCTCCTTTCTCCCAGGCTGGAAGACAAGGCAGCTTACAAAAGACAGAACCTACAATAAAGCACACATATTTAAAAACATGTAAAAAGAAAATCGTTGGCACTATAAACCCTGAGGAGAGGATTAAGGCAGTTTGACACCACTTTAGCTGTTGATGCTGTGGAATTATCCGACTTGTAGTATAAGGTGTTTAGTATTCTCTAACAGCATGTTGGTGCCTCACCAAACTACAACTCCTATAATTCCATAGCATTGAGCTTGGCAGTTGACGTAGAGTGAAACTGCATTAATTCAACAGTGTATATACAATATATTATAATAATATAATATATCGTATATACATGTAATATTGATAATAATATTATAGCGCGATACAATATAATACTAATAATAATACAATATAATAATTGTATATTTTATATTACATGTAGTATTACTTATATTACAGTAGAGTGGTATAGTACAATAGAGTACTATATAATATTAATACTGTTCTATGCTAATAATATAATATATTGGATGTACATATAATATTGATCATAATATTGTAATAAAATATAATACAATATAATAATTATATATTTTATATTACACATAATATTACTAATATTACAGTACAGTGGTATAGTACTTACTTACTTAGGTGATCTCTCGTTGTCCGAGATGATGGTCCTCCAAGATTGGTGTACTGGTGGTGGCTCCGTAGGTGACTGTGGAGTGGTATAGTACAATAGAGTAATACAAAATACTAATATTGTTCTATGCTAATAATATAATATATTGTATATACATATAATATTGATCATAATATTGTAATAAAATATAATAATACAATATAATAATTGTATATTTTATATTACATGTAATATTACTAAAATTACAGTACAGTGGTATTGTTCAATAGATTAATATATAATACTAATATTGTGCTATGCTAGTAATATAATGTAGATATAATTTGCAAGCTGCTCTAAGTTCCCTTCGAGGTGAGAAGAGTGGGATATAAATGTCATAAACAAATCAAAAATAAATAAATAGGTGGACCCTATATCTGGCAAGTTTCAAACAAATGGCTGTGTGTCTAATATATGTATGCTATAGGCCACTAAATTTTTATGCATTTTTTAAAGAATGGTTGAGAACATGTCAACTTCTTGGCATATCTGGAAGAAATTTGACAGCATACTGGTATCTTCTGGGGGAATCAAGGCTGCTCGTTTTAAAAATCAACAGGTGCTGGAATTTGGGTTACTTTTGGAGGCTAACCAAAATAAAGTTCTGCTTTCTTGCTTGCAGAACAGGAATGAACAGGGGCTGCCTTATCAAGTGCTGCGGAAACAGCATGGCTGCAACTCTCTACATACAATGTCAGTGGGGCAATGAATCTGTTCCAGGTTTTGGTTCAAAGGCTAAAGGAGGAACTGTTGATATTTAAAACGACAAGCCTTGATTCCCTTGAGAAAGACCATTATGCCTTCAAATTTCTTCTTGATATGCCAAGAGATGGACATGTAGATACTAGGCCTGGGCAATGCATGGTTCTAAATGGTTCTAAAGTACTTACATAACTAAAGTTCTGGTGGTGAAAATTTCAGAACTCTAACAAAACTCTCAAAATTTAATTATAAATGGCAGTTCCTAATTGGTTCTGTCATAAAAATTGCCAATAATGAAATAATAATTAAATTTTGAAAGTTTTGTTAGAGTTCTGAAATTTTCACCACCAGAACTTTAGTTTTGTAAGTACTTTAGAACCATGGATTGTCCAGGCCTAGTAGATACACCTACATTGTAGAATTAATGCAGTTTGGCACCAGTTTAACTGCCATGATTCTGTGCTATGGAATCATGAGATTTGTAGGTTAGTGAGACAGTAGCACTCTGTGGCAGAGAATGGTAACAACATGGGAAAACTACAGCTCTTATGATTCTATCGCATTGAGCCTGGCAGTTAAAGTGGTATCAAACTCCATTACTTCTACAGTATAGTGGCACCTTGAGATTGTCATGGAGACAGAAAGAAGACAAAAACCTTTGCATGATAGCGGTCTCTATAACCTATGTCTCAGAGTTGCAAAATCATCTAATTAACCAGAAAACTGTGGGGCAGAAAGCGTTTTTTTCGTAAGAGCAAGTGCAAACGAAAGCAGTGATTTCCAACATTTCACCTCTTATTTATGTCCCTAAAAACTTTGAGTTAATTCTTAAAATACACAATAAGGCACAATAAATGTTATGGTTCAACAGATGGTTTTGTTCAGCACTTTTATGCTGGCTTCCCATCCCTGGTACCAGGTCCAATTTTTCTTCTGGTTCATTGATAAACTAAGCCTGGCAGCTGTTGCCGTCTTTCAGCAATTTTAGATTCTCATTCTCTAAATCATGAAGGCAAATAACTATGAAACAGGAGTATAAACTGGAAACATGAGTGCAGCTGCTAGAACAGTGTGAAAACATCATGATGGCAGCTGCTTGAAAGTCGGTAGCTATAATCAAATGACTGTTATACACCATTTCTGGCTTGCCTGTTAAATGTTAACATTTACTCCATATTCATATATGACATCTCTCATCTCAGTATGGTTTCATCCAGGTTTTAATCTCTTTTGAGAAAACAGTGGAGCCACTATCCTAATTGGGCCTATGTGTTTGTGGGAATAGGGATGGATCTACATTGCCAAATGCATGCAGTTTAAGGCAATTGTGGACAAGTGTAGAAGACTTAAGGGGCTGTTACTCCTCCAGGAGACTTTTGAAGACCTTCATACTGCTGTTGTGATTTCAGCTATTGTAAGAACCATGTGTTTGGGGGCCCAATGTATCTAGCTTCCCAGAAGGCCAAAAGACAGATGGGTGGAAGGCAAAATCAGAGGTTGATTCTCACTGGCCTGAGAGGATGTCAGTGGAAAAGGCACTCTAAAGAACTGACATACAATAATTGCGAATACAGTGCATATATATTACATTTTAACAGGGAAGCTGATGAGGAAACACAACATACAAACTATCTACAGACCCACCAAGAAAATCCAACAAATGCTACGTTCAGCAAAGGACAAGAGGGATCCTCTCACCTCTGCAGGAGTCTACCGTATACCATGCAGCTGTGGACAAGTCTACATAGGGACCACCAAACGCAGCGCCCAAACAGAATCAAGGAACATGAAAGGCACTGCAGACTACTCCAACCAGAGAAATCAGCCATAGCAGAGCACCTGATGAACCAACCTGGACACAGCATTTTATTTGAGAACACAAAAATGCTGGACCACTCTCACAACCACCATGTCAGACTACACAGAGAAGCCATTGAAATCCACAAACATGTGGACAATTTCAACAGAAAGGAAGAAACCATGAAAATGAACAAAATCTGGCTACCAGTATTAAAAAATTCTAAAATTGCAACAGCAAAAACAGCAGGGAGAAAAACAGGCAGGGACATCTAATCACCTTCAAGAAGAGTTTGCTCCAGGCACAGTCAGCCCATTGTATGCTAATCAAGGTGGTCAGTTGAAAGATTCACACCTAGCCCAACTTACAAAAGCCCTTTGTCTCACCCTGGTCATTCCACAGATATATAAACCCTTTTTTCCCAGCTCCAGCAGACCTCACCTCTGAGGATGCTTGCCATAGATGCAGGCGAAACGTCAGGAGAAATGCCTCTAGAACATGGCCATATAGCCCGAAAAAACCCACAAGAACTGAGATTTTAACAGCTATTCAAGACTGACACTGGTACCTGGTTGGTCCAGGTAGAGTCTGGCTAGGATCCACATCCTGTTTGGTCAGGGATTCCCTTTGATGTAATTTCTGGTTGGTCTTTGCTGTGATGTGAAACTTTTATAAACTCTCATTGGATTATTTCAAAGGGTCTGTGTGTTTATTGATCTGCCCCTGAGAGAGACGTGATCAGGAAGAAATGTGGTGTGGTGACCAATGGGTTTAATGCCCTGGCTCCAGCGGGGACAGTGGGTTTAGCCCAGATAAACAATGGATGCTTTAGGGTGATAGCGATCTCAATGGATGCTGCAGGGGTGGGTCTGCCTGGGGGCATGGGAGACGGAATCGTTCCAACTGAAAACCCATATCGTATCAGGTGGAACAGGAAAGGGACCCAGGAGGCTATGATGCAAATCCATTGTATGTTCCCCCCAAGCCCTCCAGTTCACTGTAAAAGAATTATGAACATTTTGGGTGTTGTTTCCTAGAGTACAAGGTGTGGTGAAACAACATGCAAAAAGTATTCACAAGTGATTGTCACAGAGAAAAATGGATAAGGCAAAGAGGACACACTGTTTGTCCTCCTGGAGCTGCGCCTCATAATTCATATTTTTGGAGTTTGATTTTTCGGTAACACTGCTTCCACAAAAAAAAAATTGTTTTTAGCATGGAAACATTTCCACCACACCTTGTGTGCTCCTTGGCCATTTTGGGCCCATGAAAGGTCCCTTTTTAAACAATGGTAAGTGAAAAAAAAGTCTTCGAAAAGACATTTGGAGCATTTAAAATATATATATATGTAAATATTTTTTGAGCCTTAAGGGACCTAGGGGCTTCCTAAAACTGGTGAAATATCCTCCATATACTTTGATTGGATTTTCATGCAAAATACTTCTTTGGGCACTGTGGGTGCTGGGGGCATAAAATAGCCCTGGATGCTGCATAAAACTCATGGGCTACACTTTGCCCGACACTGCATTAAAGTGACTTGGACAGTGGTGTATAGGTATGTTGGGTACTTATATCTCACAGGTGAGACATGAAGTTGGGATGAGCTCTGAAACCGAGCAGGAAGACAGACAGCAAACAAGAACTTTGGCCATAGGATCTACCAATATCCCAGCACTGCTTTCAGCCCAACTTACTCACACCACAGATCTACACAGATAAAGTTATCTTTAATGGGTGATAAATTATTGATATATTGAATATTGAATATAAGAGACTATGGCTAAACAAAACCAATTTTCATGGCCCAATGAATATGTAATTTCATTTGGCTGTTGTTTTTAAGGGTTGTTGGGAGTTTTTTTTGGGGGGGGGTAAGCTAAGTTATCTTGAAAATTGTGTTCAATCAAAACACAAAAGAGCAAAATTTAGAATAAGCATGACTTGGGGCTCTTCCACACAGCCATATAACTCAGTATATGAAGGCAGAAAATCCCACAATATATGTTTTGAACAGGTTTATATGAGTCCACACTGCCATATATTCCAGTTAAAAGCAGAAAATGTGGGATTTTATTCTGCTGTGTGGAAGTGCCTCAGTCCACCAGTTTCTTATCTTTATCACAATGGTCTGAGACATTTTTGTGGTAAGGTAGAATTTAACAAAGAAAAAGAATTGCCAACCCAGTTACACAAAATATTTTTTGGGTTGTTGTAGGTTTTTTCGGGCTATATGGCCATGTTCTAGAGGCATTTTCTCTTGATGTTTCGCCTGCATCTATGGCAAACATCCTCAGAGGTAGTGAGACCTCACTACCTCTGAGGATGCTTGCCATAGATGCAGGCGAAACGTCAGGAGAAAATGCCTCTAGAACATGGCCATATAGCCTGAAAAAACCTACAACAACCCAGTGATTCCGGCCATGAAAGCCTTCGACAATAAAAAGATTTTTTTTTCTTGCTAAAAATGACTTGAGGTATTATGTGTGTTGATTGTTGAGTGCTTACATTAGATTCTCAGTTAACTGGCAACCATGAGGATTGGGAGATGCTGAATAAATATAGTTTCTGGTTACTTTAGAGTTAGGCCTAACTAATACTATAATCCATACCATAAACTCTGTATTGACTTGGTATTAATATCAGAATACAATAATTAAAAGCAAATAATGACAAAGTTAATGTAACTAAGTTTTTACTGTATTAGAAAAATTGATTTTACTGTTGTTTTCATTTTACATTTTATTTAAAGTATTATTTTTTCAAGAAAATATGCCAGTTGCTTTAAAGTTCTGGTTGCTTGAGTTCCTGTTAACTGAGAGTTTACTGTGTTTTCAAACCTAAGGCAACTCTTCATTACATTTATGAGCTTTACAGATTTATGATTCACAACACTAGCTAAATGTCTTTTTAAAAAAAAAAAAACTTTGCATGTCCACTGTGTTTTACACAAAAGAAATGTTTACTCTGGAGATTCCGCGTGAGAGCCAAGTGCATAATAAATCTCACATTCAGTTCTATTAAATGTGTCCAAGAAAACATTCATCTTTGGTGGCACACTGGGTTCTTGGTGTGCTCTTATATATACAGGAGTGGATTTCTTGATTTTGATTACCGTGCTAATTGCCGAAGACAAACGGACAATGCGCCCAGTGCCGTAATTAATTTCCCCGATATTTACTTCGTTAATTTGTTCAGGACAGATTAACTCCGGGCTGGAGACGCTGGACAAGGAAAATGAGTGACAGGCGCAAATCTCATGGTGAGCGGCCTCTCATTGGGAAAGTTCATCTTCCCCCTGAAAGAGACGCCTTCAGGGATCATGTATTTTGAATTCCCGTCGAATTTAGTGTCATCTTAGCTTGACCAGCTCTGGAAGAACATATTAACCTCCCCTTGTGATTTTTAGAAAACCATTCTAATTTAGCAAGTAATTAAGGGTCACATGTAGGATAAAGAGCTAGATAATCTTGGATTACGCACAGGAAGCTTTGTTCCCAAGGCAACCTCGGACGGAGGGGGGGCATTAAAGCCGAGGTCGGCCAGTTAATGAACTGGGAATGGTGACGGCCTGCAAAACATGTTCCAGGCATGGACATTGAAATAACAATTACATGACCATTGAACAATTTGATAATGGAAAACGCAAGCTTACGAAAAAGGGGAAAAATAATAACCCACGCCGGTGACAAAGGGTTGTGGACCAAGGGGGGCAATCCACTGAGCGAGGTCAAGGGAAACTGCAAACAATGACGTTGGACAAAGAAATCTCATATTTTTTGAATTCCAATCACTTCCTTCGTCATCTGTGGACGTTGCAACTACTATGTCGAGGTGGATGGGGGAAACAATGACCCATAGAAACCCTTGTTGTTTGACATCTTAACTACAGTGTGGTTTCTTTTTGCATCTAATGATAGAGATCTGGTTCCTCCTGTACAAGCAATATTGGCTCAGAGAGCTAGCACAGTGTGTTTTCTTTTAAAATCTACATATTTATTGATTTCCCCCACCCCACCCATCCATATAAGTATCATGATACAATCTGAAAAATCAGTAGTTTTCCAGTACATCACTTATATCACCTATAAGCCTGTTAAAACTGACTTCACTCTCACCCTAAAAAAAAGTTGAAAATGACATCTTACCTCTCACAGTGAAAACATGTTGAAAATATTGTCATCCCTCTTACCTTTTTCTCTTAAACAACTTCTTTATTCTAATTTCCTACCTTAATATTTTATTTAATCTTCAAATGTAAAGGTAAAGGTTTTCCCCTGACATTAAGTCTGACTTTGGGGGTTGGTGCTCATCTCCATTTCTAAGCCGAAGAGTCGGCGTTGTCTGTAGACACCTCCAAGGTCATGTGGCCAGCATGGCTGCATGGAGTGCCATTACCTTCCCGCTGGAGCGGACCCTATTGATCTACTCACATTTGCATGTTTTCAAACTGCTAGGTTGGCAGAAGCTGGGACTAACAGCGGGAGCTTACACCGCTCCCTGGATTCGAACCTGTAACCTTTTGGTCAGCAAGTTTAGCAGCTCAGCGGTTTAACCCACTGCGCCATCCAAATCTTCAAAACCACATGATGTCATGCTTTGAACTCTGGACAAAAGTATGTCTACACTATAGAATTAATGCAGTTTGACACCAATTTAACTGCCATGGCTCAATGATATGGAAGAATAGAGTTTTAATTTTTACAATGTTTTTAGTCTTCTCTGTCAAAGAGTGCTGGAGCATCACCAAATCTACACTATAGATTCAACCTAAGGTGACCAGGAGTCAATTCCCCACTAAGCCGTGGAAGCTGACTTTGGTTGATACACTCACAGTTCAAAAAAAAAAAATCCCACTATAGTATCTGTTTTAAGGTTACCATAAATAAAAAATGGCTTGAAGATATACAACAACAGCAATATCTTCAAGCCATTCAACACAAGTAAAAACCTATCAACCTTATTATAATAGCACTTCACATATTGGATAAAGTCTATAAACATGTTCCAAAATAAATTCAGAGGTCTATCCTGTGTGACAAAAAGTTGTTTTGAAGTGTGACTCTATTTCACATGTATAGCTGTTCGATTTCACTTTAGCTATCATGACTAGCTGCATCCTATGGGACATGCAGTTTGGTGAGGGACACTTCTCACTATTGTGCATGTACAGCTGTTTGATTTCACTTTAGCTATCTAGCTGCATCCTATGGGACATGTAGTTTGGTGAGGGACACTTCTCACTATTTGCACATGTATAGCTGTTCGATTTCACTTTAGCTATCTAGCTGCATCCTATGGGACATGTAGTTTGGTGAGGGACACTTCTCACTATTACGCATGTATAGCTGTTTGATTTCACTTTAGCTATTATGACTATCTGCATCCTATGGTACATGTAGTTTGGTGAGGGATACTTCTCACTATTACGCATGTATAGCTGTTCGATTTTACTTTAGCTATCTAGCTGCATCCTATGGGACATGTAGTTTGGTGAGGGATACTTCTCACTATTGCACATGTATAGCTGTTTGATTTCACTTTAGCTATTATGACTATCTGCATCCTATGGGACATGTAGTTTGGTGAGGGACACTTCTCACTATTGCATGTATATAGCTGTTTGATTTCACTTTAGCTATCTAGCTGCATCCTATGGGACATGTAATTTGGTGAGGGACACTTCTCACTATTACGCATGTATAGCTGTTCGATTTTACTTTAACTATCTAGCTGCATCCTATGGGACATGTAGTTTGGTGAGGGACACTTCTCACTATTGCACACGTATAGCTGTTTGATTTCACTTTAGCTATTATGACTATCTGCATCCTGTGGGACATGTAGTTTGGTGCAGGACACTTCTCAATGAAAAAGGTCAATGTGAGGAAAGTTATTTTGGAGAGAGGGATTTTGTCACTTTACTCAAGATGCTATGGGCATTTGCATTAAGTGTGCACTAATACTGCACAAAGATGGAAGATGAGCCATCTGGCAGGCACTAAAAGTCTAGTACTTATTGGTTCTTTATGGACACACATAAAGGAGGGGAAAGTGTGGTCCTGGAGCCAGAGGATATTTTTGTCACCTCTTTTGACACCTCTAAAATTCCTAGATTGACTTTACTAAATATACTATGTCTATAGGGGAAATACAAAGAGAAAATAAGTCACTGCCAATCCTCCCTATTTCAATGTTTTGACTTATTGAAGAATGATAATAATCGTGTTAATGGTGGGAATTCATTCTTGATTGATCAGAATAAGAGCAGTGTAGTGTGAAGTCTCAATAAAAACTGTGAATAACCATAAACAACCCCTGGAAATCATAAACAATCATTGGAAACCTGCTGGATTTCCCCTCTAATGCAATGTAAGGCAAGGGATACCCACGACCTGTGAGAGGACAAAACAAAGCTGCTTCACATGAGATCAGGTTATTGTTCACTATTGCCTATTATAGGTTTCTCCTTCTTTTAAATGTTTTTTTCAAAGCTACTTTATTCCTTTTCATGCTGAATGTGACTGCAATTTGACTATCAGCATCCTCTCTCCTGACTTGGGATTTTCTAGCAATTCTAATTCCAAAAAAGGTAGTAACCTTTCCAAACTTTTCCCCTTGTCTTGCCTGGGTTTTCTACTGAGGTCTGTCACTTTGTCCTTATATGCATCTCTTTTTTCCTAATGGCTATATACTTGCAATCTCTTGGGAAGACAAGCGGACAAACATCAGCGTGCTGGAAAATCAAAGACCACCAACATTGAAGCGATGGTCCTCTGCCATCAACTCCGCTGGACCGACCACGTTGTCCGGATGCCTGACCACCATCTCCCAAAGCAGTTGCTCTACTCCGAACTCAAGAATGGAACAAGGAATAGTGAAGGGCAGGAAAAGAGATTTAAAGATGGGCTCAAAGCCAACCTTAAAAACTCTGGCATAGACACTGAGAACTGGGAAGCCCTGGCTCTTGAGCGCTCCAGCTGGAGGTCAGCTGTGACCAGCAGTGCTGCAGAATTTGAAGAGGCACAAATGGAGGGTGAAAGAGAGAAATATGCCAGGAGGAAGGCGCATAAAGCCAATCCCGACCGAGACCGCCTTCCACCTGGAAACCAGTGCCCTCACTGTGGGAGACGATGCAGGTCAAGAATAGGGTTCCACAGCCACCTATGGATCCACAAGAATACTGATCATGGAAGACTATCCTACTCGTTCAACAAGGGATCGCCTAAGTAATAAACTTGTAAAGTACAGGTTGAGTTCCCCTTACTTATTACATCTTCGTTGGGATAAAATCAATGATCAGAGTGTCTGGGATCAAAAAGGACATCATACAAGGAAATCATGCCCCAATTAGCACACCATAAAGGGATGCAACACAGAGATCCAGAGATTCCTTGCTTTAACACTGGAGTTCCCATCACTGAGTTATACTCATATGAGTATTGCAACATGGCATAAGGTTCTCAAACTCCTCAATAAAAGTGAGAGAGTAAGTCTACCTTCTATCTGTCTGTCTGTCTGTCTGTCTGTCTATCTATCTATCTATCTATCTATCTATCTATCTATTGATCGACCTATCAGAGAACTTCTCAAACTCCTCAATTAAAAGTGAGAGAGTAAGTCTACCTTCTGTCTGTCTATCATCTATCTATTTATCTATCATCTATCTATCTATCTATCTATCTATCTATCTATCTATCTATCTATCATTTGATCTATCTATCATCTATCTATCTATCTATCTATCTATCTATCTATCTATCTATCTATCTATCATCTGTCTGTGTGTCTGTCTATCTATCTATCTATCTATCTATCTATCTATCTATCTATCTATCTATCTATCTATCTATCTATCAGAGAACCTCAATATCCTAAAGATGCCATCTAATCTTGGAAGCTAAACAGATCCAGCCCTGGTAGATGGAAGACCACCACTTAGGTACTGTAGGTGAGATTTAGGAGAAAGGAACTAGCAGCACTACCTCTGAGTATTCCTTGCCTAAGAGAACTCTACCAAATCGATATCCATAAGTCAACAAGGCACATAAACACAAACAGAAAACAAAGGAGTCTTGTAGAATCTTGGAAGCCCAATTCAGCTGCATTCCACATATTCAGAGCTTCATAAGAAAGTGAATCGCAGTCCATAACATATGTGTATATGTACATGTCTCCAAGTTGCCTCTATGAACTTTATTAAATTCATGCAGCCACTGTAAATTGTCAAGCGGTTTGAAGGCACATATGGACACTTATCCTGTCTGTCTGACTGTGGTTTTTTGTGCAACCTTTCTTTCACAGAAGATAGTGATGCCTCGATTTTTAAAAAGTATTTAACATCTTGATATTTCTATCCTACTTGTCCTCCCATGAGCTCAAGGCCCCATCTACACTGCCATATAATGCAGTTTCAAATGAGTGTAGACTCATATTTTAACTGTATTGAACTTCATTATATGAGTCCACAATGCCATGTAATGTAGTTTCAAACTGCATTATATGGCAGTGTAGATGAGGCTGCAGCCTACATAGTTTATCCTTCCTCCATTTCATTCCTGCAGAACTCCTGTGGGATAGGCATAAGAGAGGAAATTGGAGAAAAAGAGAAAGTGAAAGGTTCAAGTTCACTAATCCCCACATACGGCCCTTCCACACAGCTATATAGCCCAGAAAATCAAGGCAGATAATCCACAATATCTGCTTTGAACTGGGTTATCTGTCCACACTGCCATATAATCCAGTTCAATGCAGATTTTATACATCTGTGTGGAAGTGGCCTAAGTGAAGGGTTATGGCTCAGCAGGAACTAGGACCCAAATATCTCAAAGCAGAATTCAGTGCTCTAACCACTACATCGCAGTGTCACTTATATATGTGAGAAATACCTTTTAAATACAAGCCCACTGCTTGCGGTTTCCCAACCAGATGTACCTTATGATTCGGTTCTCAGCCTCTTGTTCCCAATACCCCCTTCCCATGTTCTTGCATACTTTCATCTGGTTGCTGTTGGATTAGAAGAATGAGGAGAAAATAAACACATTTTCCAGTTGCTGGACAAAAGTCAAGCCCAACAGCCAATCCAGTGAATGAGTCACAAGATCCAGCTGAACAGACACTATAAACTCTTATTTCAATCCTGTTTCCTTTGCAATTGTGTCTCATTTTCTTTAACCCCCCCCCCTCCGCGTGCGCACGCATCCCATTCAAATGAGAATAATAAGAAGGTGCATTTGTTTCTGTCTGTAATCATCCGATCCTTTTGTCTGGTTAATAAGCAATAGGTCGTGTAGTGTAGCCATTTGGGAATCGGATTATTGGCTTGCAAAACTGTAATATGACAATAATAAAACAAGTAGTGTTTACTAAGTAGAGAGTACATTAGGCTTAAGAGAGCTTTCATGGCTCATCATTTCTCTTCTGTCACTGGGCGCAAGTGTTTTGATAATACACAATTTAGAAACAAAAACCATCCCAAGATTCCCCCTCCGCACTAAAAAGGAAGCATATTTTGCTTTTGAGACTCTATTTTCTCCTGAATGCTGGCTTCAGCATTTAGCAGCCTTATTTTAGGAGCTATTTTTGGCAATCTCTTGTAGGGCTCTTCCAATTGTTATTATTTAAAAAGGAGCATGTTTTTCTAAGTCGATCCTAGGGTTTGAAGGTCAAATTTACTCTTCTCTGATTTACATTTTTAGAGAGTTATAGTGTGGAAATGCCATAATGCTGTATTAAAAATTAATCCACCCACCCCCCAAAAAAGCAAAATTGTTTTCCATTTTGAGGTATTCCAGAATTAGAAAGGGAATCACTTCCAGGTGAAAATATGTTTTATCTGGTGCTGGACATGAACAGAAAATAGTCTGGGACAACAGGAACATTGTCTGCATTTGAGGAAGTGAATTGAAGGTGCCTCTACATTGTAGAATTAATGCAGTTTGACACCACTTTAGCTGCCATGGCTCAATGCAATGGAATCCTGGGAAGCTGTAGTTTTACAAGGTCTTTACACTTCTCTGTTGGTCCCTTACCAAATTATTTAAAAATTATGCTATCAACTCAGTTCTCTTAGTTAATTCCTAAGGTACTACAATATTGCTCCACATATTTATATTACAGATTAACACAACAATGTCTTTCATTCTCTGGTAATATAAAAATATCCTGAGTTCTATAGCAAGAAATGCAACAAGCTCCTGACACATTTGAATCTTCTGGAGAGGACAATACTTCAAGCAGGTCACTGGATATTTCTATTTACATGCATGTAAGACCCCCATAAACTGCTTGCAATGTTCATTTTCAAAGAATCGGGCTAGTACTCTGGGAGAGCAGGATTCAAATCCCCACTCAAGCCATGGAAACCCAATAGTTGACCTTGGGCAAGTCATAGTCAAAAAAGGCCATAGCAACCCCCCTATGAATAAATCTCAACAAGAAAACACTATGACTGCATCACCAAAAGTTGAATGTTGCTTGAAGTCACACAACAATAATAAAGGTAGAGGAATGAACTTTATTGCCCAGCTTTAAAACCCCTAGGGCACATCTCAAACTGAAGTCTCACGGGCTGAATCTGGCCCACCATGTCATTTAGGTTGTTAACTGTTTTTACACTGTAGCATTGAATTTTTGCTGTTCTTATTTGTTGTGAACCGCTGTGAGTCGCCTTCGGGCTGAGAACAGCGGTATATAAGTAAAGTAAAGTAAATAAATAAATAAATATAATGTGACCTTCCAGATGATGAATTACAACTCATGTGTTCCCCATCATTAGGACTAGAGCTGATGGGAGTTGTGATACAGTAGTATCTGGAAGTTTGGTTTATTTAGTCAGGATACTGGGGTTTGCATTTAAATACAAGGCTTGCGGATATGATGTCCATCTTTAAAATGTTCTTCAACCTGTGCTCAACCTCAGAGCCACAAGTGTTGTTGGGTTGCATTCCCGCTATTCCCAGTCTGTATGGTGGATAATCAAAAGTGGTAGGAGTTGTTGTTCAATGACATCTAGGGGAACAAATTCATTAAAATGCTGACCACTCTGTAAAAAATTATAATTGGCCATCCATGAATTCACAACTCTTTGAAGGCAACCATAAAGTTGTTGTGGCCATCAATGAAAATGAGTTTCATACTTTTGCCCTAGGACATCTATTTGTTTGAGGATGCTATCAGCCATCATTCCAACCCTTCAACAAGATGCTACATATCAGTACGATGGACAAATGATGTCACTAGTAAGTAATCAGGATACTGTGTCAAAGAAGCTTTATTTATTTACACAGTGTACTGAACAGCAGAACACATTTCATCCCATGTGCAGCGCTTCATCTGATTCTTGGTCAAATTACTCCATCTGCTGGCCTAATATTCATCACACAGCCCAGGATCCTAAAAATGAGTGAGCCCCTGCAGTCTGTGATGTCTCACAAACCTAGTTATGAAAGTGGGAAACACAAAACTTTGGAATGGATTGAAAAAAATATTTTGACCCTCCTATATCTCTTAGGAGATTAATATGTTGGTTATTACTTTCAGAGCCCAACATGGTTTGGATCCAGGTTAGTTATGGGATCAGCTTCTTCCACATCATCTACCCCATATGCATAAGTTCTTTGGAGGACATTATTCAGCCAGGACAATACTGGCGACAGTCACCCAGGGGGCATCTACACTGCAGAATTAATGCAGTTTGACACCAATTGAACTGCCATGATTCAATGCTATGCAATTGTGGGAGTTACACTTTTACAAGGTCTTTAGCCTTTTCTGCCAAATAGTACTGGGGTCTCATCAAACTACAACTCCCATAATTCCAAGGCATTCAACCATAGTGGTGAAAGCGGGGTCAAACTGCATTAATTCTACAGTGTAGATCGTGGTTCTCAACCTGTTGGTCCCCAGGTGTTTTGGCCTACAACTCCCAGAAATCCCATGCCAGTTTACTAACTATTAGGATTTCTGGGAGTTAAAGGCCAAAACATCTGGGGACCCTCAGGTTGAAAACCACTGGCGTAGATGCACCCTCAGAGGAATTTTTCTTCAACCACCCTAGGATTATGCAATATCCTGCTGGAAGAAATTCGACAGCTATACACTATCTAAATTTAACACCTCATTCAAGTCTCTTTTGGCAGGCTTATGCAGACGATTGTTAAATTATGAATTTTGCACTATGTACTGATTGTTTCATTATGTCTTGATTTTGTATGTTCTTTTAAACAAATGTGCTTTTAACTGATTTTATGTGCTTTATCTGTTCTATTTTCAATATGGTGTTCTTCCACACCTCAATCCATGGGAAGAGAAAAGGCAAGAAATAATACTAATACTAATACTAATACTACTACTACTACTACTAATAATAATAATAATAATAATAATAATAATAATAATAAATAATTGCTTTTGCTATTAATTAGAGAAGAATTTCTATTGTAGGAAGAAAGCAAAAAATGGGAAGGAAGGAAGGAATTTTGTTTATCTGGGCATGATGGGATGGCAGGGTGCGTTGCCAAATATTTGTCCTGACTGAGTAAGAATGACATCAACATACAAGAGCAGAGGCTGACATACTGCCATTCCAATGCCTGCCTGGACCTTCCTGAACGGGCTGGATTGATCTTTTGAGATTAATGGGAATAGTATTTCTACTCCTGATTTATTCCAGATAACTAGTTGCATATGACTAAAGCTTGATTGGTGTTTTGATGTCATGTTATGCCTTGTGCAACTCATAAGTTTATGAAAATAACTCAGGAAAGCAGCGCAGTTTGCAAGACGAGGAACAATTTGGGCAATCCACAATGAAATGAATGGAAGCTCTTATGGAAATTGTTTCCTTCCATAGGACTTGCCACGGTGGGTTTTAGCTTTCTGTGTAACTGTTTGTGTACTTGTTATTAACAGGAGATAAACTTTTAATTCTCTCTTATTTCCCACATCACAATCCACTCTTCTCCCACAAAAGCAATGAAGAGTTTTGGGGCTACTTAAACTTTCACCCAGTATACATCCCATTTAATTAATGTTTTTGCCTCTGAGTAAAGTGACCTCTTATTGCAAGAATTAGGAGATGTGTTGCTGCACTACATCTCCCATCTTACACCACTTTCTCTATTATGGTAGTAGCAATTCAACATCATCTAGTGAGCTACATGTACCTGGGTGGTTATGCTGATTGCGGATGTTGGTACTTGGAGTCCAAACACTACTTTTTTCTGTGTTTCACTTATTTCATGACCTTCCGCTCATTTAAGGAATTATCTCCTCCTTCTCACTCATCCTTTAAAAATCAGTTCTAACATTGAGAGAATGATCCACTACCTTTCTGTGAAAGTATTTGTGTCAAAATGAACAACCAACTTTGCTTCTGATTATTTCAAGCAGGATTTGAGGCAAGCCAGCTTGGACATCTTGAAGGCCCTTTGACCACTGATGGCTAGAGAGTTTAGAATCTCACAAAGCAAATGACCTGGAAGTGAACCATGAAAAACTAGGGAAGCAGCAAGGGCTCTGAACTCTGACTATCCAAATGCCATCATGCAAAACGACTCAAGTGATTCTCCTCTCCATTCTCCACCTTCTGTAGTTACCCTCCCAACACCTTTTTAAAGCTGTAGTGTTGACTTTTTCTTCTTCCACTACTACTAGAGGTCTTGCTTATCAAATGTGCAGATGATACCACATTGGGAGGGATATCTAACACTCCAGAGGACACGATCAGGATCTGAAATGACCTTTACCGATTAGAGAGCCCAAACTAACAAAATAAATGTCTACAGGGAGAAATGTACAGTAGTAGTAGTACTAGTACTTAGGCAGGAAAAAAATGGACTGATATAGAAAGGGTGACAACTGGCTTGGAAATATTACATGTGAAAGAGATTTAGGCTCCTTCCACACAGCAGTGTAAAATCCACACTGAACTGGATTATATGGCAGTATGGGCTCAGATATTCCAGTTCAAAGCAGATATTGTGGATTATCTGCTTTGATATTCTGGGTTATATGGCTGTGTGGAAGGGCCCTTAAGCATCTTAGTAAACCACAAGCTGAACATGACTCAACAGTGTGTTGAAGCAGCTAAAAAAGCAAATGCGATTCTAGGCTGCATCAAAAAGAGATTAGTGTTTAGATCAAGAGCAATAATAATACAACCCTATACCACTTTAATCAGAGCTCACCTATGTCCATATATGGGCACCGCAATTCAAGAAGGATATTTACAAGAAGGAATGTGTCCAGAGAAGGGCAACCAAAACGATCAAAGAACTTCTTTATGTTCTTCTGAAAGAGAACAATACACTGTAATGCTTGGCAAAGGAGTTATATCTTGTATCCATTTTTAATAGGATTTAATTACATTATAAGAGCCCTAGACAGCATGTAAGGACTTTATTACATTCAGAGTGATAAAGAGCAGTTTAAGTGTTCCACTGTGATTTCGAAGTTTTATTTCTGTTTAGAATGGCTCCATTGCTTCAGAGTAGGATATTGACACTAGGTTTTATGGGACCTATCCAAGGTACTGAACCATATTCCTGAAATACCTTCAGCACTTTGGATGCAATAAAATCCTTTAAGCGAGTGGTTCTCAACCTGTGGGTCCCCAGGGGTTTTGGCCTACAACTTCCAGAAACCCCAGCCAGTTTACCAGCTGTTCAGATTACTGGGAGTTGAAGGCCAAAACATCTGGGGATCCACAGGTTGAGAACCACTGTTTAAGCAGTCCCTTCACCCCAAAGCAATGGCCACCTTTGGAAATTAATTTGATACATTTCACTATTCCTTCTCTGGAGATTTTTAAGCATCATCATCTGTCGAGAGTGTTTTGATTATATGTTCCTGCAGTGCCCAAATGGGGTTAAACTGGATGGCTTTTGTGGTCACTTCCAACTCTATGATTCTATGATTTTATGATTCTAGTATTACATTTTGGGTTCTAATGCCGGGTACTCGTAGATTCACAGGAAGTAGAAATATGGTTATAACTTATCTTCTCTTAGAATCATAAATTTGGAAGAGACCTTGTGGGCCATCCAGTCCAACCTTCTGCCAAGAAGCAGGAAAATCGCATTCAAAGCACCCCTGACAGATTGCCATATAGCCTTTGTTTAAAAGCCTCCAAAGAAGGAGCCTCCACCACATTCTGGGGCAGAGAGTTAAAATACTGAACAGCTCTCGCAGTTAGGAAGTTCTCTTGTTTCTGTTGAATTAATTTTTGGGTTTAGCAAAACCTTAAGAGAGGGCTATCATTGCGGAGGTCAGATACATCACGTGCTATGCCAGGAGGCTCTGGAGAACAAGCTGTATGAGGAGTGGCTTCAAGAGCTGGGCATGTTTAGCCTGAAGAAGAGAAGACTGAGAGGAGACATGATAGCCATGTATAAATATGTAAGGGGAAGTCATAGGGAAGAGGGAACAGGCTTGTTTTCTGTTGCCCTGGAGACTAGGATGTGGAACAATGGCTTCAAATTACAGGAAAAGAGATTCATCTGAACTTGAGGAAGAACTTCCTGACTGTAAGGGCTGTTCAGCGGTGGAATTCTCTGCCCTGAAATGTGGTGGAGGCTCCTTCCTTTGAGGCTTTTAAACAGAGGCTAGATGGCCATCTGTTGGGGGTGCTTTGAATGTGATTTTCCTGCTTTTTGGCAGGGTGTTGCACCCACAAAATCTCTTCAAATTCTATGATTCTATGGTATGGGTAGTGTGGTCCTCCAGATAGCAACCCCAAGGAACCCTAGCCACCATAGCCAATGATGAATGTTGTCAGTTCCAACCCCAAAATGTGGAGTCCCACACAATTCCTTCCCCTTTTTCACATGTTAAAAATTTGTTCTACATTTCACATTTTCTACCCCCTTATCCACAATTCAACAATCATGATTTCCCTTACCCATGCTCTAAAAAATATCCCAGACTCTCCACCGAAGTGTTTTGTGAGCATCTTTGTTACAGTTTGCTTCTGGTCCAAGTCTAGACAAAATATAGAGTTTGTTAAAATATAGTTTAAGTATCCTGGAACTGCCAATAGTGCCTTGATTTCTTCATGTAATCAGAAGAAATTTGCAAGCTTAGTAGAATTTTTGGAAGAGAGTGTGTTTGTAAATTGTACAAAATTGTGGGAGGATTTGTGAAAAAGACTGAAACCAAAATGTCTCTCCCAAATAGCCTAAAGGCACCAAATCCCAACTGATTTTGCAAACGAAGTAGGGTCTGATCTGGTTAGTACTTGGATTGAGAATCACTATTCAAGTACTACATGCTTAAGGAAGGACCTAGCAAAACCACTTCCAAGTATTCCTGGCTGGTTCATGAGTCTCCATAAATCAACAATCAACAACAAAAAACAATAAATCAACAAATGCACTGAGAGTACTATAAAAACATGCATGCCTCCTTACTGATGGTCTGTGGCTCAAGCAGAGGACGGAGGCTATTTGTGGCTCTGTGTCCTCTCTCATGGGCGAGTGGCGTGCCTCTCAAAAGCACTGCTAGGGGTTGCAAATTAGAAAATGCTATTATATTCATTGCCCTACTTGTGGGTTTTCCCACAGGCATCTGGATAAAGCACTGTGGGAACTGAATACCAGGCTAAATAAGTCTTCAGAAGCAGTTGGACAGTTTACTTTTAGGATTACAACTCCTATCATGTTCCCCCGTTCTGTTCTGCATGATGGCCATACCGATGGGGGATTCTAGGGAACCGTAGTCCAAAAAGGTCCAATCCCGCAAAGCCCTTCGTACATTCTTGCTGGATTTTGCACTTGTTGCCACTACGGATGCCTTTCATCTTTGTAAGCAAATGCCTTGGATTAAGACCTGCTTATATCAATTATTTTGTAATTGTTCATTAGGAAGTTTCTGCCCTCCCCACTTCCCACCCCCACAGCTAATAGGAAATCCTTAATTTTAATGACAATTGAAGTTTAAGGCAAAAAAAAAAGAAAGCACAAAGCTCAAAAAGAATCTGGAGACAACTTGCTCTCCATTGAGACTATGAATAGAGAGTTACAAATTACACAATAAACATTTAGCTAGATTCTGGCTGTTTGCCAGTATGCTTTCCCTTCCAGGCCAACCTATAAGAAAGGGCTCTTTACACGACAATTTCTTCTCAGTGAAAGCCAAAGCAAGCTTGCTTTGTTTACCTTAAATACTGAGACAGATATAAGCTAGTTTATTATGTGATTGAGACCCCATGTAGTTCATGCTGGTGGTTATCCTAAATGTTATGTTTTGTGGAGGGGTGTTGCCATATAATAATCTGCAACCCTATATTCATTTAGCTGGGTGTAAGTTCCCATTGGGCCCCAGTGGAACAGAGGGTTAAACTGCTGAGCTACTAAACTTGCTGAACGAAAGGTTGGCAGTTCAAATCCAGGCAGTGGGGTGAGCTCCTGCTGTTAGGCCCAGCTTCTGCCAACGTAACAGTTCAAAAACATGCAAGTGTGAGTAGATCAATAGGTACCACTTTTGCGGGAAGGTAGCAGCACTCCATGCAGTTATGTCACTCCCATGACTTATGAGGTGTCTACAACACTGCCTCTTTAGCTTAGAAATGGAGACGAACACCCCACCCTCACCCCCGCCCCCGCGAGTCAGACATGACTAGACTTAATGTCAGGGCAAACCTTTACCTTTACTAAGCTCCCACTGAATTCAATTCAACATACTTCCAAGAAGATAAGATATAAGTTGGCATTGTTGAGTACACACTTGGAATCATAGCCCATGTCACCCAAGTACAGGTAGTCCCCGAGTTACAAACATCTGACTTACGAATGACTTATAGTTAAGAATGGGGTTGAGACAACAGAAAGTGAGAGAAATCTACCCCTCGGAAGGGAAATGCACTCTTGAAAGAGTTATTATGGGGAAAAGGTGTCTCCTCTGAAGCTTTCTCATCAATCCTTGTTTCCACAACAAGCCAAATTTTTCAATATCCAATTATGAAAGGGACATAAAGTAAGCTTACGTCTTCTGAACAGACAGCAAATATATGTATTTTGCTGGAGTTACACTTTAAAAATGTACCTGACCCAGCTTACATACAAATTCAACTTAGGAAGAAATCTTGTTCATAACTTGAGGACTGCCTGTAATTGCGTTCAAATAAAATCCTCAGTAAAATTCAGAAGGTTAAACAAAAGTAAAACTGTTGTTTTACTTATATTGGCTATTTAAAAAAACAAACAGTGGTGTAGATTAGTATTTAATTCATAACACTGAACCATTGTATTTAAAGTGGAGTCAAACTGCATTAAATAATTCCGCACTGTAGGTGCGCTCTAAGACTCAGGTGACCTTGCACAAGTCATCCTGAGGAAGGCAAAATAAAATCTCCTCTGAACAATCTTGTCAAGAAAACCCCCTTATAGTTCACCTCAGGATCACCATAAGTCAGAAACAACTTGAAGGCATTCAACAAGTACTTGCTAAACATACCCAGATCCCTCAGCCACTCCTAACAGAGCTTGGTTACCAAACCTCTGACCATTTTGGCTGCTTGAGGCAGGTGTGAATGTTGCAATTGGCCACCTTGATTAGCATTTAATGGCCTTGCAGCTTCAAAGCCTGGCTGCTTCCTTCCTGGGGGAACCCTTGGTGGGAGGTGTTAGCTGGTCTTGATTGAGTCTTGTCTGGAATTCCCTTGCTTTTTGAGTGTTGCTCTTTATTTACTGTCCTGATTTTTTTAAAATACTGGTAGCCAGATTTTGTTCATTTTCTTCCTTTCTGTTGAAATTGTCCACATGCTTGTATATTTCATTGGCTTCTCTGTGTAGCCTGACATGGTAGTTGTTAGAGTGGTCCAGCATTTCTGTGTTCTCAAATAATATTCTGTGTCCAGGTTGGTTCGTCAGGTGCTCTGCTATGGCTGACTTCTCAGGTTGAAATAGTCTGCAGCGCCTTTCATGTCCCTTGATTCATGTTTGGGCACTGCGTTTGGTGGTCCCTAGGTAAACATGACCACAGTTACATGGTATGCAAGGTAGCTTGTCTGCTTTTCTCTTAGAACTGTGAGAATCCCATCCACAAACTGAAAATTAAGCTTTTAGATATGATTGCTAAAACATAAGGGTGACATCTTGGGAAAATAAAGGTGGCATTTTGGCTATTGCAGGCTAACTTTTTTCTTTACGAGAACCATTGAATCTCTTTGTGATATCTTACACAAGCAAAGATGGAAACTGCTCAAAAGTGTATTTATGGGGTAAAGGGGGTGGGAGCAGGGCCTCTTCTTGCCTGATTCTCTTGCCTCAAATTGTTTCAGGGCTTTGCTCGAAGCGCCTTGCCCAAAATGTACCTCTGTAGGGAAGAATGTGTAGGGAAGAATGGGAGACTGGCTCTGTTTTGTGTGCTATTTGGAAACCCTTCCCCATTTTGCTTTCAGATCAAAGCCGGTGAGTCCAGTATCTCTTACTCAACAGAAGTGCACCAAAGCAATGTGGTGAAAACATGTTCTCCTTCGACCCACCCTAGCCGCCTTTCTCTCCTGGGACCAATGTGCATGCACACCTTTCATACCTCTTTGGGAGAACCGTTTCTTTCTTTCCTTTTTATGCTTCTTCCCCTTTTGGGGCCGAAACCCTCATTAACTCCCCTCACGCCCTCTCGCTCTGTTTGCCGAGGCTTAAGTAGCACTTAAAAATTAAAAAAAAATCTTGGACCCCCACCCTCTTTTTTTAAAAAAGAAGCAACCAATTAGCACCTCATCAGCTTCAATTAGAGGAGACAAAAGCAGGGTAAAGATAACTCAATGAGAGCGGGGTGGCATAACATCATGTAATCGCTTAAGACAGGCTGGGCCATTCAGGGCTCTACCAGAGCTGGGCCTATTCACCCTTCTTTCTTCGCTGGGGATGAATTGGGGACTCTTTTGGGCTGGGAAGAGAGGCCTCCCAGAAGTCTCAGAGTGGCCCATTCAGGGGCTACCTGTTTACAACTCGCAGAGCAGAAGGGCCGAAACAATCCTATATTGTACGCTCAGTGCTTCCTTAAACCTAGGCTTCCATAAAAGCCTGTTTTCAGGGGCCGGGCAGAATAAGTTAAAGGCCTGCTTTATACTCATTAAGTGTTCTCCTTGTACTGTCTTCTAATTACAGGCAAAGGGCAACAATGTCTTTTTCTCTCTCCCCCAATGAGAGTTCTTTGGAGCAGTTAATTTGGTGACTGTACTAAATGCCTTTAAACATTAATTAGTGTGGAAGGAACCCTAATTTCCTGTCCATTTGCCTCCCCCTTGTTTTCACATAGGCTTGGATGAGCCTCCATAATGAAATTACCTCATTAAGGCCTTTCTTCGGGCACAGTAACTCATTCAAGGTCTCCCATTTAAGTTTTAATTTGACACTGTCAAAAGCAAAGGGGACGGAGAACAGGAGAAAAGCCTCCATGGTTTGATGGCGGCATTTTCTTCTACCCCCTCCGTTGCCTCCACCGAGTGGACAGATTTAAATTATTAAGATGGCAAGTAGCGAGTTATAATTGGAGACAAGCAGCACTTCAGAGAATATTAAAAGCTTTCACAGGCTGGCCTATGTAGCTTGCGGACTATTAACTGCATCCACTGGGTTACTACTGCTGGAACGAGGTTTCTTCTGCCCCGGACCAAATAACACCTGAGCATCTCTGAAGAAGCAAAGAGCTGCTCTTGATAAATAATGCTTAAATAGAGTTGGAATGAAACCCAAGCGGGCTTCGATCCAACACCTTCTTAGCATAAATAACCACACGGAAGCATATAACACTGCAATGCCATGTAAGTCCCATGCAGAATGGCAGTCCTGACTGATGCCTACAATGAGGGGCATACTTTTACTCACTTAGGCAATCCCTTGTTGGACGAGTAGGCTGGTCTTCGATTATCAGTATTCTTGTGGATCTGTAGGTGGCTGTGGAGCCCTATTCTTGATCTGCATCTTCTTCCGCTGTGAGGGCATTGGTTTCCAGGTGGAAGGCGGTTTCGGTCGGGGTTGGCTTGGTGTGCCTTCCTCCTGGCATGTTTCTCTCTTTTACCCTCCATTCTCCTGACATTTCCCTTGCATCTATGGCAGGCATCCTCAGAGGTTGTGGGTTCTGTTGGAAACTAGGAAAATTGGGTTTATATATCTATGGAAAGTCCAGGGTGGGAGAAAGAACTCTTGTCTGTTGGAGCTGGGTGTGAATGTTTCAATTGGCCACCTTGATTAGCATTTGATGGCCTGACAGTTTTTAGGTGTGGTTTGTTACTGCTTGGGAGAGTCTTTTGTTGAGCGGTATTTACTATTTAGGTGTTCCTGATTGTTTCTTGTCTGGAGTTCCTCAAACACAGGGGAACTGTATGGAGTGCAGAACCGCATTGCAAATTATTGAATGCACAAGTGCATTGCAAAGGATAGGAGGCACTACCACAATACACAATGTACAACTTGCAAAGGCATAGATGAACTTGCAACTCTGCTTCCATTGCTATCAGTAGCATATATTTATAGCACATGATTTTTTACCATCCTTGTGGGAGGCTTCTCTCATGTCCCTGCATGAGGAGCTGGAGCTGATAGAGGGAGCTCATCCCGCTCTCCCTGGATTTGAACCTGCAACCTGTCGGTCTTCAGTTCTGCCAGCACAGGAGTTTAACCCACTGCACCACCGATTACAGCATATCATAAACCTCACTTGGCTTGTTGTGGTGCATGAATCAACACTGTTGTAGGTGTCTCCATATGTAATAAGTGTAATTAAATCTTTAATGTAGAAAGAAAACCATATAAGGAGTGCATCATGAAAAAATATAGACTTAAATATCCTGGATTAATTTTAATAGTATGCAGCCCAAAAAAAGCAGTGAGAGAAGTTCTAAATCCCCATCAGAACAAGAAATTATAATTGGAAACTCAGAGGTGTTGGTTTAAACTAGTATAAAGCATCTACTGAAACAAATGAATTTTGCCTAACTAGATGGAAAATTAATTTTTCACTATCCATCATCATGAAGTCTAACAAGGTTTGTTAAGTTAACAAGCTTAGCCATTTCCCACATCCTTATAATCCCATCAGCATTCTTTGGAGAGAGTCTGACAACTTCTAGAAGCTTGGTGTGCCTTGGCTGGTGACTCTTAATAGATTTGATGGCAGCCCTGCTAGCAACTTTCTTGATATAGAAAAGGAGATTCTGAAAGCTTAAACACGCAATTACATTAAATAGTTGTCTTTATCTAAAACAAGTTTATCATAGGAAAAACAATACTTGTTCTGTTGCAAGGCTATTTAACACAAGCTGAATTGATATTCTCCTTGAAATTATTTACAAAAGATCGAAAAGATCAAGAGTTTACAGTCCTGGATTCCTGCCCATGTTGTTAGATTTCAACACCCAGAATTCATAAACAGCTTGGTCAAAGTATTGTCGAAGGCTTTCATGGCCGGAATCACTGGGTTGTTGTGGGTTTTTTGGGCTGTATGGCCATGTTCTAGAAGCATGCCTCTAGGACATGGCCATACAGCCCGAAAAACCTACAACAACCCAGCTTGGTCAAATGTGGATTCTGGGAGTTAACCAACAACATCTGGGATCCAAGTTTGCTCTGGAGCACAGGTGGAGGGACTTTGGTCCTCCAGATAGTTTGATCAGTGCATTTGTGCCTTCAAGTAATGTGCCAATATATGACTTCTCCTGGATGGTTTTCCTTTTCTGGTCCTTTTGTCTTCTCAGTGCTATATGCAATCGACCAAAGTTACTGACCGCAATATATAGACTGAATATACGGACTGAGTTGGACACAATTTTATCTTGGCGAACAGGAGCCCCCGGTGGTGTAGCGGGTTAAACCCCTTTGCCGGCTGAAGACCAACAGGTCACAGGTTCGAATCCAGGGAGAGTGCGGATGAGCTCCCTCTGTCAGCTCCAGCTCCCCATGTGGGGACAATAGAGAAGCCTCCCACAAGGATGGTAAAACATCAAAACATCCGGGCATCCACTGGGCAACGTCAATTTTCTCACAGCAGAAGCGACCTGCAGTTTTTGACACGACAAAAAAAAAATCTTGGCGAACGGGTTTTATGTAATTTTATCCTATATGTATTTGGTAATTTAATGTTGATGTATTATGTATTAGATTTTTAGTGTTAGCATTGAATCTTTGCTGTCAGCCATTCTGAGTCCCTCTGTGGAGGTAGAGAAGATCGAGATATAAAAGTATTAAATAAATAAATAATAAATAACAGAGAACATCTGTCATTACACATTTTTTTTCCTCAACTGCTCCCAGAATCCTGGTATTGGCCATTATGTTTTTAATTGTTCATAATTTTATATAAGGAATTCCATTTTAACCACACCATGTTATATAATGGGACTTGAGGCATAAAGTTTGGTATCTATGGGACCTGGAACCATACACCAAAAGGTACAAAGCCCCCCTTCAACAAATATCGTACACAAACTACAATATATAATAATTACTTTTCTTTTACCTCGCTTAAATTTCAGAACCACACTACAAGGTAAGAAAAAACACTGAAACAAGATACAATGTTCTCAAGATAAAAAGTTTTCTACTGATTTTTATTTTTGCCTTTTAAGAAGCTCATTTTAAATTCATCATAATCCCCTTATCCACAGATTCTATATCCAATGTTATGAATACTTTAAAAAAAATCCCAGAAGAGTTTATAAGCCTCTCTAGGTTTTCTAGTGCACTCCTGCTGTATGTTTCCAACCCAGTGTAGAAAAAATATATATAGACCAAATATAGAATTCATAAAATAATAGAGTTGGAAGAGACTTCATGGGCCATCCAGTCGAACCCCTGCCAAAAAGCAGGAAAATAACATTCAAAGCACCCCCGACAATTCACTATTATTCACAGTTTTATGGGGCTGTCTTGAAATATATATACCCCATGGACATCAGGGCCATATAGCATTTTGAATTCTATTGAAAGTTTAGTTGCATTTAATAATGAAAGAGAGGGATCGTGTGCACAGAGGGGAACAATGTCAATATCCAACTCATAGCAGATGAGAAACAGAAAGGTCTATAGTGTAGAAATATTTCCTAACTTCCAACTTCCAAGCAATAATGATTAGGGAAGTAGCCTCTTTCTCTCCTCGTTACCTGAGATTTTGATAGAAGAAGAAGAAGAAGAAGAAGAAGAAGAAGAAGAATAACAACAACAACAACAACAACAACAACAACAACTTTATTTTTCTATCCCGCCTTCATCTCCCTGAAGGAACTCGGGGCGGCTTACATGGGGCCAAAGCCCAAAGCAGAATACAATTAAAAACAAAGCAAAAACAATTAAGACAGCATAAAACAACATAACAATAATAGCTAACAACAACAATAACAGCAGTCTGGAGGGGGGGGGGGGAGAGGAAGGACCACTACATGAAGTAGTTAAAGGATAAGTGGTTTAATAAGGTGGATAACCATGTATAACGGCATAGGAAATATCATGGAAACAGAGTTAATTAACAGGATCAGTTAATATAGTATAGGACATCAGATGGAATGACAATTCAATTGAGGAACTCAAACAAAGTTCTAAGTGCATTTCCAATGACATATGTTTCTAGACCTTATTCTGAAAGGACATCATTTTCTGTTGTAATTGTTTCTGCAACTTGCTGATGCCATCTTGTGGACAAGAAAGGACGAGAGATATCAAGTGAAGAAAAAGGAAGAAGGAAGCAGTTAATGGAAAAAACAAATGTAGCAACACCTGGTTTTATTTTTTTTCATGACTTTTAATGGATATAAATTCTTCAGATACAGTACAGTGTGCTAATAAATGCTCAGTTATAAAGCATATTTACACAGTTATGGGAGTGGGTGGAACTAAACCTCTGAGGAAGCATACCATAGATGCAGGCAAAATGTCAAGAGAGAATGCTTCTAGAACATGGCCATACAGCACAAAAAGCCTACAACAACCCAGTGATTCTGGCCATGAAAGCCTTCGACAATTCATTGAACTGATATACTCAAGGATAAGTCTAGAAATTGTAACTAAAAAATCAAGCAGAAAAGCCTGGGTTGACTTATTCATGGATTCATGTAAGTACTGACTTAACTCTGATCAAAAAGGAGTTATTCCCTACTCTGAGCAGAGCAGAGATTGGCAAGAGCTCAGTCCATTCTGGAAGAACCTAAAAGGAGCACCAACATCCCTTATGTTCTCTGCAATGGCACCGCAATTTCCCATGTTTCAGGCATTTTTAAAATTCAAAACAACGTGCACATATGAGACAAAACAACCAGTTACATAAGGCTTATGTAAGAAAAGGGAAATACCATTTAGAATCTTCTAGAAACCACTTGAATGCATCCATTGTCAACTTTTCCTTCTTTTACCAGCCTGTGCCTTTCTTATCATATTCATGTTGGGTAGATCTTGGGAGAAGTGGAGAAGCAAGATCTTCGACTCTCCCTCGTTCTCTGTTTTTCTGTTCATGTATCTGGTAAGGGCTTCTGGCATGTTTCTGGTAAGGGCTTCTTGCCTATTGTAAGCAGGCACACATAGTTACAGTACAATTGACTAAAACAGAATCTTAATTCTTTCCCAGTTCTGCTTTTATTGCATTATTTACTGCAGATATGCTGCTGGAACCCAGCAGTGAAAGTCTGTATATCTCCAGAGTGTCTTTTAAGTGCTGGTGTTGCTAAAAAAAATTGCTACTAGAGGATGAGAATGAAAAGTGAGGCTCCATAAAAGATTTTGTTAAAAAGGAGCTTGTATGTAGACACCCAGGTGATATCACAATTGAATTGGGAACAAAGGAAATGGGAAATTTAAGGCTGAATCATATTATATATAATCATAGAATCACAGAGTTGGAAGAGACCTTGTGGGTCATCCAGTTCAACCCCCTGCCAAGAAGCAGAAAAATTACATTCAAAGCACCCCTGACAGATGTCCATCCAGCCTCTGTTTAAAAGCCTCCAAAGAAGAAGCCTCCACCACACTCTGGAGCAGAGAGTGAGTATAGACTCATATAATCCAGTTAAAATGCAGTTAACCTGCTATCTGAAACTGGATTATATGGCAGTGTAGCTCCAGCCTAAGTTGTTGTTTATTTGTTCAGTTGCTTCCGACACTTCGTGACCTCATGGACCAACCCACGCCAGAGCTCCCTGTTGGCCGTCACCACCCCCAGTTCTTTCAAAGTCAAGCCAGTCACTTCAAGGTTAACATCCATCCATCTTGCCCTTGGTCAGCCCCTCTTCCTTTTTCCTTCCATTTTCCCCAGCATCATTGTCTTCTCCAAGCTTTCCTTTCTTCTCATGATGTGGCCAAAGTACTTCATCTTTGCCTTTAATATCCTTCCCTCCACTGAGCAGTCAGGCTTTATTTCCTGGAGTATGGACTGGTTGGATCTTCTTGCAGTCTAAGGCACTCTCAGGATTTTCCTCCAGCCTATGATGTGTGTGATAAATGAAGTGCTGAATTCAAATATACCTTACTTGCAAAAGAAAAAAATTATCCTTCCCCTCTTTTTGTCTGGAGTCCCTTGCCCCTGATTTCCCTTCTTCACCTTTAATAAAATAAATTTGAAAAAAAAAATGAAGTGCTGAGTTCAAGGGTATATTTTTTTTCCAAGCTTGCAACTCTGAATTTCCCATGTTACTTTTCCAAACTTAGAAAGATTACAATTTTCACCAGTCAGCATGCTAGCTGGTAGTTTAACAGGTTTATACATTGTTTTATTGGTTTCACTTATTAATAAATATTTAATAAGTCCTGTATTTAATAATATTTAATGTTTGCATGTTTTAGGTTTATATATATATAAACCTATATAGTATGATTTTTAGTGTTAGCTGCTTTGAGTTTCCCTTGGAAGAGAAGAAGCAGGATATAAATAACAACCACCCATGGAGTTTTAAAAACCCATTATTTTCCAAACTGCAATTTGTTCTTCTTTCCATCAGCAATTGTTGCCCATGAAAAAGATAGTGTAACAGCAATTGAAATACAACCTAAGTCTTATGTGTGAAAAAGTCTCGAACCAGCTATATTTCATCATTCCGGTTCAAAACTTTGTGCCAAAACAGTAGCCCAGAAAAATAAAAAAGCCACAAATATAATAATATTGGGAGACATTTTAATAAATGAAAATAGGCCAGACTATAAAGAATGTGGATCCTCGCATGCCTGCTTTGATGCTGTACTACTTTTTAAATAGTGCTTTATTCAGGCATCTTATGACTAGTCTGAGTCCAGGGGAAACATTGGGGTATAAATTAAGAAAATCTTAATGTGACCCACACCAGAAGTGAAAGGCACCAATGATAACTCAATCACAAATTGTAATACAAACTTTGCAGTCTTTGAATACTGAAAGATTGCCTCTATCCCCATTTTAACCCTTTTCTAATAAAATTAATGAGTCAGGATCCTAATCTGGTGGACCGTATTCCATACCAGACCCTTTTGCTCTGTCAGCGGGCAAGATCAACTGTGTGTTGGGACTCAGAGTAGAGGATCTCCTTTGTGACCTTTTTAAAAAGGGGATGCTTTTTCTTTTATATCCATTTTGTTCCCACAGAGCCCTTCATTGTCCGAGAAGCGTTTGCTGCTCACACACTTGTATCCAAATATTTGTGCTATTCACAAGTGAATTGCTCATTCAACTAAATGCTCAATTATGCCAGGATTCTTTTAATTGGAGCAAACACTTGGATCAAGTAGCCATCCTGGGATGCTGAAATAATTTCTCTGTGGATGGAATGCACACACAGGACTGCTTCTAGACTAGACTACTGCAATGTTTTCTACATTGGGCTGCCACTATAACTGGCTCAGCGACTGCAAGAAATTCAAGACATACCATAATATTGGTTTTGCCAGCTTGGCTGGTGGATTCTGTGACTTACAAAGTGAAATGCTCATCCTGAGATTCCTATTCTTCACCTGAGGGTCCTAGGGTTAAGGGGATAAGGGTACATCTATACTCTAGAACTAATGCAGAACTAATGCAGTTTGATTCTATTTGATTCTGCCATGGCTCAGTGCTATGGAATCATGGGAGTTAGAGTTTGGTGAGGAAGCAGCACCCTGTGACAGTGAAGATTACAGATTACAGACTACCGTTTCTATGTGTCTATAGCAGCCCTCTCAAGAGTTGTTTTACGAAATGTTATAAATGTAACCGCTGAAGATATGTGCCTCTAAAAGTTAAGAAACATTGAAACCATCAAGCTTCTTCTATACTTCAATAAACTTGTTACAGTTTCTTCTAAAGCCAAGTCTCTGTTACAAATACTTTCAAGTTAAGCCATGCTACACATTGAAGAAAGACCAAATCAATATCACAAGCTATTAGTTGTGTTATCAATTTAATAAATCCTTACAAAGTGGTGGCATCATTATAAACTGGGTGCCATTTTTACAAATTGGTGACCTCCCTCTCCCATTTTCTCTCAGATGAATTGTGCAACCCCCTAAGTTCAGTTTTCCTACTTTGTGTATTCTGCAAGGGACAAGGCACTTTCTCATTGCCAAACAAGTGCAGGCTGCAGTTTGCGACAGTTTGATTCCAACAAGGTTTTCAAAAGACCAAAGGAAAATTAGTAAATAGTTTGCAAATGCTTAATCAAGAGGGGAAGTGCCAGGGATTAACTCCAAAACTGCACAGTTTTGTAAAAGAAGAAGAAAAAAGTGAATGGGGACAAAAAGGACAGCTATGGGTTGATGTGAGTTTTCTGGGCTGTATGGCCATGTTCCAGAAGCATTCTCTCCTGACGTTTCACCCATTCCACAGATAAATCCCACTTTCCTTGTTTTCCAACAAACCTCTCAACCTCTGAGGATGCCCGCCATAGATGTGGGTGAAACGTTAGGAGGGAATGCTTCAGGAAAATAGCCATACTGCCTGGAAAACTCACAGCAACCCAGTGATTCCAGCCATGAAAGCCTTCAACAACACATAGGACAGCTATGGCTCTGCAGCCTAGTTCATCTCATTTTGATCACTAGAAATATAATGACTAATACTATGGCAAAGTGAATTGATGATCCCAACATGCCCAGAGTGACACATGACCGTCCGCAAATTCACTGCTGACCTACTTACGCATTTAATGCACATTTGTAAACACCCTGAACAGAATTTCAAACAACTTTCAACTTCCCAAGAAAAGCACTGGTTATGAATTGACCACAAATTTGGAATAAATATAGGACAATGACATGTGATGGTAAGCAATTCTGTTTGCAGTTGGGGAAGTTGCAACTCATGTTGTGATCCTCATGTGATAATATCTGTAGTAACTGTAAGAGAAGAAGAATGACGTGTTATGTTTTATGCTTCATCTGCAGAGTAAGTGAAGAACATAAATCTAGATTTACTTAGAAACCTTTGGATGATCTCTGGTATATTGAGTGACAAGTATTTCTGACTCCCAGTTGTTTAACAGCAGCAACATTTCTTTAACAATAGCAGTTTTCTCAAAATTACATTGCTGAGATGAAGAAAAGATAGGAGCAAGAGGGGAAATGAACACTGGCATTCAAGGATTTGGAACTCTATGGAACTGAGAGTGATTTCCTGGTCTCAGAATCCTTTATATCTGAAGACACAAAATGCTAACAACAACAAAGCAAAGTTGGAAGAATTCACATATTTTTGGGTCTACTGGGGCTCCTGCATGACTTAAGCCTGCTTGGTATTAATAGTACATTAAATTATTGTTTTACAGGTATACCTTCACAAAATAGGTTCATAGAAGAAAAAGGAGGTTCAAAGACCGCAATATGATTTAGCAAACTTTTAATTCAAAACAACAATATACATTTGTAAAATGAAACACATAGGCCTGATAAGTGGGTTGTTGTAATTTTTTTGGGCTGTATGGCCATGCTCTAGAAGCATTCTCTCCTGACGTTTTGCCTGCATCTATGGCAGCCATCCTCAGAAGTTGTGAGGCCTGAGGAGCCCTATGAGGATGCCAACCATAGTTGCAGGCAAAACATCAGGAGAGGATGCTTCTGGAACATAGCTGTACAGCCCCAAAAAATTATAACAATCCAGTGATTCCGGCCAATACAGGCCTGGTAAGATTTGTTTAAACAAAAACATATTTAAACAAAAACATATTGATTCTACTAGGGACAACTTGAAAGTGTCTTCCAAAATGCATCCAGGGACTATTTCCACCACGTCTTCCACCCTTTTGTACCTAGGATTTTCATTTTTTCAGCCAAAGTTTCTTTCTTTAACTGCTGGCAAGTAACTGGTGGGGCAGGCTTATTTGATTCCTCCTTCCCACCTTCTTTGTTTCATTCACGAATAGAAGGATACTGGGTAAATAATTCAAGAGATAGCTGAACTCAGTTTGCCACAATAGAAGAAAGCTGAGGACAAAGGAGGAAAGGGGATGAGAGAATCTAGGACATTTGAAAAGCAGCAGAAAAAGTAGGACCATCAAGGACTGATCAGGACCATCCCTACCAAAAAAAAAAAGCAATGGGAGGGTATTTGCCTCTTTTCAGATGAAATGGAAGCCCTTTATACCCATCCAAAACCTTCCTCCCTAGACACATAGCTGTCAAATCCCACTTTGCTGGTGAGAAGAGGGAATCAAAAGTTGACATCAGCTTGGCTTGGCTTGGCTTGGCTTGGCTTGTGGGGAGAGAAAATGGCTCATCTCAGAAAAGGAACAAATTGAATGCACCCTTTTAGCCTTTTCTCTGCTGATGTACATCAGTTTACTTACCTTCCTGGAATGCCTCTATGCCAGAGCTTCCCCAACATTTCCTGTTGGTGACACACTTTTCAGATATATGTTATACACAGTTTGGTAAGCTCTGTTCTACGTTATAGAAATTAATACACTTTGGACCCTGCCATGGCCCAGTGCTATGGAATCTTGTAAGTTGTAGTTTTACAAGGTCTTTAGGCTTCTTTACCAAAGAATGCTGGTGTCTCACCAAACTACAACTCCCATAATTCCATAGCACTACACCATAGCAGTTAAAGCAGAGTCCACATGAATTATTTGTATAATGCAGATGCATTCCCCACATCAGTCACAGCAATAGCACTGCCAGTGAGATGTCATGGGCCTGGAAAGCTGCTGGATGTGGTTTTTGACATTGCACTCTATCCAAAAAGGCACACATGTGTACACACATTCCACACTTGCAGACACATTAGGATTCTAACTGATAAGCCCAGGAGAAGTTGTGTTTGCTTTTAGTGCATGACAGCTGAATGCATTTCATCATGGTGAGTTAAAGGAAATGCTGGGTGGATGGTTTTGGCTACTCTGAACATTCATTCCTTTATTGTAAGCTGTCTTTCTAATTCACAAGGCCTGCTTTATGCCTCATTTCCTTCTGACTGATAATGACAATGTTCCGTACTGCAAGATGTTGATGCACAGCATTGAGCCAATTTTTGTTCTAGGCAATGCATGCATGTGGCTTCAAGTGTCCTTCTATGGTGACCCCATGCATTTCAAAAGGTTTCTTAGACAAAGAATACTCAGAGATGGTTTTGCCAATTCCTTCCTTATGTGATTCTTAAATAAGAGGAGAGTTTTCTTAGCAGGGCACATCTCATTACAGGTCCCATGATCCACTGCAAGGAAAGGAATGTATAGTGTGCTTTGACTGTAGACCTTTCCCCAATTGCTTACTCACAACCTATTCAATATTATGAAGTTTAAAATAACACTTTCAGAGACTTCTAATGGCTCTCTGCTTCTCTCTTGAAACCAGCTGGAAATCAGCTGTAGCTCCATGGGATCCCAGACAGCCTATCAGCTATATCAAGCTTTTTAAAACCAGCATGGAGTGGGAAGCAGTCTCCACAGGGGGCAAAGAGATAAATCCCAAACTTTACATGACTGCAGGGACACAGTCATGGGAAAATCTGTTTGCTTGTTTTTTGTCCAGAACCAGGATAAGAGAGGACCCTTTTGAATCGGGTTTTCCCTCAGTTGCTGCAACTGAACACACATTTAGCTCAAACATCATTTGCCCCCCCCCCATTTAACTCATTCTCTCCCAAAGTATAGGTACTGTCTGGAAGCACCCTCTTCTGGCTGTAGGTCAGCATGATACCATGACAACCCATATACAATAATTGTATAACCATGACAACCCATATACAATAATTGTATATAATAAATGAAACACCAGTGAGCCAGAATTTGACATGGCAGGAAACAACCAAGAATAAATTGTTTCAGAGATAATCAATTGTGTGTTGTACTGTATACAAACAGGAATGGCCATGTTTGTAGCAGCACAACATCTACTATTTTTAAAGGTTCACTGCAGAAGAAAGAGCAACTTTCAGCTTGTGTGGATCCATCATCTATTTCAGACTGATCCTTGTGTAATTGCTAACAGTGGTACCTAACTGATCCCAGAGTTTTCTGTTTTTAAGTTGTTGTGAGTTTTTCAGGCTGTATGGCCATGTTCCAGAAGCATTCTCTCTGGATGTTTTGTGTTTTGCTTTCTACAGAGGAAGTGGGGTCTTTTACGGTGAAGAGAAGCACCCTAGGAAGGGGATAGAGCAGAGCTTGGAAATGTTTTCGCTTGGAGCTATAGCTTCAGACAGTATAGCTAGTGACCGTTCTGGCTGTAAAATTCTGAGCTCCAAAAGATCTTTTTCTAAGCTCTTGGATGGAAAAGCTCCTATTCTGATGTATGTTACAGGCAAGGTTGAAGTATGAAAGATATCATGGAAGGCTTTGACTCTACTTTCAGGTGAAGAGAGGCATTTTTTTGTTTACGGAGGGGAGGGAAATGCATTCTGCAAGTGCTTTAACGTGTTCTTATTTTGCAGAATAAAAAATGCCTTCTTCAGTTTATTCCTCTTATTCTGTACAGCTTTAGATCGCTGAATAGTCAAACTACGGCTCTGGTTCCATATGATGGCAATGTACATTTTCCCAGTGACACTGAAAATCTCATGTACCACACGCACTACACATTCTGGGCATTTTCCAAGTCATGATAGGAAGAGGAGCATGTGGTGGTGATTTGAGTTTTGAAAATGGTTCCGACTGCTGATGTTGCACACATGGAATTAGATGTCTAGGTTGTTCGAAAAGCAAACAACAGCTGGAGCACGATTCATAGAGTACGGCTCTTTCTCTCTTATTTTCTAAACTTTGTGAAAACTGTTTGCAGATTTCTGCTGTGCCTTATTAACTTTTAAACTATCAAGAGATTCTTTCCCGCCCTTTGTGCCAAGGTTACAGCCAAATGTTTCACTTTTAAAATCCTAACGGTATCTTCAAGCTCAGCTGCTTCTTTGTTTAATTTATTTTATGATGGCTGGGATCCTACTTCATAGTGTATGTTTCATAACTTTACAAATCCATAGCAATGCAACAAAGCCCAGTTAATAAAATGGCAAAGATGTGCATCCAGACACTGGGCATGTCTGGTGTGCATCAGGTGTTCCCACTGTGCTCCAATACTTCCCAGATGTGGTCCATGCATCAGTTGGAATTCACCTGATTTACTCTGGGACATGGAGCATCAGTCATTCTATTAGCTACACCTATGTAACAAATGGCCATATGATGTAATGTTAACAGTAGTCCACAAGTGAGCATGGATATCTAGAGAAGAAAGACCAAAAAGGTAAAAGGTTTGGAAGCCAAACTCTATGAAGAGTGGCTTAGGGAGTTAGGAATGCTTATCTTGGAGAAGAAAGGTTGAGGTGGGTCTTAACAGCCATTAAATCTGGGGAGGTCCTCCTCTCGCTTCCCCCTCCGTCGCAAGCATGACTTGTGGGGACAAGGGAGAGGGCCTTCTCTGTGGTGGCCCCTTGGCTTTGGAATTCACTACCCAGAGAGATTATGCAAACACCCACCCTGGCAACCTTCAGGAAGAGTCTAAAAACGTGGCTGTTTCGGTGTGCCTTTGAGGAATGAATACAATCCCCACACCATGACCTTCTCAGCACAATATGCCCATCAATGCACTTTATCTCATCGTTCAGTGATATTCACCCCATTACTTGTTCCCATCTGAAATCCCGCACCAGGCACATTACTCTATTCATCTACCTCACCCAGGGTTTTTATTTTACTCTACCCTCTTGTTGGCTCAGCCCGTTGTTCACATTCTTATCTTCTTATTTCATTTCCTGTATTTGATTTTGTATTAATTTGTTTTCATTTCATTTGATGTAATTATTTGCTGTATGTATTTTATTTTGATTTGTTGTAATTGGCCTCATGTTAGCTGCCCCGAGTCCCTGTTGGGGAGATGGTGGCGGGGTATAAATAAAGTTGTTATTATTATTATTATTAATTATTATTATTATTAGGCTTGTTCTGTTGGTCTAGAGCCTAGAACATGAGCAATCAGTTCAAATTACAGGAAAAGAGATTCCATTTAAACATTAGGAAGAACTTCTTGTCAATAAGAGCTATTTAAAGAGGATTTTTTGTGTGAATGTGTGGTTTGTATCTAAAACTGAAAGAAAAAAATGATTTGAATCCTGGTCCCACAGAGTCTTACTCCAGCACTCAACCCATTATACCCCACTGGTTCTGTTGGGGGAATCTGAGCTGTTAGGCTCAAAAATAACCCTTCGCTGGAGTGATTCCACCATAAATATACCAGAGCACAGAAGCAAACTTCATAACCAGCAGAAACTTACATGTGATGAGCTGGGATAAGCTTCTATTACTTAGGATGGGACAGGATTGCAGAGTCAGAACTATCCATGCAGCCACATTTTGCCTAAAGAGAGAGGCAAAATGTGCATCTTCACTGGAAGGAAGAAAAGGCAGAAGAGACAATGGCAATGAAAGGCCACATGGTGAGCCCCAGGCAATAAAGAAATACCTTTAAAAAGGAAATCCCTCATAGAAATTCCATTCTTCAAAGGGGACAGTAGTGAGGAGGAGGAAAGACAAATCCCTTTTTGGTAAACATGCATAGAAATTGGAGTGGGGGGAGGAATCTCTCAGCCTAATCCTATCTCTAGTCTAGTTACTCATTGAGAACTGGAGACATGATGACACAAGACACTTGTGCAGTCCAGGGTTGAAACCCAACAGGTTCATCCCTCCTTTATCACCATTGTTATAAAAAGGAAGTAGAAAGAGAAACCAATGACACAATTAAGAAAAATAGCTTTCTTTTAATTGCAAATACATAATCACAGCTTTATACACTCTCTAATACTTCATATATTTATCATAAATAATTGTGTGCTGCATAGCTTTCTAAATGTGCACAAAGGGATGAAGCAGTGTATCTTTCATAAAAATAGAGGAAGGAATGATATTATAGGACCCATCATTAATGTGCAGTTGCTTCTGTTTATTTACTGTGAAATAAGACCTCAAAGGGCACAAATCTAATGGTAATTAGTTTAACCTCTTATTTATTCATTAATATGGGATAGGCAGAGGAGAAAATCCACGTTAATTGTCTGCATATCTGCAAATGATCTCAGACTGGACATGCATTTAGATCTCCAGGGAGCCTTTTAAAATGATAGCGCATTATTTCATCTTTTCTATTTGTAGGTTAGTTGGTTTAAATCAAATGGGAGAATCCTGGCATAAAAATAGCTACAGCTACTTCAGGTTTCCTATCCTCTCTGGAAATTACTGACTACCATATAAACATGTACACATAGTATATGTACACATTAAGACTGTGATGTTGTGTTCTTTTATATGAGAACCAGTCTCCTGAAAGTGAGTGGAGTTTATCGCTTAGTAAACATGCATGGGAGGAGGTTGCCATATTTTCTAACCTAAGGAATTCCATTGAAATCAACAATACTACCGTTAATGGTGATGTTTACAAACCAATCCTAAAGGGAGTCAGGAGACAGGGAGGGGTCTATTGTCCAGTGGTTCTCAACCTGTGGGTTTCCAGTCTTTTGGCCTACAGAAATCCCAGCCAGTTTACCAGCTGTTAGGATTTCTGGAAGTTGAAGCCCAAAATCTGGGGACTCACAGGTTAAGAACCACTGCTATTGTCAGTCAAGCCAGATTGGAAGTGGGTAGAAACAGATGGTGGCTTTAATGTCATTGTGATGATGAATCCTCTTATTGCTTTAGTTTCAGCTTCAAAGGAAGCTGAATGAACCTCATCCCCAAAATAGATTCAGCACATTGGACAGCTTTTTCAACTCCAGGCCAAAGCCCAGAGCAGGTTCACTATTCCAATAACATGACCATTCTGGGGAGCTATTGCAGAAGGCCTATGAGTCCTGAAATGGTGAATTGCAGTGCAAGGTAAAGGTAAAGGTTTTCCCCTGACATGAAGTCCAGTCGTGTCCGACTCTGGCAGTTGGTGCACATCTCCATTTCTAAGCACAAGAGCCGGCATTATCCGTAGACACCTTCAAGGTCATGTGGCCGATGCTTTGGAGTGCCATTACTTCCTGCCGGAGCAGTACCTATTAATCTACTTACATTTTCATGTTTTCAAACTGCTAGGTTGGCAGAAGCTGGGGCTAACAGCGGGAGCTCCCCCTACTCCCTGGATTTGAACCGGTGACCTTTTGGTCAGCAAGTTCAGCAGTTCAGTGGTTTGACCCATTTTACCTCTGGGGGCAGCATACTTCAGATTTTTACACTGTTTTGGTTAATGTGGTATCTTGTCTACTGTGCAGAGAATGAAGGGAGGGATTGCCCCTACATCTTGTTGTATAATAATATGAAAACAAAGCATTGGGTCAAACTGATTAATGCTGGTGAGACTTTCCTAAAGTATTACAAATACTCTGCAATCCTATGGGCAATGCAGTTCTCAAGCCAGTACTTACATATAAATTGAATTCTTTATTCTGTACTATGGACCAGCCATAATATCCTATCCTGTGGACAAAACTGGAATTCTACACAAGTTACAATTAACTCTAAAAACCTGAAAAGTATTGCAGAAGGAGAGCTGATGTACAAGACTATTTCTATTTTACCAGAGACAACATGAGTAAGAAATAGGATTGCAGTGGATTTCGCAAGGAATGTTAAATCAAGCAGAAACTGAAGACTAATCTGCATGTTTCATTTTCCAGTTATCAAAAAAAAGGAAATAGAGAAAAATGTCAAAGAAAGCAACTTATTGTGGTCAATGGATTCCTCATACAGCAGGTGTGGATCACCCAGAGGTCACTGGCATAATTTTCAAGCCTTCTGAAAGGAAGCCATGCAGGTCTGTGGCAAAATCTGATCTTTCCCAGGCAACTTCAAGAGAAAGAAATGGTGTGCAAAACATAGTTAAATCTAGAGTACAGCCAGTGCTACGGAAAGGGCTAATTCTCTGTGAACCAATAAACTGTATCCCATTCCTGCACTACTGTTTTCTCCTTTCAATATTGAGTCTAATCAATCATATGATTGGTATGGAAACTTGTACACCAAGAACTGGATTAATAATATGTATGAAGAGTCCTTTTTTATGTCAGGAGTGACTTGAGAAACTGCAAGTTGCTTCTGGTGTGAGAGAATTGGCCATCTGCAAAGACATTGCCAAGACAACACCTGGATGTTTGGTGTTTTACCATCCTTGTGGGATACTTCTCTCATGTCTCCACATAGGGAGCTGGAGCTGACAGAGAGAGCTCAACTTGCTCTCCCCCCTTTTGAACCTGCCAGCACAAGGGTTTAACCCATTGTGCTACCGGGGCTCCTATGAAGACTCTTGGCTCAGCATCATTATACAGCATGTGTGTTCAGTATAATGTACCTTGAACATAAATTTATCAAGGGAAGCACATGATGGCTGAAAAATGCCATTTGTTAATGAACTGATAACACTTACACTTGCCTAGTTAGCAAAAACATTTTCTTTAAAAAAACTGCAATTTCATTGTTTAACTGAGAAGTCAGAAATCATGCAGTGATGCTTAGAAAAATACTTCGAAATAACAATGGTTACAGACTGACACCTTTCAAGAGGTTTTGTGAAGAAAATCCACTGCAAATCTATTGTAAATTCCACATTGAGATCTCCCTTGAAGGTCTCATTCTTATTCAGATACACACAAGTGGTTCTGTGTGCAATTCGGGTAAAATAAAATCTCTGCTGAAAAAAGAAAATGGGCAGAAATAAAAAAGAGAGGAACCTTTGAACAATAAAATACATATATAACTTTATACATTATCAGTGCATTTTAAAGAAATATCCTACAACTCTTTTGGACAGTGTAATCGGCAAGCCATTCAAGCCATGATACTTGCATTAAAGTCAGTTTATAGGCCACAAAAACTTTTGATTGAAGCTTATTTATGTATTTTACAACACCTGTTGTTACAGATATCCGTGACAATCTTGGATCACTGTGGGCAGGGCCAGCGCTAACATTGAGCAAAGTGAAGTAGTTGTCTCAGGCAGCAGATTTCAGGTGGAATAGCTGCTGGAATGTCAAATGTATGTACGCATTTTGATAATTCACAGTATGGAACACAATCTTGGCCAGTATCAGCAATGTAGAAAGAAAGCCACAGAAGGAATGCTGTGTGAGCTACACTAGCAAAGTCCTGTCTTTAAAGCAAGATGTGTTGCCACAACTACACAAAAACTCTCACCATGCCACTTTTGAGACTTGAGTGGCACCATGCAAGGCTCATATAATATGCAGCACTTCAGAGAGGCACTAAAATAACAAATATCTGGACATTTCAATTTTTTTGAAAAAAAGACAAGTAAACATCTCACAACATACAAAACACAGCATGCCAAGAAAAGCTCCAGAGCAGACCCCTTCTTTCAAGCAGACACGATTTTTGTTTTACATAGAAGTGGAGCATCCATCTATGCAATTGGCACCCAGAACTGGCAAATTCCAGCAACAGATAATTTCACATGAGAGCTGCCAGACTGTCATGTTATTTCACTCTTCATTTAAATCTTGTCTGTCTGTAATACTTGAGGAAGGGAATGTGGTAATCCCATTGAAATGTGCATACCATTCTACTTCCTGTTTATTTCCACAGGGCTAAACTGGGATATATGCAAGTATGCTGGCTTAAATGACTGGCGGATCACTATCCACATTTTAAAAACTTTTTTTCCCCAAGCTGCAAGCTCTTTTTAATGATTGCTTTCCCTGGGCGTTCTGGAGTCTTTTGATGTAGTCCTTTGTTTGTAGTCCTCTCCAGATCCCAACTCCATTATGTCTTGATAGTTCGTAAATTCCTGAGGTAATGGAAACTCTTCTGCTGAGGAGTGAGTCCTGTGCCCAAACACTCTTTCTTGTAGCTCTGCGATGTCGTTCCTGATGTCTGCCATCATTAGTAATAAGAAATCGAAAGAACCTGGTGGTCCCTAGAAATGCCACAAATGGGACAAGTTATTCTCAGACTGAATGAAGAGAAGGTCCACATATCATCACTCTATTTCAAAATTACGGAACATACAAATCTCATGCTGATAGCCACTTTGCTAGAAAATATGGTATGTTACTCTAATCCAGCATAAATAACAACTGTATCTACAAAACTTTGCACCCTTGTGACAACTGAAGCACCTTATAACCCAAAAGCAAATTAGCAGGATTTAGGTGGCATTGTGCCTCTGTCTCTGTTTTGTATCAAACTACACTATATTTCACTATATTGCAGAGACCACCAGCATTGAAGTGATGCTCCTACACCATCAACTCCATTGGAATGGGTACGTTGTCCGAATGCCCAGTCATTGTCTCCCAAAACAGTTACTCTACTCCCAACTCAAGAATGGTAAATGTAATGTTGGTGGATAGGAAAAGAGATTTAAAGATGGACTTAAAGCCAACCTTAAAATCTGTGGCATAGACACTGAAAACTGGGAAGCCCTAGCCCTTAAGTGCTCTAGCTGGTGGTCAGCTGTGACCAGCAGTGCTGGGGAATCTGAAGAGACACAAATGGAGGGCGAAAGGGAGAAATGTGTCAAGAGGAAGGCATGTCAAGCCAACCCAGATCAGGACCACCTTCAACCTGGAAACCAATGCCCTCACTGTGGAAGAACATGTGAGTCAAGAATAGGGCTCCACAGTCACCTACGTATCCACCACCAAGACACTACACTTAGTAGGCCATTATACATGGACTATGAGGGATCGCATAAGTAAGTACACTATATTTCACTATTATGCAATATGGAATAATTGGCAGTGAAACCCACTTTGACCCCATTAAGAGAGTTTAAATTTGTCAACTAGATGGTACAGTGAATAAAGTGAAAACGATACTGCTCGCCTCCCTTCCTCTTTTGTAATGTTCATAGAATCTACTAATATGCTTAAACTGTGGCATGCTGCATTTCTCCATTATTACATTAGCACCATATGAGAATGTTGGGAATATAGATTAGGAGTACAATACTCTCCAGACATGGGGAAATTGCATAAGATACTAGTTGCCCCTTTTGGTTTGACCTCAGCTGTATAGGAAATAAATCTACACTTGCTTCTATTTGCAGCTTCATAATGTTGATAAATGGACACCCGACATTCCACACAAACTCCCTCTGAATAGATAAAATGTACTTACAGGTGCTCCTTTTTCTCCTGGCGCACCTCTCTCGCCCTGTAATAAACACCATTCTGCTTAATCAGCACTGATCAAAACTGAATCATAACTTTCAGATCAATTCCATGTTACGATTTTGCTGCAATGACGATTTAGATCAAAAGTCCTTTCCATTATGATAAAACCAAATCTTATTTTCACATTTCTGAATTGTTTACTGTAAAATCATAGGCACTATTCAAAAGTAAGACCAACTTAGCTCATCTGAGATAACTGGATAAATTTGGGATTACAATTGCAGCATTCAGTTCCAAACTAGATTATAATGTCAGTGTAGAAGTGCCCTGAGTTCAATGGGATTTTTCCCAATATTTTACCATTTCTGCCATATTTCCAAACAGCACTGTTTTTCTTCTGCAAGCATTTCTTTGATTACTCACGACCCCAAAGTGTTATTCTTAAATGATATAATATCAATAAGTAATATTCAATGGACAATCAGTTATATACAGGGTGACCTTAAAGTCTCTTTCCCAAATTAATGAGAAAGAGACTTTAAATGGTAAAGAGAGTTTACAGACACCCTGTATTACAAACATTGGCTGGATTCTCATATGGGAGACATCTATGCCTCAACACCACAATTGCTGTGCTACCCAGTGAATCCAGGCCTGACCATTCCCATCTCTACTTACTGGGAAGCAGTTTCTGCAATCAACAGAGTCTGCCATTTCCACTCCCTACCCTTGAGCAATTTCTGAATCAACAGTCAGAAGAGGGCCCTGATGCAATTCTCCCTTGCTTCAGAGATTGCTCATATCAGAGAGGGTGAGAACTGTCAGATGAGTTATGATCGATAGAAGAACAGACCCCATCAATTTTAACAGCTGCCACCATGTAAACAAGGACTGGGAGATTTTCATGAGTTCCTGTTCATGGGGTCATGAATATGCAACAGTCAAGTGTGTTTAACTTTAGGTAATGTATTCATCACCGCCATAGAACACTTTGGCCACAAATACAGCAAACACTTTTTGTTACATGTATTTATTTACTATATTTAGATCCTGCCTTTCTTGATTCCAAGGGGGACTCAGGGCAGCTTACAACACAGGCAATAATTCAATGCCTTAAAAACAATATACAACCAATATACAATTAAATAAACATTTGAATTAAAAATGTAAACAAGATTAAGAGCATTAAAACATATAAAACATTGCAATAATAACTATAAAACCACATTATCCGCAATCAGTCAGGCCATTCCAGTAATCATTACATATAAATCCAAGTCCATCTATTGCACTGTGTTATTTGCCAAAGGCTTGAGGTCAAAGCCATGTTTTCACCCTCTTTCTAAAGGTCAGGAGGGAGGGGGCTGATCTAATACTGCTGGGGAGGGAGCTCCACAGTTGAGGTGCCACCACTGAAAAGGTTATCTCTCGTTCCCACCAATCATACCTGTGAAGAAGGTGGGACCAAGAGCAGGGGATGGTCCAAGATGGTTCATAGGGAGAAATACATTCGGACAGGTAAACTGAGCCGAAACTGTTTAGGGCTTTATATGCTAAAGCCAGCACTTTCAATTGTGCTGTCCCCTGTGATTTCTCCAAATGTGGGAAACACAACTACATACAAAACATAATGTTGAGAAGGGGGGAAGAAAGAGATTTGCTCACTCACCTTTGCTCCATCTCTCCCTGGTGCACCTGGAGGACCCTGTAAGACATAACCACCATCCTCAAAAACAAGTAATGACATAACCAGAAGATGGCATGTATTTATGGTATGGAGGCAGAATACTAACCACTGGGCCCCGTCTGCCCTGTTTAATATGAGACAAGTCTGGCGATGGTCCCATTGGCCCCATTGCTCCTCTAGGGCCTGGGTTTCCTGGAGGACCAGGAGATCCGGGAAAGCCAGGGCTCCCTTTTGGACCTACAGCACCTGTAACCAGAAACAACAGTGAAAGTTGACAGTAGGTTCAGAGTAATTACTGAGTATGGTTTACATAAGACAGGGATTTGAGTAGATCAGTTGCTGGATGAATCTCCCTTCTCCAAACAACTCCAGTAGTCCTAAAGACGAATGAAACCTTGTGTCTCCTCACACTTGTTTACCCCCTTTACAACTTTTCAGGAAATGTTAAGTGTGGCCTATGGATGTTTGGGGTAGGGTGGAAAATGAGATAGTTGTGTCTTCTTGGTCTTCTGTGAAAGTCCACTTCTATGTTAAGATAATATGAATCATAGAGTTGGAAGAGACCATAAAGGCCATCCAGTCCAACCCCATTCTGCCACATGGGAACACACAATCAAAGTACTACCAACAGATGGCCATCCAGTCTCTGTTTAGAAACCTCCAAAGGAGCTTCCACCACACTCCAAGGCAGCAGTTCCTTCCTAATGCTTAAGTGGAATCTCTTTTCTCTTAGATTTGCCCTACATTGCTGGACATAGATATGTTAACGAGAAACTAGAAGCAGAACTGATTTGTTTACATGGATAATTTCCAGTCCTTTCTCAAATTTGTTTGTGATATACATGTTGTGGGTTCCATGTATTACCCAACAAACATATAATATGGATGATTTTTCAGTTAGCAAAAGATGGGAAAAGTTAAGCTAACAGTACCTTGGACAGCTCATGGCATGGAGAAAAAACAGATGGAATAAGCCAGGCATTGAAACCTCTATTATGGGAGATGGGTATACGTTGCTCCTGATATCAGCTCGTCAGCATGGGATAGAAATATGATACATCTGTAAAGTTCAAAATGAGTATTTCATAAGTACAAAGGGTTTATTCTTTTGTTACCTTACCTGGAGGACCCCGATCACCTGGCTGTCCAGGAGGGCCTGGTATATATGCATTGGAAGCAAGTACTTTTTCTCCTGTGATGGGTTTGCTAATATCAGCAGCATTGTTTGGTAACAAGGAGATCTGCAACAAATAAAGTGTTATTAATCAACAGCTGCTCGCCATGTTCAATGTATTTTGCTGAGGTGTTGTATATAAACCCATGATTCAATATAGCATTTTTTCTGTCATTTATTTCAGTTCATGACCCAGCTTCCGAAGATGTTTTCCTTATCAAGCCAAAGTGATATAATGAGGAACATGGTAGACATTGACTGGGAACACACAGAGTTTGGAATACTGCTGATGTCTTATGTAATGCAAAGCAAAGCAAAGTTTATTGAATAGTCTATTGACCGCATCAACATTAAAAACAAAAACAGAAACGATGTAATGCCATAAGTACCTTTTGAAGAGAATTGAATATTCCCCTTTATGTGTAACATCCACATTAAGTTCAATGTTACACATGAAGTGTCATTATACATGTAGATGAGCACCATGAATTGAAAACCATGACACATTGCACATGAGCTTGCATTGTACATTGAGCATAGATGTGAACTACACATTGCACATGGATGAACACTGTGCATGGAAACATATATATTGGTTTGTATGCTCAGTTGAAAATGTATCATTGTCACTTGCACAGTACAGTCACTCATGGACTGAATGGCAGAATTAAGGCATAACTTCACATGTCAAGATATACGCTTGTTGTTATGGGACTCTATGTTGACTCTGATTTATGGAAACTAACTTATCAAATCTCTATCCTAAGTTTTGTCATCAAAATTTATTCAGAGGGTTTCGCCACTGCCTTCCTCTGAGGTTGACAGTGTGACTTCAGAGATGTGCACCTAATTTTCTTTCAGAAATAACTCCTGTGGGAAAGGTCTGGTTTTCATTAGATTGTACCCAGTCCATGAGAAGAAAGGGGCTTTGAGCTTTTTGCCTTCGATGCCTGCTGTTCACAATTGCAAGAAAACTCTCAGCAAACTGTCTTGTCTGGCACCTTGAAGGAAACATATTGAAGCCTTGTACATGTATTTGTGGCCTCGAGTGAGACTTGGCACAAATATTTTGCATTGCAGGGGCAACAATGGGAACAACACCTTGCTTCATAACCACCCCACCCCTTAATCCAGCAAATCGAGTATAGTTACTTGAACAACATCTTCAGAATAGACTACGTTTGGGTGGATGAACTAAAGTTGTAACTGAACCAATGGTGCATTTGTGCACCTTTGGTTCCTACTGCATGAAACCATGTGCATCCTACTGCTGGTTTGCCTCTCTGGCCTCAGGATTCTCCCATTTCTAATTATTAACAGGTAGAAACTGTCAATACTAGCTTCCCATCCCATTACATTCCCACTACTACCACGTGAAATGGATCCCTTCTTTTTCTATGAAAGTGGCAATGTGATGTCAAGGAACCAGGTTCTCCCCTTCTCTTTGCCATTCTCAAATTGGTTGTGTGTGTGTGTGTGGGTGTATAATAGGGCTGGGCGGTTTCGTTCATTAATTTCGTAATTCGTTATTAATTCGTATTTAAATTAGCTTACGATCCAATATTGAGCCATGCAGGAATAGTGTGAGGAGTAAATTAGATTCAAAACAATTATTTTAATTTATTTCGAAATTGTTTCGTTATTGTTTCATAATTGTTTCGTAATTATTTCGTAATTATTTTGAAATTATTTTTGCATGCCTGGTGCAAGTTTTATAGTTGTTGTTTGTTTTATCACACCAACAGTCAACAACAGAGGGAGAGGGAAGCTTCAGAAGTTCCCCCTGTCCCATTTGGAGGTTTTTTTAGCATATTGTGCAATCGCGTCCGCCATTAACGAATCGATTCAAAATTTACAAAATTTCGTATATTTCGAAATTTTTAAAAGGAAAATTTCGGAATTCTTTAAAAAAACGAAACGCGATAGACCCCTGAAAACGAAACGAGTTTAGAAACAAATTTTTCCGTTGTTACCCAGGCCTAGTGTATAAGCCCTTTTCCGACTTTTTTGGCTGAAATTGCACAGTTGTGCAACAAATTTAATGAAATGCAGTAGGGCAGGAAGGCAGAGTTATGAGCATCTACAGAAGTCTGATCACTAAACTATGGACTGTAAAATAAGTGAATTTTCTCTACTGAAGAGATGCAATATTGAATGCACTCAGCCTAGTAAGTTCCATTGTCTATGCTAATGTGAGTGTAGTGGAATAGTGGATTTGTATAATAATGTCCTTTGTCTCTTTAAAGGGGCAGGTGGGGGTCAGAGAAAGAACCTGGAGTCCTCCCCAATCTAAATGTGTGCCCTAAGATTCAGCTATGAGGCTCTTTTCCAAAAGCTAGAATACTTAAAACGTGAGGACATGTTCTCTTCCTGCTGAGTGTATTTGGATGCAATAGTATCCATAAATGAATCATTTATTTATCTTTAACATTTATCACAGACAGCATTAATCCAAAAATACATGTACGATAACAGATGCCAACCGGATGAGTCAATGTAGCCTTGAAGCCTACACCATATGCAATAGCCCACCCATCTAGTCCAATCAATTCATCTTCCCTATCTAGAAGCATCTGTCTTACATGTTGAGTTAGGTGCTTTTGATGTTGAATGTTATCATCCGAGCCAGGAATTGTTTCATTATTCCTGTTATATTTCCCTTTCGTAATTCCTGCTCAGATCCATGGTGTGAAAGTGATCTCACAAATCTTTCCCCTCAAGAAGAAAAGAATATCTTCCAAAGGATGAACGGTCATAGAGATGAGATCTGACCCTCACAGTTGCTTGCATTTCATCTTCTCCTTCTGGAGAGCTTCTATGCAGGAACTGCTGTTGAACTGGCTTAGAGATGGATTGTCTGGATCCAATCTAATATTTACTTCTAATTAAAGGCATACTTACACTTATTTAAATAAGCACATGTACAAGTAGAGCTTTTCCACATACAGCATTCCTTACATATCTAGATGGTCTCCTATTTATTTATTTTAAGTGTCACCTTCATGGAGCCCTTTTCACTATATCCATTACAGATTGCCTACATCACGTGGAGCATTTTAGGGCTCAAATACAGCACTCTCTGGGTTTGTAGTAGCAGTAGTTAAGCACCTTCAAATCATTTCTGATGTATGGTAAACCAAAGGCAAACCTATTGCAGGGGTTTCTTGGAAAGATTTATTCAGAATGTGTTTGCTCTTCCTTCCTGTAAGGCTGAGCAAGTGTAAAATGCCTGCCTAGTAGGTTTCTGTGGCTGAACAGAGATTTGAACTCTGTTACCCAGAGTTTTACTCCACATGCCAGTCCATGAGACCTGAAAGTAATGAGGATCTGTGTAGGGAGGACCGTTTGCAATTAAGGTTATGCTGAAGCACCTGGCTTGCAAACAAGTGGGAACTTCGGGGGCAACGTAATGCTTTCATGCTAGCAAAGCATATTTAATTATCTGTTTGAAGGCAACTCTTTGTCAGAGTATCTTCGCTCACACCCTGTGACCTTCCTTGAAATCTCCTCGGCTTTCAGGGGAAAGCTGTTAGCTCTTTGGGACTTTGCTTTTGGATCTTCGTTCCTGGGACTTTGTCATGATGCCATGGATTCTGGTTTGACCAACGCTTGTGGATTATATTCATGTTATTTGCTTTTGGACCTTGGAAGCTTTGCCTTGCATTTTAGTTCCTGTTTTGACTTTTGAACTTCAGCAACCTTATCTCTATGTTTTGATTTTATCTTTCTTCAATAAACTACAAAACCTACAGCCCAGGTGTGTGGTGTTGTTCTGAGCAAGGTGAATCTATCCTGAGTTGTGACAGGACTCAGGGCAGATCACAGAACACATACACAACAAACATTCAATGGCGTTAGACATACAGGACAGACAGAGGTATGTGTCTCGGCATTTTTCCAACTTTGGCGTCCTGGAGGTTATGCTCGATTTCAGCCATGGGGGTGCTGTTGCTTCATCCTCTATGATGAAGACCTTTCTGATCACAGACTTTTCATCTTGTTGTTTGATCACTGGCTTTTTTATGGTGCTATAAAATACATTAAGAGGTGCCTAATTTCTGTACTCACAGCAACAGCTCTTTTCAAACTGCTTAGGCAGACAGAAAGCTGGGCTGAAGGTTGGGTGCTCACCACAAACTGGGCTCAAACTCCCTACCTTTTGGTTGGGAAATATCTATTGCTGCTGGTGATTAACCAGCTGTGCTAAACATTTAGTGATGTTGTAACCCACCTTGAACCACAAGGGGAGGTGGGTAAGAAATTATTATTATTATTATTATTATTATTATTATTATTATTATCTTATCTTATCTTCCTCCCACAATTTTGCTTCCAGTTTCATTTTGATCCTACTCAAAAGCTGATTCCTAGAACTATAGTACAAATTTTCAAGTGAAAAATTCAACTGAACTTGGTCTTAGATTATGCTACTAGATTTATGATTATATTGATCTGCCAATGACCTATCTGTATGAAAATGCCCCAAAGGGAACCTGTTGATCTTTAAGCCTCGATAGAAAGTGATTCCATGACCTCACTAGGGAATGAACTTTATTGCAGAAGTGCTCCCTTTAGAGCCATTTTATGGATATCTCATTCCACATTTTTGCAATAAAACTATAGAATATCTGTCAAAACCCAAGATATTAAAACAAACAAAACAAAACAAAACACCTGTTGTACCTTTTGTTTCAATTGCAACACTGTTTGTTTTACTTGATAGAACTCTTTGCAAGAGGCACAGCATGCTCCTGGTTTCACCACATTCTCTGTCTTCTCAGAGAAGCCTGCTTAAAACAAAAATAACAACAAAAAGAGTGAGTAAATATTCCAACACATTTTTAAAAAATGGGAGGGAAGGAGAATATAGAAATGTAATGCCAAAGAAAGCTGTTTGGAGATGAATCTTTAAAATTCTCCTTTGAGGATATTCCACAAGATGAAAAGATGCCCACAATATTAACAACCCGCCCCCTTTTTTGTTGCTATGAATCACCACAAAAGGCTAAAACAAATCCTCAGTGAGGTCTGTTGCAAACAGTCTTCTTAGTAGCATCTGTTTCCAGTTAGTAGGTTTTAATGCCTTTTGTAAAATTCATTTTATATCGCAGGAATGGGGGAAAACTATTTACCTCACTGCTCTTATCTGAGATTTTATTGTACAGGACCTATATGGAATCATTATGATTTACTATTCCTCTTCAAGGACCAACTTTCATCCATCATAAATTGTACCAATATCCCATGGGATAAGACCTTTGCCTTGCACAATAGCCATCTTTATTATCATTGAGTGTATTTGCTGTGCAAGGAGACCCTTAAGAGTAGAGATACAGGGGAAACAGTTAGAGAAACAGTCATGAAAAAGAAACTCTGTACTAGACCTTAACGTTAAGGCCTTGCTATTTCCTACATGAAAAATCAATATGTTGCTACAAAGAAAGCTGTAGTTATGTACCCTTCTGTACACCTGATGCACATTTAGCAAATCCTGATGCACCTTCCTAGGAAGCAAAAGGTAAAAGTTTCCCCTTAACATTAAGTTGAGGTGAGTCCAACTCTGGGGGGTGGTGCTCATCTCCATTTCTAAGCTGAAGAGCCGGTGTTGTCCGTAGATGTCTCCAAGTTCTTGTGGCCAGAATGACTGCATGGAGTGCCATTACCTTCCCACAGAAGTAGTACCTATTGATCTACGAACATTTGCATGTTTTCAAACTGCTCGGTTGGCAGAAGCTGGGGCTAACAATGGGAGCTCACCCCATTCCATGGATTCAAACCACCGATCTTCCAGTCAGCTAGTTCTGCAGCTTAGCAGTTTAACTCACTGCATCATCGTGGCCCCTTTTATTTTCCAGGAAAGGAGATATTTAATCATCCTCTGGCTACCTGATATCCTCACGAGCTTATTATCTGTCCTCTCCAAGCTCTTCATATTATTTTAAATCTCCCTTTATATCCTTAATGCAGCCTTCCCTAACTTGATGTGTTAACATCTTATGGACTGCATCTTCCCCAATTCCCATCTTCCCCAACATTAGACACAGGGAAGAGCCAAATGTATAGATCTAATTCACTCTCCAAAGGCCAAGAGAGGCAGACAGCTTTCATTCCTTTTGTGCTGCAGAACAAACACACAATGATTAGTTTTCCTCCATGCTGTGTATTGTGTTTAGAGCTAGGGCAAGATACCAAGTTTTTTATTAGCATTTTATTAACTTTGTCCATAAAAAGGAATTTATCAGAAGATCTGCCTCAATGGTCTAAACATTGCAATATGATACAGCTATTCTTAGTAGCAGATCATATGGAAACTAGGGATAGCTTTGCAATGCTGCAGGAACTTTATCTGCCACAGGATGGCATCCTAAAGTAGTTGGTTTCAAAGCAGAGGCCAGAGAACAAGTTCTGTTTTTTTCTTTTTCTTGCAATGAGCTGGAAATCTCAAAAGAAAAAGACACACAGGTTGCAATTTCAGCTCAAAGAGGATTCCTGTTGTTTATATGCCTAATTGGATCCATATGCAAAAGTGCTTTGGTTCAGATCATTCCAAGTCTGGCTTATTTGGGGGCAGGGGAGGGGGGGGGAGACAAAACTTTTTTTTCTGTTGTGACCTGCACCTGTCCCTATTTGGAAACATATTCCAAAGTTTGGAGGGTAACTCTTTATGATGTGCAACACAACACTGGCATTTAATGTGTTGACACAGAGTACATCTGCACTGTAGAATTAATGCAGTTTGACGCCACTTTAATAGCCATGGCTCAATCCTACGGAATCCATTGAGGTACTGGAACTATTTGGCAGTTAAAGTGGTATCAAGCTGCACTAATTCTACAGTGTAGATGCACCTAAAGCAGTGGTCCTCAGATGCTTTGGCCTTCAACTCCCAGAAATCCTAATAGCTGGTAAATTGGGTGGGATTTCTAGGAGTTGTAGGTCAAAACACCTGAGGACCCACATGTTGAGAACCATTGACCTACAGAGTCAAAATCCAACAATGGGGCAGATGGGGTCAGTGTGGTGATGTTGGATCACTCCATCCTATAGGACAAAGTGCAGACTCTGACTGGATCGCAAGTCATATCACAACTCGTTGGAGCCATCTATTAATGATCTTGAACCTGTTAGGAGACCTGTTGATACAGGAGGTTAGTAAGAGATGGCTGTGTATATACTTTAATCTCATGCTATGACACACAAAGAGAAACTGGTATTGACAACAGCCAAGTTTAAGAATCTCAATCTGATTTGAAGGGAGCCTTGAAATATATGTGAGATTTCAGCATCTCCAAGGACTTATTCCTCTCCATTAATGTTCCCTGACTTTAATTAACCATTCAGGATTTAATTAAGGACTGTAAACTGGAACCTTTACATCTCTTGTGTCTATAGAGATCTCTCTCTGGCAATATATTTAAGGAACACCGGGCAATACCTCTGTCTCCTTTAGTGCATGTTCTCCCATCATCTTCCCGAATATAACCTTCGTGGCACTCACAACGATAGCTGCCAGGGGTATTAATGCAGATGTGGGGACAGGGAGGTTCATTGTTTGTGGTGCATTCATCAACATCTGAAAAAAAGGTATGAAAATTAAAGGGGGGGGGGGGACATAGTTAGAAATAAAAATGTATAAGGGCTTGGAGATACTTCATTCTTGATCTATATTTTACACACACACATGTAGACACATACACAGATGCTTCTGGGTTTGGTAGTCAGTAAAAGTTACTTTTCTGAGCTCTGAAAGTGACATTTCAATTGTTTACTAATTGCCTTTGATTTGAAGGGAGCCCAGATCATGAGTAGGTAAAATATCTTGTATGAAAAGATCAATCAATAGCATATCCATTTAAAAGAGATCAAATTATATGCTGAGAAAGACAGTGACTGATATGCCACTCAGAAGACAAGGAATTGCCTGTATGCAAATGCAAGTAGGTCTCCTATAGCATAGTTTAGACAAACAGTCTGCTGCCAAATCACATGGCCACGGTCCATCCCGTGGAATCCTGGGGTTGGCAGTTTGGGAAATTCTTAGTACAATTTATTTATATCATATATTTGCATCCCATCCTTCTCATCCCTGGGGGGGGGGGGGGGGGCTCAGGATGGCGTCATAACAGGCAACCATTTGATGCCATCACAAAATTTATACATAACAATTACAATTAAAACAATTAGTTAAAACATCAATAATTAACACATTCATTTTAAAATCACCTGAGTTTAAAATTATACTCCAGGTCAGTCCATTATCAGCCACATAGAATTGGTCTCATTCTTGATTGCTGCATCTACTGTTCGAACTCTTGGTTCCACATCCATGTTTTAAGTTTTCTTCTAAAGGACACTGATGTCACTGGAACGACGAGGGGCCACTACTGAGAAGGCCCTGTCTCTCCTCCCCACCAGTTACATTTGCAAGGATGGTGGAACCGAGAGCAGGGCCTCTCCTGATGATCTTAACCTTCATGATGGTTCATAGAGGGAGATTCAGACAGGTAAGCTATGATGGAATCATTCAGGGCTTTATAGGCTAAAGCCAGCACTGTGAATTGTACTCGGTAGCAGACTGGCAGTCAGTGGAGCTGGCGTAACAGAGGGGATGTATGCTCCCTGTACGCCACTCCAATGAGCAACCTGGCTGCCACCCATTGGGCTAGTTGAAGCTTCTGAACAGTCTCCAAAGGCAACACCATGTAGACTGCATTGCAGTAATCTATTAGGGATGTAACAAGAACATAGACTACCATGGCCAAGTCAGACTTCCCAAGGTACGGGCACAATTGGCACACAAGTTTTAATTGTGCAAAAACTCCCTTAGCCACCACCGATACCTGGGATTCCAGGCTCACTGATGAATCTAGAATCACTCCCAAGCTGCAAACCTGTGTCTTCAGGGGGAGTGCAACCCCATCCAGCACAAGTTGTAACCCTATGCCCTGTTTGCCCTTGTGACTGACAAGGAGTACAAGATTCTGTTGTTGTTGTTGTTATTTCCATCAAATCAACTTTGTTTTATGGTGAGTCTATGAATGAGAGGCCATCAAGAACCCAACTGTCCCACACAAATCTTGCAACTCTGGGCTGTATCTTTCTTGATTCAATCAAGCTACCTATAGTCTGGTCGCCATTTTTTGAAAGACTATTATTATTATTATTATTATTATTATCTTTATTTGTACCCCGCTAGCATCTCCCGAAGGACTCGATGCAGCTTACGAAGGCCAAGGCCACAATAAAACAACAATAAAACACCAAACATTATAGTCTTTTCCAATAAGTCATGTCATCTCATGGTACATCCAAAATATGAAAGTCTTATTTTAGTTATTTGTGTTCTATTGCCTCACCAAACTACAAACCACATGATTCCCTAGGGTGTTGGCACAGCTGTTAAAATAAAACCATCGTGCTGAAATGAAGTGGTGTGAAAGGTCCTGGGTAGAAGGCAGTTTCTTATATTCCTAAAGATAGGGTTTGTTAAGGATATCTTCATAAATTACACTGATTGGTATATAGAGAAAAGCAGTTAGAGATGAACAAAAATACTTCTAAAGTTGAGTTGTTGTAGGTTTTTTCGGGCTATATGGCCATGGTCTAGAGGCATTCTCTCCTGATGTTTCGCCTACATCTATGGCAAGCATCCTCAGAGGTAGTGAGGTCTGTTGGGACTAGGAAAAAGGGTTTATATATCTGTGGAATGACCAGGGTGGGACAAAGGACTCTTGTCTGCTGCAGCTAGGTGTGAATGTTTCCACTGACCACCTTGATTAGCATATAATGGCCTGACAGTGCCTGGAGCAAACTTTTGTTGAGAGATGATTAGATGTCCTTGTTTGTTTCCTCTCTATTGTTGTGCTGTTGTAATTTTAGAGTTTTTTAATACTGATAGCCAGATTTTGTTCATTTTCATGGTTTCCTCCTTCTAAAGTTTTTCATTGCTTATCTGTGAAACCACAAACCATAACATCACTGATCATAGTTAAGAACTAGAAAGTTCAGAAATGGTATATTTCCACGCACCTAAGCAATAGGGTTTCTCCCTGTTTTTGTGTCTTTCTCGGTCATACCGGTAACCAGGGTAGCAAGTACATAAGACACGTCCAAAGTTGTCTGTACACTGTTGTTCACAGGGAGCCTCTGCGCAGACATCATAATCTAAAGGAGTGAAAAGGTAGTTGATGTTAACAACTGTGCAATGTTGCAAAAGTAACAAGAATGTATGAATTTCTTATTTACATTTCTGATGCAATTATATTTTCCAACTAATCAATATAGAAAGCGTGGTTTTTTAAGTGTTTGTTTCTCTGCTTATCTAGATGAAAAAAATTGTATGTAGTCAATGATTTTTCAATTATATTACTGTTGATATTTCTGTAAAATATATACGAGAACATACTTGTATATTAAGTTTGTTAAAGTATGAACACTAACCTGACAAGGAATCATATGCCTCCACAGTGTTATTTGCAGGCCCATAACTGGTATTTCATAGGATTCAAGAACTATAGATCCAGATTGTGCTTGTGGCTTCCACGCCTTTGGGTTGTTGAATCCCCTCTAGTTTTAGTCTGAACTTTAAAATAATTATCCAAGAAGCTGAGCGATATCCTTTGTAATAGGCTTAGGTCCTTGGATAGCTCCTTTGAAGTTCAAACTGAACAGAGGAAGAGGGACATCACAATCTATAGTAACTACATTTCCACTTATGTGCACTTCAGGCCAAAGAGGTTCACTGATGTGAGTTAGTTAATGTATCTGAACATATCCTTGAAGGAATGTTTTTTGCATCTTTCTTTATATAGATACATTTAGTTAAGGCTGAAAAGCACTACTAACATTGAGAAGCATTAATATTTGAAGCCATGGGTTGGGGTTTTATTTTTTTTTTATTTAGTCGTGTCAGGAGTCACTTGAGAAACTGCAAGTCGCTTCTGGTGTGAGAGAATTGGCCATCTGCAAGGACGTTGCCCAGGGGACACCTAGATTATTTGATTTTTTTTATCATCCTTGTGGGAGGCTTCTCTCATGTCCCCGCATGAGGAGCTGGAGCTGTTAGAGGGAGCTCATCCTCCTCTCCCCGGATTTGAACCTGCAACCTATTGGTCTTCAGTCCTGCCGGCACAGGGGTTTAACCCACTGCGCCACCGGGGGCTCATGGGTTGGGGTGAGCTCCTGCTATTAGCCCTAGCTCCTGCCAGTTCGAAAACATGCAAATGTGAGTAGATCAATAGGTGCCACTTTGGCAGGAAAGTAATAAAGGTGCTCATGTAGCCATGCTGACAATATGACCAGGAGGTGTCTACAGACAACAGGCTCCTCAGCTTGGAAATGAAACAAGAGCACCTCCCAATGGCCAGCGTTGAGCATCACCTCCAGAAAGCCAGAAATGAAAGGGGAAGCCTTTACCTTTGTTCTGTGTATTTATGTGTCATTGTTATTCCACTGTATTAAAGGCACTGAATGTTTGCCTATCTGTGTATGTTGTAATCTGCTCTGAGGAGATAGAATGGAATATAAACACAGTGTTGTTGCTGTTATTGTTGTTGTTATTGTTATTGTTAAATATGTATCCCTCCATTCATGTAGCACTGTTTTTCCTTATGGAAGTATACTTTAGAGAAAGCAACAGAATTCCATACTATCACTTCTGAATTCCACCACAAATTCATATTCTTCAAGAAGAGTGGCCGAAATGTGGGCAAAAGCCTTTGGGATGAGTACTTGCTCCCTAATTTTGGAATTATTTCTCAGTGAAGAATGGTGCTTCCCCCTTTCTATTCTCCTTTTGACAGCAGGCAAGCATATTTTCATTCCAAAATACCTTTGCATAGAAGAGGATCCAGCTAGTTCCATATTTTATTGTTTTCAATTAATTGGATCTCACATCATGTTTGAATCAAGATTTTGTTTTTAACCTGTACTTTGTATGCCCTTTTGTAAAAAGATAGGATATGGATTAAATAACCAATTACAAGTATTTTTTCTGCATATTTCCAAAGACGGCTTTAACTTAGGAGGTCTCATTGAATGCAGAAGATGTAATGTTGTCCACTATCTTTTGGATGTCCCATTCCTAAACTTGCTTTTAGCCCATTTCAGTGAGAAGTGTTTTCTCAGTGTGGACAACAAAGCCAAGATAGGTGAAGTCACTGACTGCATTTAGTCGCCTCCTAAGATTTTGATCTATATTTTGGTTTTGACCCAACACATGAACATCAAACCTGTGTCTGGTTGCCAATATTTTGAACTGCAGTGACCAGCACATCTGCCGGCTATAATTCAACCCGATAAAATCAAGGTGAGTCTATCCATTAACTATAGCACATTTTGTTTCACAGCAAGAGTGTGTCAAGTTAAGTAGATGCATCTGTCTTGGCAGGATACCACTCGTAACGGTACAAGATCAACTGCCAAAGCAGAGAATGTATGGTCCATAAAACACTACCATTCCAAACAACACACAGTAAGTGTAAAGCTTCAGTATATGATGAACCACAGGCTGAGCTCATCCATACCAAATTGCAGAAGAGGTGTAATGATCCCATAAGAGTTAAAACATGACTGTCAGCCTATTGGTGATTTGCAACGGCAAAAGTCCAACTTACGTCATCATAATTTGCTCTTTTCTTTGGGTCTTTTTCTTGTTGTCATTGCAGAGGACAAAATTCGCTGATGACCTTGAGCAAGGATCAAATCTCACCCAAGCCTAATGAAATCCTGTGGCCCTACAGCAGATGCAGAGCAATGACATCATCTACTTAGATTGCCACAGAATGGATGATGTCATTGTTTTGCATTTGGCTACAGTAACATAGACGGATGCTTCTCTGATGCCCCCCGCTCTCCATCTTTTGCTGAAAGGCAATGGAGTGAAGGTCCTGCAGTTAAAATGTGCATTTAGGAAACAAGGAATAAAAGGCCTCCTGGGGCACAGCAGGTTAAACCATTGAGCTGCTGAACTTGCTGACTGAAAGGTTGGCAGTTCAAATCTGGGGAGTAGGATAAGCTCCCACTGTTAGGCCCAGTTTCTGCCAACCTAGCAGTTTAAAAACATGCAAATGTGAGTAGATCAATAGGTACCACTTCTGTGGAAAGGTAATGGTGTTCCATGCAATCATGCTGATCACATGGCCTTGGAGGTGTCTACGGACAATGCAGGCTCTTTGGCATGGAGATGAGGACCACTCTCCAGAGTTGGACATGACTAGACTTAATGTCAGGGGAAAACTTTACATTTAAGAAAGGAGGTAAAGCACACTTCCATATGATTAAAATTGACATTATGTTTTCACCATCCACAATCTCAGCCTAAATATCTGGTTCCCTTAAAGGAGAACATATAACCCTCCTAGAGTTGTTGAACTACAGATTCCACTGTACCTAGCCATTGGATAAAGATGAAAAGAGTTGGTCTCTGGCAACTTCTAGAGCAGGCAAAGGACACACCTGAGGCCACATGTAATTTCCCCCTTGCTTTGCAGCCCCCACCTCCTTGAATCCTTGGACTGCCTCCCCCCCCCCCAAGGGTGATCTAACTCAATTGAAAGATTGGAGATTGGGGGTGAGGAGGGACCCAGAATCATAGCATAGTGATATAACAACGTTTACTCATTTATAACTCCCCAACAGGATCCCAAAAGATGTCTATAAGAAGTGTTGGAGCTGTGCTGAACAAAGTGTAGCAGAGATCAAGTTGAGACACAAGCTGGTAACAGGTGTCCAGGGAGCTGAACACTGGCCTCAGAGCAATAGGATGATGCCAAATAGCCTTCTTCAGCATATCATGTGGCATTGTCACCTGCAGATTGGAACTTCAGTTTCTCTGAATCAGAATCCTTCTAACCCTCCTTCCTCTATTATATACTATATCTACTAGCAAGAAAGCTCGATATCTTTTACAAAGATTAACGTTGTCCTGGTTTTGAGCAGATGTAGAGAAAGCGAGTTTCTTGAACTTCCCCAGAATCTAATATTTTTTATTTTCATGTTCCCAAATGCCCACTAGTGTTGCAATGGTGCCATACTGTGAAAGTGGTAGTATTTCACAGATTGTAGCTCCCCCCACACCACCCCTGCCGCCCCCAAAAAAGAATAGTGGCTTTTAAGAGCATTTCCCCTCATTCTTTATGCAGGAAGATGGCCCTTCAAAGTTCTCCAGGGGAACAATGTAGCTTCCTAATACTTCACAATTGGCCATCCTGTTGGCAAATCAAAAGGGAATGCTAACCCACGTGTATCAAGCAAATATTCAAAACTGTTAATTTACACTCACAAAGGGGAATGTGATTGTGACCATTAGGCTTGATTGTTCATATAAATCTCTGGCCTTTATGGGTTTTAGTCCAGACTTTAAAGGGCCTATCTAAAGTGCTGGTATTTTTGCTAATATTTTTTTTCAGGAAGGAATGGAAGGAATGTATTATAAAGGACTCAAAGCCTGAAAAAAGCCACATGATGGAAGCACATACACACACCAATGTCGGTGGGTAGCTTTCATGTGAATGGGGTGATGAATCCACATGAGGACTCAATTTGAAATTGAAAGGAAGTGCCAAAGGTACTGGAACTTAACCCCTGAACAAGCTTAGAACCTCGGAGAGCATCCTTAAAGCTTGGCCTAAACATCGGCATGATATTTACAATGTGAATAACTGATCTTGCATTTCTTACTAGTCCAGGCATCTAGGACAGAGCTAATGCAATAACAAAGGTGGGAGGTGAAGGAACCTTTTAATTACATACCTTCAGGGATGCATTGTCCAAGAACAAACTTATAGCCCTGACAGCACTTTTTCCTGAAAAGAGAAATGAAAGAATGCATGAAGGAATTAGTAGGAATCTGTCTGTATGCATGTTTGAAAACAAGCAAATGTGAGTAGATCAATAGGTACTACTCTGGCAGGAAGGTAACAGCGCTCCATGCAGTCATGCCAGCCACATGACCTTGGAGGTGTCTACGGACAATGCTGGCTCTTTGGCTTAGAAATGGAGATGAGCACCAACCCCCAGAATTGGACATGACTGGACTTAATGTCAGGGGAAAATCTTTACCTTTACCTATTCAAATTTAGTGAAGGTCAGTAGCTATTTTACTGCTGTTGAGAGGAAGGATGCCCTTTTTGGTGTGGTCCTCTATGTAACCCTCACTCACATGGAAATAAATTAAGGCACAGCAAAAAAAGAGACCGAAATTCAGGGTGTTCCTCCATCTGGATTGTTGCTGCTTTGAACAATGGACTTCAGAAGGTTTCAGTTGTGATAGTACAGTTGAGTCTATCATCTCAGGACTCCTTCATCTCAATGTGATGTCATCCCACTACACATATATCTCAAAGGCAAGAGTTGCCAAATGAGATGTACCCATTGCATAAGCACATTGAGGGAACCAATGGAGAGTGCATGATCTTTATGCCCATTTGCTTAATGTAGGACAGTAAACTAATGTCAAAACAACATTTCAGCCTTGAGGCAAAAGATATTTTATCTGGAGATGGGATGAACAACACATAGCATATAGGACCCTTCTGCACAGCATACTTTTGCTACCCTGGTGCACTCAGCACTCTTGTTTCTCTTTTTCTGATTTACCAATTCATTTTGGCATTATGTGATGTGCGGAGAAAAGTTCATATTTTCACTTGAAAACAAAGGACATTGAGAGCATGTGCCTTATTTTTGAAGCAAATAGAGCTCCTGGGAAAAGGTCCAGCTTAAAAACAAGGTGTACCCTCTCCCATACTCCTTGCTTTAAATACTCAGTTCTAGGGTACAGGGTGCAATTAAATGCACAGAAAATGACACACTACTTGCAGAAGGAGAACACAGTTTGGAGAAACAGGACAAAATCCTCACAAAAAACCAATAGAAGATCTATGCCAGATGCCAGGGGTAGACACTGTCAGAAAACTGGTGCCATGGCTGCTGTCCAAGGATTTCTGGTGCTGAAGCCAAGCCAACCCCTTTATACAAATAGGATGTCCTAAACATGCCTGCTCTGTGAATACCTAACAAATCTTTCAAGCTTGAGAGAGGGCACTTGGAATCTGGCTGACTAAGAAACAATTTAAAATTTTGGCTACGAAAACATAAAAATGCACTGTTATAACTTGTTGTTCATAGTTTAAAGAAGAGCAAATAAAATGGATTAGTGACATACTTTTACGCACATGCTAAGGAATTAGCATAACATGTGGTCTTGCTGTTCTGCAAAAAGGTCCCGTCAGATATGAAAAGGATTCTAAATGATGTGAGAGTTTTCTTTTTCAACCAGCTCAAGATAGGAACATGTTACGGATGAGGGAGAGAACCCATCTGTTTCTAATAATAGTCTGAAGCAAACTATTTATATGTATTTTCGGCATATATATGAAGAGCGGGATGTAATACACAACAGTCTTTTAAAGTACATGTTTATGTCTAAAATTTCTGATAAGAAAATAAATTACATTATTTCTTATTAAAGTAGAGGAACCTTGCAGAGAATTCAAATTGCAAGAAAACAGATCCCACCTAAATAGTAGGAAGACCTTCTTGAGGGTAAGAGCTGTTGGACTTTGGAGAATGCTGCATAGGAGTATGGTGGAGTCTCCTTCTCTTGAGGTTTTTAAGCAGAGGCCGGATGACCATCTGTCAGGAGTGATTTGATTGTGCATCTACACAGCATGGGGCCGGACTGGATGGTCCTTAGGGTCTCTCCAAACTCTAGGATTCTATGATTCTTGGCTTTTGGGGTATATATTTCATTGTTGTGTAACTTCAAGCAATTTCCAACTGAAGATAACCCTTGGCAACATTTGTTCAGAAAGGGGATCTTGTCTTCTGCCAATTTTGAGAGAGCATGACTGGCCCAAGATCATCCAGTGGGTTTCATGGCAGTGGGTATTTGCATCCTGGTCTCTAGAATCATAGTGAAATGCTCAAACTGCTACGTTAAGCTGGTCCTCAGAGTATGAACAAAGTAGGGCCTTAAGCAGAAGTCTGTGGTCTTGAATTGATCTATCCAACCAACTAGCCATGCATTCTTCCAAGATACTTCATGGCAAATCCCTCATTTGCCCTCCTAAAGAAGATAACATGCTCAGATCTCAAGAAAGTTTCTTCTCATTTCTTCTCTTTTGAATATTTTCCTCCAATTTTATAACTATGGGCTCACCCTGAGTGTGATGTGCTTATAGCCTTGCTTTCTTACTAATCTTGAATTGGCTACAGGGTCATCAAACTCAGCACATTGTGATTAGCAAAGGAGCAAAACCCAAAGCAGACCCATGTGAGCTCAGGCAACTCTATGATTGGGAGTAGCTGAATAATACTCCAATCATAATCTATGCAAAACTGGTATTGCTTGTCTCAATGGAGAGTTATTTGAAAATAGCTACATCACAACACGAGATTAGACAAATATGTAACAGTTCCTGTCTACAGCTAATTCCCTTGGGTTTGCAGGGCTTTGAAGACCCAATTTAGTATATGTCTCCTTTTTAACAGGCCCCACATAATTGTATAGAACTTGCACTCAGGTATTATAAGATTGCAACCACTGACTAGGTTGACTAGGTGCACACTTTCTTAGGTTGAAATTGCCAATGGACTTTTGAATGCAGTATGAATGCATTTATTTTTCAAAGCATACTGATAGTTTAAATGCATTGGGAGTGGTGGTCTCTTGGTCATAGACATGAGTAGGTTCAATTTCTGTTTAAATTACATTTAAAACAAATGACCTAACTTTCTTTTTCCGACATGTGATTTCAAGGAGTGTGACTTCCAGAATGTTTTGCAGATGTGGTTAGACAAATGAGATATTAAATGGTGCACCAGACTTCACCATTGTACTCTTTAAGCCACAGCCCTTAGGACTCACATGGGATCATACAAGTTATACATAATGTGGAGAAAGTGGATGAAGAGACATTTCCCTTTATCTAATAACAATCCCAGAGCCAAAAGGCCTTTCATGGTAAAGTAACCCACCCCAGTCTTTCTCCTATCTTCCTGTGCCAAAAGTTCAGAAAAGTCAGTGGATTTCCACAGCTGAGGGGTGGCAGGATTTGCAGTTTGGTCTCCTAGTGCAATACTCAATTGATTACACCACATTTGTCCTCTTACCCAGAGACTAGAACCCCATAGAGCACAGTCAATAGCTGGGGGATTCTGGGAGTCCATTAGGCTCACTTTTTCAGTTTCCACGCTGATCACACATCTCTTTTCAAAGTTTATGACAAGAACAAATAGCCTTGAATTAATTCTAAAATGGGGTGGAGGAGAGGGAAAGCTTTTCTATGTTGTACAAATGTTGCAAATACTATTATAAGTATTTCATCTTAACAACAACAAAAGACAAGTAGGAAGGAAGCAGTTCAGAGATGAAAAAGGAAGACTCCAGAATACATACACATGACACAAGGTAAGATGCATCTGAGTCATTTTTTTGTTATCATACTCATATTAACCTTTCACATATTCGTTGTCCAGACTCTAAGTAAATCCAAGTTGCTGCTGTGCAGTGACCTATATTCATGCATGAAAAAAATGTTCAAATAACCAGAAGCATTACTTTGAATAGCCCTGCATGATGCAGGAAGGATGTCTGCATGGCTCAAGTGATTAAATCGACTCTCCTTGAATTGGATTCCCCATCCCATTCATAAAGTTTTTGTCTCCATTTTTTTCGGCTTCATGGCTGACCAAAGGTGCCAATCTTGTCTTCTTTTCGGCCTTTGTGGCAAAGTGACATTTCAATAATGTTCTTTCTATCCCTCTGACTTCCACACAAGGTGACTGGGTGGCCAGCACTGCCATTGAGCAGAGTGAGACAGATTTAGGATATCCTGAAATGTCAGCAAAACCTTACTAATCAATTCACTACTGCTGTTGTATTTATACTGCCTTGTGTAAAAGAGGGATGTTCATAGGATATTCTACTTTAAGATGTCAAAGCATCTTGCATGGATTTTCAAGCAATACATTTCATGCCTCTTATGGAAACACCATTTACTTCCTTCTCAGGCAGAAACACACTTTTAGTAATCTCAGTACCTATATAGTTTTCTTAATTGTTATTTACATAGTTGTAGAATATGGAACTAGCAGAACATAGAGAAAAACATACTCAATTCTAAACTGGAAAATGAGATATTGTGTACAAAGAAATATAAAGCAGCACAACAAAAGCAAAGCCCCTCAAAAAGTTTTTAATATAATCAAAATGAGGAAACAGAGGAGCAATGCAGAGCAATGGTTCATATGCAATAAGTAGTTTGATTTATTATTATTATTATTATTATTATTATTATTATTATTATTATTATTATTGGCATTGAATTGTTGGCAACAATTCAATGCCACCAATAAAAAACAGTATAAAACATCAAAATTGATGCTCTAAGACAGAATATCTAACAATACAACATGTGTGTGGGAAAGGTTTTACTAAAAACCTTTGTACAAAGATGAACATGTCACAAGAATATGATGTGCGGCTTTGATATGTGTGTATATGAATGGAATTAAATGAAAGGAATGAATGAATGAGAGCTAATCATTTTGGAGACACCATTCTAAAATATTGAGGCCGGCAATGACTACATCATTTACTACTTGCTTGCTGGACTGTAATTAAAAGTTGCTAATGAGAACTGAAATTGTAAACTGCTGACATTGATAACAACTGTGGCAGTGACAAGATAAATGTTTACATCTGTTTACGTCTGTCTATATTTGCTGACCAGAAACTAGATTAACTCTAAAGGCTGTTTACATTAGTCAAAGACAATGCTCTTTCAAGTCAAATCCAGAACACAATGTTTAGTTACCTGGATATCAACATCTATGTCAGGAGGTGAAGACTCAAGATAATTTCAATAGGACAATTATTTACTACATCAGTAGAATATTCCTATAAAAGACACAATCTAGTAATTCTCAAGTGTGGCAAACCACAGGAGTCTGGCCCACCTGCCATGCTCTATGGACAGAGATGGTGTATGGCTCCTTTTCTCAAGGGAAGAGGAAGGAGTGTGATTTTGGAGTATTTGATTTTGTGGAGGGAATTAGGTACTGCTGTATGGAAAACAGGGATCTGATCCTTGGTATTTTAGAAGCATTTTGGCATTATGGAAGTTTTGAAGCTATGCGCTGGCAGATTTGCAAGGAAGCAGTCTGACCTAAAAAATGTTCTTCACAGTGGAAGAATAGTGAAATGGTGATACATAGATGAAGATGAATGCCTGTACATGTGTGTGAATGCTCAGCAAAAATGTAATTCACTTTTGTTTGTTTGTTTCTTGGCCAATGTAACTGTAAGTTGTTTGTGAATCCAAAGTAGTTACATAGAATTCGTATGTCTGTACGTCCAATGTTATTCTTTGTGTAAAAGTTCTGATATACCCTCTCACACTGAAAATTGCAATAAAAAGAACCTGGTTTAAAAAGTATTCATGAAAAACACATTTAATCTGTATGAATCTTCCTTGGTAGTACACAGTAAACAACAAGGCCTATTCACAACTGTTCAAACTGTGAGGATTAAAAATGATATGGGGAAAAGAATGATACAAATAACAATGTAATGAATGTACTATTGCAAAATCAGCAGAGCTGGAAAATGGATTAAAAATAATTCACATGGAAATACAAAACAGGGCTCTGGGACTAAAAACAGGAGAGGACTTCTGTACCAGTACCAGTTATATAGAAAAAGAAGTTTCAGCTGGTGTTCCTTATCATGTAAACCAGGTAACAAATGAAATTCCAGCTAATAAGAAGTACAGTCTATCCATCTGAATTGTGGTCTTTCCTTTTCCTTCTGCCTTCTACCTTACCAAATAACATTGTCTTTTCTAATGTCTTCCCATATGTCCATAGTACAACACTAGCAGCTTAGCCTTCTGCAGGACTTATTTGTCTTTTTGGCACCCCATGATATCCACAGAATTTTCCTTTGGCTCTATTCATACACAAGTTGATTCTCTTGCTATCAGCTTTCTTAACTGTCCAGTTATCACTACCATATATACAAATATTGGATTGGACAACCTTGTCTTGTTATTCAATTGCATATATTTACACTTGGAGGTCTTGTCTAGTTCCTTCATAGCTGCCCTTTCAAGTCCTAGTCTTCTTCTGACTTCTTGATTGCAGCCCCCATTTTGATTAATGACTATACCAAAGTCTAGTGAAGCTTTTGACTATTTCTGTGTCTTAATCATCTACTTTAGAGTTATGTAAACTATACTGGCTTGTCATGTCATGTCACCACAGCCCTCTAATGGCATGTTATTGGCTTTCTGTTCCACACAACCATATTTACATTTTAATAAAAGGTCTCTAATTTCAACCCAGGTGACTTCCTCTCCATTTTTAAAGCTGCCAGACAGGCAATCTTGCCTTGATTACATAGGCAGCTTTGACAAGTCACGTTTTGAGTGCACAAAACAGACAGTGCAACCCTCTGAAAATTAACCTGATATACACAGCTCTAAATTACAAGGTCTGATATGACCTCTGGCATTCCTCATGCCAACTATGTTTCCCAGAAGCAATTTATCAAAATGACTGACAGAAAAGTGGGAGATTGCCAGATGTATTTTCCAGACAAAACCAATTGTCAGACAAGAAGAAACAGGTTGACTGGCATTTTCTCACCAAATTACTGGACCTCAGTTTCATAGAGACAGGTAAACATTTGGCTTCTATTGGTCTATTTAATTTCTTTGATGGTTGGTTCAAGCACCACATGCTTATGCACCTCACTTTTATGCTGCACAACTAATTTCTGATGAATTCTTATGTTCTTTAAAATGTATACCTAGAAATGTGAGTTGGGATAGGAATCATGCAACCATCCAGATGCTAGATTGTGATTCCAAACACTTCTAAAGCCATTGGATATGAAGTTTGGGGCTGCTGGGAATTGCAGTTCAATAAAAAGTGTGAAAGTTACAAATATTGGGCCCTTCCACCACAGCCCTATAAATCTGAGAATATTAAGGCAGAAAATCCCACATTATCTGAGTATGGACTCAGATAACCCAGTTCAAAATGGATATTGTGGGATTTTCTGCCTTGATATTCTGGGATATAGGGCTGTGTGGAAGGGCCCATATAAGAAGAGATAGAGGATATGTATGCACTCTAAAATCAATGCCACTTTAACTGTCACAGCTCAACACTACAGAATTATGGGAGTTGTAGTTTTGCAAGGCCTTTGTCTTCTTTACCAAAGAGTGCTGGTGCCTCACAAAACTACAAGTCCCATGATTCCATAGCATTGAGTCAAGGCAGCTAAAGTGGTATCAAACTGTATTATTTGCACAGTGTAGATGCACCCATAGTTTGCTACCACTTCTTTGCTATGTTCAGTTGGTGGCAATTAACCCCGGATTGCTACTATGTGTGAAATTGCCCACCCTACTTTCAAAATGGTGAGCTTTCAAATAATAAATTATTTGCTTAATTCAAAGCAGTAATTAGTAACCTACCAGCAAAACAACCAACAGTGAAGACCCTGCATTACTCTGGAAGATACTAAGTAGTTACATCTCACCCAAACCTCTCTCCACCTATCTGCGTGCTGAGTTACCTCTCCTATGGTTGTTCCCTAGCCAGGAAAGATGGATAGAGATCAAGGGCAGCCAGGCTCCTTTCCTGCAGCCACTAGAACAGGCATGGCCAAACTTTGGCCCTCTGGGTGTTTTGGACTTCAACTCCCACAATCCCTGTTAGGAATTTTGGGAGTTGAAGTCCAAAGCACTTGGAGGTCCGAAGTTTGCCCATGCCTGCTCTAGAAGGAAGTTGACACCAGCCTCCTGGACCTCTGGAAGACCTCTACAAAGGCCAGAAGCAGGCATGTAGCCGGGGGGAGGGGGGGCTTGAGGGGTTTCAGCCCCCCCCCCCCCCGAAATTCTCATGGTGGTTCGTGAAAAGGCCTTACTGGTGCATTATTTAAACTGTTATGTTTATTCATATCATGATCTGATCACCATACTCAATATATCCCATATGCATGGTATTGGGGTAATGATACAAAAGGTTTGCTAGGGTAGACCCTCTTTCACTCAGACTCAGCCCCCCCTGAAACTCAGCCCCCCCAAAAACCCCCTGAAAAAAATCCCCCCTCCCCGAAACAAAATCCTGGCTACGGGCCTGGCCAGAAGCACACCTTTTTCCTTCTGCAAGTTTTCACAGGAATGCAACAACTAGGAATGTCATCCAAAAGCCAGACTGCTGTGCTGAATTCTTCCATATGCCACTTTCTTTCAGGTTAAGAGGAAGGCAATGGCAAACCTACTCAGAAAAAATCTTGCCAGGAAAATCATGTGACAGAGTCACTATAAGCCAGATGCATTGTGAAGGTAAATAAGAGCAGCAGCAGCACCAACAACAAAACTGTTACTCAGCTAGATATTTGCAGCTAGACTTTGACCTACAAACACATGCCTTTGATATTGTTATTGTCTATTGCTTATTGTGTGTTTTCTGTTTTTGAGTTATTTTAACTGTTTTGTATTGATTGTTGTTATTGCCTCATGTAAGCCGCACTGAGTCCTTTGGGGAGATGGTAGCGAGGTGCAAATAAAGTTGATATTATTATTATTATTATTATTATTATTATTATTATTATTATTATTATTATTAAAAGTGCAGTAAGTCAGCAGTAAGTTTTATTGTGCTACAGAGCTTACAGCAAAGTGATTTACTTCAGCATTTGAGGCTAAAAAGCTGGTCATTTTAGAATTAATCTGGAACTGGGAAAAAGAAGGAGATAGCTAAACATATCCAGCCATTCCAATGCTGGGTATCAAGTATACAACTGATAGGAAAGGTTCATATAATAAGACAAAACAAAACTTAAGAAGGCATCAAAACATCAGGCAAAGATGTGACTACATGCAAAAGCAACATAAGAAAGAAGGGTGTGAATGTTAAGGCGCATCCTTCTCCAGCACAATGTGTACCTATAGAATAATGCTTATTATGTCTTCTATTTCCTGTGAACCTGAAGGAAAATACATCTTTCATTGAAAACCAGTATTAATGTATGTGCTCACATGGATTTTCCGCCCTGGAGATGTTAATCTAATGCTTTTGCTCTTACAGAATTTTAGGTACATATTTTGAAAGGCCCAATTATAGTTTTGAATAAACTCGTAATTATTTGGTGAGTCAAAAAGTTACAAAAATAGCTTAATTGTTTTAAGTTTATGTTAAAAATAATCTTACTGTAATCTTTGCTCCTTTGCCAAAAAATCAATATGAACAAATAGAGGCCATCTGTGTTTGCGAACATGTCAAGTAACACAGTAGCTGGTGAGATTCCAGCAATAATTCATATGCAAAGAGATTGAGACAGCTGTGCTGTTTTCGAATGACCTAACTGAAAGCTGGAATTTTTTTTCCTGGGGATTTCTTGGGAGCTAAATAACAAAGTCCTGAAATAACTGTTTGCTCCCTTTCTGCACTCAATGGATTGTATCCAGCAGTGTCCCTCCATTCATGGAAGACCCTTTGATGTCACAGCGGCTTCTGTGTACAGAAGTCACAGGAGAGGGAACTGTTTTTGCTGATTCTTTACTTTTTTTTCACCAATAGCCTTCAAATCTGCTCCAGATGCTCTTCTGGGATTGCTGGGGAGGGGCATAGCAAGACAGAAGGAATATTTGCAGAAAGTGATTTACTTTTCTAGTCTATTCATGGAAGTCTCTGTTGGATCAAAAAGTCTTCCATGAACAGAAGAACAAACAGCATGGGATACTTCCCAGTGTTACTTTCCCTGTCATTTACAATCATCTCTTACATCTGTCATAGCAAAAACTCCCATCGTGGAGCCAAGGTAGAGGATAGAAAAAGTTCTTACACTGTGCTTTCATAGTGTGCTTTGAGACACATGAAGTAGCATAATGGTATCACTACTATCCTGTTGAATACTAATACTGTGCAACAACTGCCTATCTTCTCATTTTCTTGTTCATTGTCCCATCATGGAATAGAGAAACACACAGGCAATGAGAAACGTTTATGTAGCATGAGAGAGTGTGAATCTCTAATATTTTGTGTTGCTAATCTGCTATCGATGGTATTTCTTTTGATTTCCAATTTTTTGCATACACTATCCTTGCTGCTGTGCTTAAATATAAAAAAGAATATCTTTATTTTTCTCTTTTTCTATGTTTAACATCCCTAGTAAATGGTTGACACAAAATATTAGAAATAATGAATATGGACAGGCTTACATATTGGATAACACCAAATTATGGTTTACCTAAAAAACAGACAAATTGGGACTTGGTAAAAGATTATCTAAAACAATTAAGATTTGGAATTAAGAATATAGAAGAAAAGGTAACGAGAATTAGGGGCGAGAGCATCTCAGGATATCAACTGGACAGATGGGGACTTTGTACTATTAAGAAGATTTATTTATTTATTTATTTATCATGTCAGGAGCGAACCAAACCAGTTGTATTGCATTAAAAAACAGACAAACAAACAAACAAAACACAAAATTTGCAGACTTAGTATTCTATTAAATGTCCTTTGACCAGTAGCTGGCCACTTGGAGTGCCTCTGGTGTTGCTGCAAGAAGGTCCTCCATTGTGCATGTAGCAGGGCTCAGGGTGCATTGCAGCAGGTGGTCAGTGGTTTGCTCTTCTCCACACTCGTATGTTGTGGATTCCACTTTGTAGCCCCATTTCTTAAAATTGGCTTTGCATCTTGTGGTGCCAGAGCACAGTCTGTTCAGCGTCTTCCAAGTTGCACAGTTTTCTGTGTGCCCAGGGGGGGTCTCTCATTTGGTATCAGCCATTGATTGAGGTTCTGGGTTTGAGCCTGCCACTTTTGGACTCTCACTTGCTGAGGTGTCCCAGCGAGTGTCTCTGTAGATCTTAGAAAACTATTTCTTGATTTAAATTGTTGACATTAAGAAGATGAAGTAAAAGGAAGTACATACCAACCACCGAAGAGGACGGAAGTCACAGTCAACATTTTTTATTATTATTTTCATTTTTTATTTTTATATTTACTATTTTTATTTATTATTTTTTCTTTTCTCTTCTACCCTCTTCTTCTCTACCCCCCTTTTTCCTCACTGTTCTTTTCATATGATTGCTCCTTCACTTTCTATGTATATTGAAAATGTCTTTAATAAAATTATTGGAAAAAAAGAGAAAGAGTGTGCGTGAATCTCCACATGAAATAATTATACTTGTAGAAATCCAGTCATGCAACCATAAAGAAATGTGTTGATTGTACTGCTGCCAAAAATTGCAACATATGTGTGTCATTTCAACTGGATTGCAGTATAGAAGATAGAAAAGTTATTTTGGACCAAAGTCCCACATCCAACACAGCTACTAGTCATAGTGGCTGAAGCAGGCATGTGCAAACTCGGTCCTCCAGGTGTTTTGGACTTGAACTCCCACAATTCCTACTATTAGGCTTGTGCTGTCACACACTGGGCCTGCACATAAGACTGTAGACAGGACATAAATTCTGTGTGCCCAACGGGATGCTGGGGCTGCCTCAGATTAAAGGCCCTTGGATTTCCTTAAAACAGAGTCTTTAGATTGCTTAAAGGTTCAACAAAGTTCTTTATTAATGAAAACAAACAGGTACTTTAAGGCTTTCTTAACAGTCTATTGGCTCTCTCTCAATCTTGTCCACAGGGAACAGGCATTATCTTCATAACTGTAACTAATGGGGAAATCCTTAACTTCTAATCTGGCCAGTCTGTCTTTGCCTCTGTTGGCGTGGAGCCCCTGCACCCGGTACCAACTGCTTCTGGCTTCCGCGAGTGACCCTTACCAAGCAGAGCTTTGTAGACTTCCAGGGGAAAAAGAATTCAGGTTTCCGTGATGGCTGACTGAAGTCCTTCAGTAAAGGAAATGTACAGCTGTATAACCCCGGCCAAGCTGTGGGCTGTATATCTCCCCGGCCAAGCTGTAGAAGACGAAGCTTTCTACAGGAGCTCTTGTTATTATGTCCTGCATGGAAAGCTTCTCTGTGTGGACTGAACGCAAAACTGGCTCCTATTCCCTCCAAAACCCAAAAAGGGGGCGGGACCAGGGAACCTAATTATAATTGACAGGTGGCTTGCCCTATGATTGCAGCCAAAAGAAGCCACCTATCTGCAGAGTCCCTGAAACTTAGGACTACAACAAACATTCAATGCAAAGCAAACAAAATTGGAGCTCCTGGTACAGTTGTACCTGCACAAGGCTATTAGAAATTGTGGGAGTTGAAGTATATGAAGTAGTGTATATTGAGCATGCCTGCTATTGTTCACTAGCACTGGAACCTGTGCACAACCTAAAGAGCCATATTAAGCACATTCACGGTTCCTTTTCTGCAGCTCAAATGGGGGATAAGAGTGAGAATCTGAGAAAAGCCTCTGTTATTAGCAAACGACTGAAGGGGAAAGTTGAAAACAGCTTCCCAGAATGGTCAAAAGAGTCCTCCCCAAGAGGGAAAGGAGTGTGGTGTAAGGACAGGAACCACAAGGACTTTCACAAGGGCCTCCAAGGAGATCCAGGGGCCAAAAGCGTGCAGATCCCCTGCTTCTTAGCCAAGAATGACCCTGACCCAGCAGTCAGAGCTGGAGTCAGAACTGTTTTGGAAGCCAGTGAATATGACAAAGCACTGGCAAAATATATTTGTGTTGCTGAGTCCAAGTTAGTGGTCTTTCGGCCAGGTTCTTTACTAAAAGAAGTTCTTGGCCATTTTCGGGAGTGATCACCATGCAGTACAGAAATCCAAAGCAACCAAGTTTTAACATGACTGGAACCGAAGTTCAAAATGCAGAGGGACAATACAAATGTTCTTCCTGCGATCTTCCAACTCCTAATTAGTCCCAAAGCCGAGTTTCTTTCCAAGTCTGTAAATCCGTTGCCTCGCTAATGGCACATTGTCAGCTATTTGTCTAAACAAAGGTGAGCCAGAATCCAAAACTAATTACCACGCATCTGCCCAGACTCTTTTGGAATTCTTAAACTTCCATGGCTCTTCATTCGCAACTCCAGTTTCACACAAAAATGCAGGCTAGATAGGAAGCCATAAATTCCATTTCACTAACAAATCCAGTGCCAATAAGGAGGAATTTAGAGCTGTGGTCACTCTGTTGCTAGGTCAACCAAGTTAAATAGCAACGGGCTGATGATAGATTCTTAGATTTAATAATCTGGTTCAGTTCAATGCAGTATCTTTCATCAGTGGAATCACAAAAGAGTCACACAAGTGACAGCTAATAAAATCTCTTCCAAAACAGCAATTAGAATGAACTCAGCCAACATATGCACACATTATGAATACAGAGGCACACTATGCTCCACATTGAAGGGAGAAAAGAATCTATGGTGCTGGGGTCATATAGGAGGAGGTGGCTTGGATGGTGACCTGACTTCTTATCCCATTTTCTTATCGCATCATCTTATCCTAATGTCTTATCCCATCATTCTTTTACCTTTTACTACCAACATATCCTCTGCCAATGTAGTACTGCTGCCAGTGGTGTCATCTCATTCTAGGTATTCGGAGATAGATGGATAGATAGATAGATAGATAGATCAAAGTTTAATAAGGACAATCTCCCTAATGCATTATGGACTTTTATCAAAGCCATCTAACATTATCTATTGTTACTGAGAAATATTTTTTGATATTGCATTCACATACATGACTTCATAAGGATATTGCATTTTAATGTTTAATGCTTTAACGTTTTATGGTTATGCTGATGGGTTACTGTAGGTTTTTTCGGGCTATATGGCCATGTTCTAGAGGCATTTTCTCCTGACGTTTCACCTGCATCTATGGCAAGCATCCTCAGAGGTAGTTCCAATAGACCTCACTATCTCTGAGGATGCTTGCCATAGATGCAGGCGAAACGTCAGGAGAAAATGCCTCTAGAACATGGCCATATAGCCCGAAAAAACCTACAGCAACCCAGTGATTCTGGCCATGAAAGCCTTTGACAATACGGTATGCTGATGGTTTGTATAGTTTTTAATTATTTAATTAAATAATTAAATAATTATATGTGATGCATTTTAGACTTGTAATGTTTTTATATCCATGTTAGGTATTGAATATTTGCCATTTACTATGTTGTGAACCGCTTTGAGTCCCCCTAGATTTTGTTCATGACAAGGAAACCATGAAAATGGACAAAATCTGGCTACCAGTATTTAAAAAAAATCTAAAATCAGGACAGTAAATAAAGAACAACACTCAGAAAATGAAATAAATACATAATAAATAAATAAATTCTGTGGATAGGCTTCCATTATAGAAAAAGACTCAAAGGAGAAACATGGGAAGAAGGGGAAACTTGAGCAAGGGGTAAACAGGGGATGAACAGGTTATTACTCCTGTTATACATATTTACAAATAATATTATTATTAATAATAATAATAATAATAATTTTATTTCTTACCCACCTCTTCCCACGGTTTGAGGTGAGTCACAGCACAGTTAAATATTTTAAAAATTTCTACAAATGCACATTAAAATTCAGTTCCATATAAGATACAGATCAAAGCATTTATGTAATATATACATTAATCACACAGGACAGAGACCAAAACACATGAAATGAGTTTAAAATTCATGTTTTCAACTGGCTGGGTAAGCCTGCCAGAAGATATAGGTTTTTAGATGGTTTTAAAATTCCAACAGTTGATCTAACTGTGGAGCTCTTCAGGCTTAATTATAGACTTTTAAAGGCCACTTGAGAATACTTTGGAACTCTGGCCTGCAGAATAATGCTCAATAGATGAACAGGGATGGTAGGTTTGGTCAAATTTAAAGGTAAATGTTTCCCCTGACATTAAGTCTAGTCATGTCCGACTCTGGGTGGTGGTGCACATATCCATTTCTATGATGAAAAGCTGGTGTTGTCCATAGACACCTCCAAGGTCATGTGGCTAGCATGACTGCATGGGGTGCCATTACCTTCCTGCAGAAGCAATATCTATTGATCTATTCACATTTGCATGCTTTCGAACTGCTAGGTTGGTAGGAGCTGGGACTAGCAGTGGGAGCTCACCCTGCTCCCTGGATTCGAACCGCCAACCTTTCGGCCAGCAAGTTCAGCAGCTCAGTGGTTTAACCTGCTGCACCATCATGGGGGCCTGATTTACTTGAATTCAAATCCCATCAGACTTAGCCAAAAATGAAGTATATTGGGAGATTGTGTTTCAATAGCATGAGACAAGCTTTAAAAATGATGCTTTTAGGACATGAACACATCTGCATCCTGAGAAATGTCCTTGATGTCATCAGAAATCTAAGCTGATTAGGCAGGCAACAACGTTTTAGAAGACAGCAGTATCACAGTATAAAAAGTCCGTACATAGCCAGAAAAAGAGAGTTTTTAAAATGATGATACCAAGGTCTGGAAACACCATCCAAGGCACTATCATCTTGAACCAGGTGAGATATAAAAGTTAAACAAATTATGGCACAAATTTCTGAGAATGTATATTGCTCACTAGAAGCCAAGATGACTAAATAATGCTTGGTAAGGTAGAAGACAGCAGTAAACGAAGACCTCATGCCAGTTTTATAGACCTGAGCAGTGCAGTTGATGCAGAGTGACCTGGAAATCCCTCATTCATGGGATCTCTGTAAGTCAAAGTCAACTCAACAGAAGTCAACAACAACTACCTGCATTATGTAATAATATTAGCTTGACACAGTTTTGCCATCACGAGTCCAAATCTGAATATTTTGGGATTGCACATTTAATAAGATACTCAGAGCTTTGTGCTAGAAAGCTCTAGTACAGTGGTTGTCAAACTATAGCCCTCCACATGTTTTGGACAGCAACTCATATAATCCATGAGTACTTATTACAACAAGCAGGGCAAACTTTGGCCCTCCAGGTGTTTTGGACTTCAACTCCCACAATTCCTAACAGCTGGTAGGCTGTTAGGAATTGTGGGAGTTGAAGTCCAAAACACCTGGAGGGCCAAAGTTTGCCCATGCCTGGATGACAAGTTTGAGCTTCTGGATGTTAAATGCTCCAAATGCCTGGGAGGTCGAAGCTTGAAAGCAATTGTGTCAGTGCACACTCCTGAGTTTAGTCCCCAAAGTGTCCCAGAAGAAGCTATAAAATAATACAACTGTTTTTTATTTGTAGTTTTTTCACATTAGTGGGGGTCCTGCACCTCTAACCCCACAAATGTGGACTGCTGGCTGTAATAAATACAACGGCAGGTACTAAAAGAAGCTAATCAAATATTGTATATTTGAGTGTGTCACTCTGCAGAAAAGCATGAGTTTTGGAGGCAACCTAATGGTGGTACACCGCAAATGAAAAACATATGGAAATGTACTTCACACACACACACACACACAAACTGATTATGCTCTATGAAACTTGGGGTTTTCATTTTTCTTTCTACAAATTTCAGGGACTTCCCTCTTCAAGTTCATCAGTTAAGAGTTCCATGCTTATCTTAGAGTATATTTAAATAATCATGAATCAATGTGGCAGTGAATGAAAGATCTTGGCAGTTCTCTGCAACACGATGCTCTTTTTAAACCACAGGATGCCATTGAGAATCTACCTTCTCTCTTGGGAGGAGTCAAGAGAGTCCTCCTGGGTAGTGTTTGCTTACTTACAGTCTGATGAAGTTATACTGAAAGAGAGCTCAAACTGAAAAATGTAAAGGCGGGGGGTGGGGGGGGGTTATACTTTGTTCACATCTCATTCAACAAAGGGTAAGTGAGATGTATGACATACAAACCTTTGAATATATACATCAATGAAAGAGAAGGGTTAACCACTAAGCTGGAACTTTCCAAGTTATGTTAGTTATGCCTACTAATTAGGGTTACAGCCTGTGTTGGATGGGATTACATTCCCCCTGAAGATGCAGGTTCACAGCTTGGGTGTGATCCTGGACTCATCACTGAGCCTGGAACCCCAGGTTTCGGCGGTGACCAGGGGAGCATTTTCACAATTAAAACTTGTGCACCAGCTACACCCGTACCTTGGGAAGTCTGACTTGGCCACAGTAGTCCACGCTCTGATTACATCCCGTATAGACTACTGCAATGCGTTCTATGTGGGGTTGTCTTTGAAGACTGTTCAGAAGCTTCAGATGGTCCAACGGGTAGCAGCTAGGTTATTAACAGGAGCGGTGCTCAGGAAGCATACAACTCCTCTGCTGTGCCAACTGCACTGGCTGTCAGCCTGCTACTGAGCACAATTCAAAGTGCTAGCTTTAGCCTTTAAAGCCCTAAACGGTTCCGGCCCAGCTTACCTGTCTGAACGTATCTCTCCCTCTGAACCATCTAGGTCTCTAAAATTGTCTGGTGAGGCCCTGCTCTTCATCCCGCCTCCATCGCAGATGCAATTGGTAGGAATACGAGACAGGGCCTTCTCAGCTGTGGCCCCTCAGCTATGGAACACCTTTCCTGGGAATATTAGATTGGCCCCCTCCCTCCTAACATTTCAAAAAAAGAGTTAAAACTTGGCTTTTTGAGCAAGTGTTTGCAAATGCAGTGTAACAGGCTAATTTCGATCCACGGAACGATTGGATGATGCGACTGGAAAATGATTTTAGTAATGATACGCTGAGGACTTGTGTTTTATTGTTCTTATTGTTCCTATTGTTTATATATGGTTTATATTATATGTTACTCTTTTTTATTATATTTTATGTTGCTGGGGGCATTAAATTATGCTGATTCTAAACCTTCTTGAGTCACCTTTGGGCTGAGAAAAGCGGTATATAAATACGGTAAATAAATAAATAATTCTGAGCACAGAATCATTAAACAGATTGGAAAATATATTTTAAATATATACATGTTTTAACAGAAAAGTACTAACTTCTTAATGTTTGCACATTCAGGTATACTGCGGAAAACATGAAAAAGAAAACCATAAAATGGACCGCATAGGGAAGCTGATGAAGAAACACAACCTACAAACTATCTACAGACCCACTAAGAAACTCCAAGAAATGCTACTTTCAGTCAAGCATGAAAGGCACTGCATAACATGAAAGGCACTGCAGACTAATTCAACCAGAGAAGTCAGCCATAGCAGAGCACCCGATGAACCAACCTAGACACAGCATGTTACTTGAGAACACAGAACAAGCACCATATCAGACTACACAGAGAAGCCATTGAAATCCACAAGCATGTGGACAAGGAAACCATGAAAATTAACAAAATCTGGCTACTTGTATTAAAAAAAATGCTAAAATCAGGACAGTAAATGAAAAACAACATTCAGAAAACAGGGGAATTCCAGGGACGGCACAATCAGGGCCAGCTTTGGTCATGTCAGGAGCAACTTGAGAAACTGTAAGTTGCTTCTGGTGTGAGAGAATTGGCCGTCTGCAAGGACATTGCCCAGGGGACGCCCAGATGGTTTGATGTTTTTATCATCCTTGTGGGAGGCTTCTCTCATGTCCCCACATGAGGAGCTGGAGTTGATAGAGGGAGCTCATCCGCCTCTCCCCGGATTTGAACCTGCGACCTGTTGCTCTTCATTCCTGCCGGCACAGGGCTTTAACCCACTGTGCCACCAGGGGCCAGCTAACATCTCCCAACAAAGGATTCCCCTAGGTAGGAATTGGCCAAGCTGAAAGGCCATCCAATGCCAACCAAGGTGACTAATTCCAACATTCATACTTGCCTCAAGCATACTAGAGTTCTTTCTCCCACACTAGACATTCCACAGATATATAAACAGCACTGGCCTTGTTTTCATTAGACCCCTCAACCTCTGAGGATGCCTGCGCTGCCACAGATTTGGGCAAAATGTCAGGAAAGAATGCTTCTGGAACATGGGCATACAGCTCGGAAAACTCACAGCAACCCAGTGATTCTGGCCATGAAAGCCTTCGACAACACATTAAAACCATACACGTTCATAAACAATTATATAGCACTGAAAAGTCTTTGAATCACTTAATGATCTAAAGACTATTTTGTAAAAAAGGGGACATATTTATCAGAGGCTTTGCTTATTGAAGCACACCTGAACTCCCTTCTGTCCTTCTTTCCTGCTCCTACAGCAGTCAGTGAACAGTATTCCGTCCTTACTGAGCATTCTTTACCAAATAAGGTTGTTTTGGTAACATCCATCCTCCAAGAAACCCTTTGTCTCCTAAATCTTTTTTATGTTTGCACCATGCCAAACCTCAAGGGTTTTCTTGATCGTGTTTTCTGCCTACATGGTACTCTTCCGGTTCTAGGAAGGTCCTTTCAGTGATGCGGAAAGATTTGCACAATATCCATTTGGCAAATACTTTTTACTATAAAAATGAGCTTTTAGTTCTTGGAACTGCAGTTTGTCATGAAGCTACACTCCAAATTCCTATTGGAAGCTGTCTGCTATTTTAAAAGCAGATTCTTATTGTCTATGGGGGTAACCATATGATGAAAGGAAATCAAAAGCCTTGCAAGGCATAAGGAATCACTTATACATTCTCCATATGGAGTCTGTTCGCACAGTGGTTTTGCCACATCACCACTGTGTCAAAATGATAAATATACCACCAGCTCATTTTGTATTGAATGATGTCTGTGCATTACGACTCATAGGGATGACTATGGAGTGAGCGAGCTGGTGACAGGAAATCTGGGAAGAAAACATTGTCATCAGACTCAGATTCGAAGGAGCTTTGAGATTTATTTATTTATTTACCATATTTGTACCCTACCCTTCTCAACCCTGAAGGGGATTCAAGGCGGCTTTACACATAGGCTTTAAAACATACAATTAAAATAAACATTTAAATTAAGATTAAAGTTGTTGTTGTTCATTCGTTCAGTAGTTTCCGACTCTTCATGACCTCATGGACCAGCCCACACTACAGCTCCTTCAAGGTCAATCCAGTCACTTCAAGGATGCCATCCATCCATCCATCTTGCCCTTGGTCGGCCCCTCTTCCTTTTTCCTTCCATTTTCCCCAGCATCGCTGCCTCCTTCAAGCTTTCCTTTCTTCTCATTATGTGGCCAAAGTACTTCATCTTTGCCTCTACTATCCTTCCCTCCAATGAGCAGTCGGGCTTTATTTCCTGAAGTATGGACTGGTTGGATCTTCTGGTGGTCCAAGGCACTCTCAGAACTTTCCTCCAGCACCACAGTTCAAAAGCATCTATCTTCCTTCACTCAGCTTTCCCTATGGCCCAGCTCTCACATCCATAGGTGACTATGGGGAATACCATTGCTTTTACTATGCGGATCTTCGTTGCCAGTGTGATGTCTCTACTCTTCACTATTTTATCAAGATTGGACATTGCTCTCCTCCCAAGAAGTAAGCGTCTTCTGATTTCCTGGCCGCAGTCTGTGTCTGCAGTAATCTTTGCACCTAGAAATACAAAGTCTGTCACTGCCTCCACGTTTTCTCCCTCTATTTCCCACTTGTATTTTCATGTGTATTAATTAAAATTAATGCACATTAAAACAGTGAAAAAACATTACAACCATTATTGAAACCCACGCCATCCACAATCGTAATCCAGGACCACTCCAATAGTCATTGCACATATTCGATATCCTTCTGTTGCATTTCTCCAAAGGCTTGATCCCAAAGCCACATTTTCATGTTCTTTCTGAAGGTCAGGAGGGAGGGTGCTGATCTAATATCTCCGGGGAGGGAGTTCCACAGTTGAGGGGCCACCACAGAGAAGGCCCTGTCTCTTGTCCCCACCAGCCTGCGAAGGAGGCGAGACCAAGAGAAGGGCCTCCCCGACGATCTTAATCTCTGAGGTGGTTCATACAGGTAGATACATTCAGACAGGTAAGCTGGGCCAGAACCATTTAGGACTTTATATGCTAAAGCCAGCACTTTGAGTCCCTCCTCACACTTTACTATTGTTCTGTATCCCATTGGAGCACTGCAGCACACCCAAATACCTGGGAGTTACCCTGGACAATTCTCTGACCTACAAGAAGCACTGTCTGAACATCAAGCAAAAAGTGGGTGCTAGAAGCAAGTTTCATCATTGGTTGTTGGTTTTGATGCTTGTTTTTATATATTGTTATAAGGTTGTTGTATTTTATATTGTATTTTACTATGTTATGTTTTTAACTGTGTTGATTGGGCTTTGCCCCAGGTAAGCCGCCCCATGTCCCTTTGGGGAGATGGAGGCGGGGTACAAAAATAAAGTTATTTCTTTCTTTCTTTATTATTTGAATTGTGCTTGGCAGCAGACTGGCAGCCAGTGGAGCTGACACAATGGGGGGGGGGGGGTGCATGCTCCCAGTACGCTGCTCCAGTGAGCAATCTGGCTGCTGCCCATTGGACCATTTGAAGCTTCTAAACAGTCTTCAAAGACAATTCTACACAGAACATTTTGCAGTAGTCTATTCAGGATGTAACCAGAGCATGGAGTATCATGACCAAGTCTGACTTACTCACAAAGGGAGAGAAATGAGAGCATTGCCCGCAAGAAAAATCTTCCATCTAATGAAACTTTCTTTCTAACAATTCAGTTATTTTCAAGGTCTCATCATCTGTCCACTAGAAATGGGAATCCGTTGGGGAGAAAGAATTCTTGTTGGCGAGGTCAGTGTTTGTGCTTCCCTCCCCTAGATTCAAGTAGAAGTTTTTACATTAAAAATATAGGTTCCCCTCATTGCTGAGGTCAGTGCATAGGTTTTAACTAGATGTCTGAAATTATCAACTGCTCAGTAATGACCAGAGCTTGGAAGACATAGCCAGAATCCTATTGAGGGATTTCATTAAGTCACAAGAAGAATACACACAAGTCCTTTCTGACCAATGTGTAACAACACCGGTATGACAATAGCAAAAATGTAATCTCCCACTAGTAAAAAAGGTAAAGGTTTTCCCCTGACATTAAGTCCAGTCATGTCCGACTCTGGGGTGTAGCACTCATCTCCATTTCTAAGCCGAAGAGCTGGCGTTGTCCATAGACACCTCCAAGGTCATGTGGCCAGCATGACTGCATGGAGCGCCATTACCTCCCCGCCAGAGCGGTACCTATTGATCTACTCACATTTGCATGTTTTTGAACTGCTAGGTTGGCAGAAGCTGGGGCTGACAGTGGAAGGTCACGCTGCTCCCCGGATTTGAAGCTTCATAATTTCCCACCAGGAAATAAAAATTCTCAGGCAAGTTCTCAGGCAGCTAACAGGGCAGCTTTCCTTCCTGGAGGTAGGGAGATGTTGCTGTTGTTCTCTCACAATCATCACAAGGATTGTAGCTCCTTTTGCCTTGCCGCTGATTGGTACTAGAGACAGTCATAATACAAAAAGACCAGAGGTAGCTTTTTCCATGGGTAAAAAAATAACAAGCCCCAAATTAACATGTACATATGGAACTAAACAACCGGGTTAGGTAAGTCTTGCATAAGTAAGCCAAAACGTTTAAAACTTTCTAAAGACCACTTGAAAGCTTCTTCTGATACAATCCAGGGATGCCTTTTTCCCTTCCACCTTCTGTTTTCCTTATGTTTTACATTCTACAGCCATAACATGAAAATCATGTGGGAACATTACTTATTACATGGAAACAGCAACTGTTATCAGTCACTATCAATATTTGTAATAATGAGGTACAAACATGTTAGAGCATTTAACTGTGGGATCATTGAAGCATTTTCTTTTGTTACCTTTTCCTATTTTTGTGTCCAGATCAAACAATGCAATGTTATGTTTATGCGCCTTGCTCCGAAGTTGAGAGACTAGGATTTCCAAGAAAAGGCTGCATGAAGGACAAAAAAGGAAAGGAGGAAAGGTATGAGGTAAAGGAAGGAAAAGGAAGAAACAAGAGAAGGGAATAAAGAAAAAGAAAGGAACACAAAGAAGAGGGAGGGAAGGGAGGGAGGGAGGGGACTTGTGTATGAGGGAAAGCAAGGGAAGAAGGAAAGAAAGGAGAGGAATAAGGTGTATGAGGGAAAGGAAGGGAGAAAAGAAAGCCACAAAGAAAATGTAAACCCAGTCAATACTGTATATATACAAGTATGTAATATATTCCATACTTCAGGGCCAATAATATATTTCAGGCCTCCCTGGTGGCACAGCATGTTAAACCGCTGAGTTGCTGAACTTGTTGACCAAAAGGTTGGCAGTTCAAATCCGGGGAGTGGGGTGCGCTCCTGCTATTAGGCCCAGCTTCTGCCAACCTAGCAGTTCAAAAACATGCAAATATGACTAGATTATGATTGTGGATAGTGTGGTTTTATAGTGATAGTAATTTTTAATTTTTTTTAATCATTTCAATTTTGATCTTAATTTAAATTACATGTTAATTTTAATTGTAAAATGTTGTTAAAGCATTGAATTGTTGCCTATCTGTAAGCCCCCTTGAGTCTCCCTCAGGGTTGAGAAAGGTGGGATATAAATATAGTAAATAAATAAATAGATCAACAGGTATCCCTTCTGCAGGAAGGTAATGGCGCTCCATGCACTAATGCTGACCACCTGACCTTGTAGGTGTCTATGAACAATGCCAGTTCTTTGGTTTAGAAATGGAGATCAGCACCACTCCCTAGAGTTGGACACAGGAGAAAAGTCTACCTTTACCTTACGTAATATATTTGAATCAGATAGTCAATATGGGTGCAATGATTTGAGTGGACTATGATGCCAAGGTACAAATGCCACATGACCATGGAAAGCCACCAGACAAGCAACGCATACTCAGACTGCAAGGAAGGGAATGGCCAACTTCCCTTGAAGAAATCTGGCCAAGAAAACCACAGGATTGGTTTGCCTTAGGAGCTCCATAAACTGGGAATGACTTGAAGGCACAGAACAGCAAATGCATATTTGAATGATCAAAGTTTACAACCCTGTTGTCTTATTTTGGACTGTCATGTTGCCAGACCATTTTGGAAAAGCAGCCTTATGCTAGACACAGCCTCTTGCAACTCTAACTCCAAGGCCTCCTAAAAGTTGCAGTAGTGCTCCAAAATCCATACTCTCTGGACCACTTTCAAGATTTTCTGTGTGTTCTGGTACAACATCAAGGGTTTTCCTACTTTCTGTTGAGATCCTGATGAAACACTTATACACATGAAGAAGGGCAGGGCTTTGATGGTATACTGATCCATATCAGTGTACTGATGTAGCCCAATGTGTTGGAATAAGCTATGGAGCAAAATAATACTAAATTCCAATATAACATTGAATTGCTAATTCTAATATACCAAACCAATAATTATGTATAGGTTAAAACACTGTGTTTTTAACATATTCACTAACATCAACAGGAGTCAGTTGGAAAGACTTTTTAATGTGAACCGCTAAAGATCTCTATAAAGAAAAGAAAACATTTAATGTATGGCTGTTAACATACAAAATGGATATCCAGATGTTTTTCTCCATTTATATGCCTGCTGTATTGTTTTAGGAAATTACACTGTTAAAGCTGAACAATTCTGAAATTAAGTGCACTGACTTAATAAACTGTGTTAGAGAGGATGGAAGAAAGAAGAAACAAATGAGCAAGAATTGTTTGTGTGAGCAAATGTTTCTTCTTGAGCCAGTGAAACGTTTATTACTCATGGAGATGAAAGCAACATATGCTAGAGATGCAAAAGTCATTATGAGTCCATCTTTTCCTTATGAACAGCTCCCAGAACTGATGTGTTATCTTTATACACGATATCTTCAGAAGATAAAGCAATAGAGAATTATGGAGTGCTTCTACAATGGAATGGTTAAGCCAAGGTTTACATTTTACTTAGGCTCAGTTACAGGTTGTTTGTTTCAAAGCCCTACAGATCAAACAACACATGTTGGAAAGATGCTAAAGAAAAAAATGCATTAATAATTATATTCTTTTTTAAAAAAAGAACTATGATGCCTGAATTGGAAACAGGCTCTTCATTAATGAGATTAACAGCTCAATGCATTATAAACACAGCCATGGCTCAAGATATTTTGGTGCCCAAACTGGAAAAAACAAGCTGTATCCCTTCCAATAATTAACTTGGGAAATAGTCCACCAGAAATGTTCTTGCACAAGCTCCACCGAAATACATTAGAGTAGTTGCAGTTATTGTGTATCTTCAAGTCATTTCCAAGTTATTGTGACCTTAAAACAACCCTATCATAGCATTTTCTTGGCAAGATTTGTGAGAATGGAATTTTATTTTTCTTTCTCCAAAGTTCAAGTGCCATATACATTTATATGTTGCATGTTTACATACACCTACACTTATGCAAAAGAAGTACAAGAGCTATATAATGCCATAGCTAGGAAAATCCAACAAATGCTATGTTCAGCAAATGACAAGAGGGATTCTCTCACCACTGTAGGAATCTACGATATACCATGCAGCTTGTAGACAAGTCTACATAGAAACCACCAAACGTAGGAGCATTGCCCAAACACAAATCAAGGAACATGAAAGGCGCTGCAGACTAATTCAACCAGAGAAATTAGCCATAGCAGAGCACTTGATGAACTAACTGGATACACCATATTATTTGAGAACACAGAAATACTGGACCACTCTGACAACCACCATGTCAGACTACATAATAATATGCTGTGTCCAGGTTGGTTCATCAGGTGCTCTACCATGGCTGAGTTTTCTGGTTGAATTAGTCTGCAGTGCCTTTCATGTTCCTTTATTTGTGTCTGGGCAATGCTGCATTTGGTGGTCCCTATGTAGACTTGTCCACAGCTGCATGGTATGTGGGAGACTCCTGCAGAGGAGAGATGTTACGTCTTGTCCTTTGCTGAACGTAGCATTTGTTGAATTTTCATAGTGGGTCTGTAGATATTTTGTAGCTTCTCTATAACCCTTTTCATCTCCATTGCCTTCTCCAAACACCCTCCAGCTTATTTATATCCTTATAAAATGTATTACCCAGAACTGAACACAGTATTTCAGATGAAGTCTGAACAATGTAGTATAGGGACTGTTACTCACCTCAACTTGAAAGCTATGCTTGTATTAATGAAGGCTAGAAAAGCATTTGCCTTTTTTGCCACAGTATTACGTTGCTTCCTCATGTTTAATTTATCTCCAACGATAACTCCAAATTCCTTTTCACATATAGTATTGTTAATTCAAGTATCCATCATTCTATAGCTGAGCATTTGGTTTATATAGCTTACATGTAGAATTTTGCATTTGTCTCTGTTTAATTCTATTTTAGTTTGGCTATAAGCGATATGAGATTCAGCCAGACCGAGTTAACCATTGGGCTAGAGTGACCAAAGTGTCCCCTGTGGCAAAACGTTTATATATATATTCAAGATGAGCATCATGTTTCCAAACAGGTTGAACGTACAACAATTATGTGCTCAGGAAGGGGACTGATGTTCTTTGCAAGTAGCTGGCTTTTTTAGTCTGCATTTCAATGTTAGCACACAGCATAAGAGTTGCTCCAACAGAAGAGAAATGCATTGGCTGCCTTTCTTCTGGCAAAGGTGTTTCAGCCAATTCCAAATACTCAGAAATCCTGAGTCAGCCCTCCTAAAAATACTTTGAGACAACCACTTGGAAATAACAAGCCATTCTTCAACAAATCAAGTGTGTGTTAAATTCTTATGAACTGTTTTTTGGCTTTGGGGAGATCAACAAAAGAGTACACTTGGACTTTTTTTGTATTTCTCAATCATAAGGAAGAAAGAAAATAAAATTGACATTATGTTTCTGGATGACAAATGTCTAAGACATGTTTAAAGGTTTTTACACTAAAATAGCCACAAAATTACACAGAAAATGTTAAACCAACCTTGCCATTTGCTAGGAATTTTCTGGGTCTTACCATACAATTTTATGGTTTCTTCCTACGGAAGTCATTCATTTCAATAGGGTTCATTATTACCCATGCCTACCACGTCTGGCATAGATCTCCCCGTGTGAAGCAGGTGAATATAGCACTGAATGAGACTAATCACAGAGTGTCTTAAACCTATGCCTGCTGATAGACTTTATAAGCTAGCTGGCATTGTCCCCCCCCCCCCCCCCCCAACGATGTGTGATGGGAAGTTGCTGCCAATTGCAAGAGAAATAAGGTTGAAAACTGTGAAAGCTACCTCTGCATGGCTATGAGTCTCCTCCCAATAGACTTCAATCAAGGAAATGCTTTCCGAGAAACATCCCTTCTCTAAATGTTCTTCCAACAACAGCAAGAGTATCCCTCTGGGCATCAAAATCATGAAATTTGAACTGGATGGCCCCCCACGAGGGTCTTCCTCTGGGGGCAAACCAAGAATGGGCAACTTGGAAGTCCCTGAACAGACTCAGAATTAGAGTGGGCAGATCAAAAGACAACCTGGCAAAATTGTACTATCTAGAAGAATCCTCCACCTTGTGTGACTGTGGAGCAACAACTCAGCATCTCTATGCTTGCCTACAAAGCCTTGCCTCATGCACAGAGGAAGAACTGTTTAAACCTACAGAGTGTGTGGAAGTTGTTGCCTTTTTTTGGTCTAAAATCATTAAGCTGCTTGTACTCCCTTTATTTTACCAATTTTATTCACATTTATTTATGCAATGCTTTCAACACAAAATAAATAACTATTACCTGCAGTTTCCTGTTCCTACAGTAAGTTCATGAATGCATCCCTCATGGATATGGGGGGGGGGGGGGGGGGGGGGGGGGTCACAATGTATACAATTATAGCAATGTATTCCATTTTAACTGCCATGGCTACTTCCTACGGAATACTGGGTTTCTGGATGAGAATTTGAAATATGCTCCCCTAAAATGCGACTCTCAGGATCCTAAATGATGTTGCCATGCCAAAGTGAAATATAGTGCTACAATTGCATAGTGTGAAAGGGTTCCAGATCTCTTCTTCATTGCTGGCTATGTGGCTTAATACAATCTTTCAAGCTCATTTCTCCACTCTGCAGTTCCTTCTAAGTATAAATCACAGTGACATAAATTGGACCGAACCTCATGCACTTGGGGATATGAAAGAAGTTTTGAATATCAGCCTGTATTTAAATTAGAGATTCTCTACTCATGAGTCTTTAAGAATTTGGATTCCCTGGATTTTTGGAGGGACATGTGTTTTGTTTTTGGCTGGAGAAGACTTTTTTTTTTACAGATTTGACAAAGTAAGAATAGAAGTGACCAGATGTTGATTTTTTAACATTCAAACTAGGATAACTTTCCCAACACTACCCCACTAAATTAGAAGCCACTAGCCTCCATTAAACATTTGTGCCTGTCGATCCATTGATTGATGCATCAATCTATCATTACTTGACTGGTGCGGGTAGGGGAGGGGGATATCTAGCATTTGAAATTCTCTCTGGAGTAAGCTTGACCATTAGCTGCTTTGCTGAATGAGAGGGAGAGATTACTAATTGGTAATTAGAAGGACACTTCTCTAAATATATATATCCTAGAATCAGAGAGTGCCTTGGACTGCAAGAAGATCCAACCAATCCATATTCGAGGAAATAATGTCTGACTGCTCACTGGAGGGAAGGATATTAGAGACCAAGATGAAGTATTTTGGCCACCTAATGAGAATGCAGGAAAGCTTGAAAAAGATAATAATGATGGGGAAAATGGAAGGAAAAATGAATAGGGATAGACCAGGGGCAAGATGGATGAATGGTATCCTTGAAGGAGATGACCTTGAAGGAGATGGGGATGGCCATGGCCAACAGAGTTCTGGTATGGGCTGGTCCATGAGGTCACAAAGAATCGGAAGCGACTGAACAGAGAAGAGTGGTAATTTGTGTCCCTTGATAACATTTTAAGGAGAAAACATGAGGTCCATGAGGTCACGAAGAATCAGAAGCGACTGAACAAATAAACTTCAAAAGCATCAGAGAAGAGAGTATTTTTTTATGACTGCTACAGTGATTGAAAGAAATACATTTCCCCTTCATGGTTATTCTTGTGATAGTTTATCCTTTCATTTTCAACAACACAAATTTTAAGAACTACATGTTAAAATATATTCCTGCCTACTTTGACTATCTCTCTTTCATTCATGGATTTGATATTCATGGCTTCACTTAGCCACACCCCCAAAAAATCTTCTTTGGAGGTATTGGTGGGCCTCTCTAGGTCCTCCAGTGTGATTTCATGGTATGTTTCCTACCCAAGATTAGTAAACAAAATATAGAATTCACTATTATCTGTGGGTTCCAATATCCATGGAGGATCTTTGAATATATCCTTTGCAGATACAGCACTGGTTATACTGTACTAGTGTAAAGATAAAAGGGAAGTCCATAGAGGAAGGATGGGACAAACACATGATAAACAACAAAGTATATAAATCAAATTGAAGGATACAACAGATACGGCCAACACTACAGAAAAAGTTGACTGTTAGTCAACAGAGAAGAGTAGTAATTTGTGTCCCTTGGTAACATTTTAAGGAGAAAGCGTGCAAAAGAGCAAGAAAATGAAGCCAGTCAATGAAAGAGTTGTATCAATCACACTGACCAAGAGGCACTCAGTAACTTGAAAGAACATCCAGATTCTCTGACACAGATATACTTACTGTTGTTATTCCAGAGGTCACTAGGGTGAGCCTGAGAGATAGAATCTGTGGCTTCTGACCCCTTGGAATGTATCTTATGAGACTGATGGGAGATTTTGGAGGTTTAACATGTTTTCATTACATTTGGGCATGTGTTCTCCTTTACAGGGAGATTATGTGTGCCAGGTTGCCCATTTTCTAGCAAGACAATAGAACATTGTTCATTTCATGGTAGATTTTCCATTTTTCCTTCAACAGATTGAGCCAGATGTTCAAGGTTTTCTTTTAATTTTTTGAAAAGGATTATGTCACTTACTTTTGTTTTTAATGGAACCAGAGAATCCGATCTCAAACTTTGTCTAATGCCTTGCTAATGCACTAAATCCACAGTTACAGGTGACCATTCAGGCCGTCTACAGAATAACAAAATCAGATGGTTGGAAGGGCCCTCAAAGGTCATCTCATAGTCTTAACTGCAGCTCTCAAAGAATCCATAATGGAATGCTTTTGCATAATGGCAGCTGGTGCATCTGGCATCAAGCGAGAAGTGAATTCACTCTGGGTTTTATTCAGATCGGAAAGGAACTATCCAGAAGAGATTCACTGTATTTGACATGGATGGCATAAACCATCATTGCAAACTAACACCTTCTATATATAACATAAATGTATCTTTTGATTTATTGTTGAAGGCTTTCATGGCCGGAATCACAGGGTTGTTGTAGGTTTTTTCGGGCTATACGGCCATGTTCTAGAGGCATTCTCTCCTGATGTTTTGCCTGCATCTATGGCAAGCATCCTCAGAGGTAGTGAGGTCTGTTGGAACTAGGAAAAAAGGGTTTATATATCTGTGGAATGATCAGGGTGGGACAAAGGACTCTTGTCTGCTGGAGCTAGGTGGGAATGTTTCAACTGACCACCTTGATTAGCATTTGATGTCCTGGCAGTTCCTTGGGCAATCTTTTGTTGTGGGGTGATTAGATGTCCCAGATTGTTTCCTCTCTGTTGTTTTGCTGTTGTGATTTTTGAGTTTTTTTTAATTCTGCTAGCCAGATTTTGTTCATTTTCATGGTTTCCTCCTTTCTGTGGACAATTTCAACAGAAATTAAAATGTTACAATAACTTCATTTAAATAAATGTATAGAATACAATGCAATTCCTAAAGTCAATGGCATTGTAGATTGTTTTGCATTTTCTCTCTTGTGGCATTCAGATCTCTACCTGCACTACTTACAAGAAGCAACTGCACCTTCTACACCAGGTATGAGCAATCTTGGGCCCTTCAGGTGTTTTGGACTTCAACTCCCACAATTCCTAACAGCTTCAGCCCCCCCCCTCACTTAAGCAACTGAGGGAGAAAGGAAAGAGCCTAAGGAATTGTGGGAGTTGAAGTCCAAAACACCAGGAGGGCAAAAGTTTGTCCATGCCTGGTCTACATCAAGGTGTAAATCATGTGGCTCACCAGAAATTTTGGGGTTTCAATCCACAGCGGACCTTTTAACACCACCTTAATTGCCTTGGCCCAAAGCTATGCAGTCATGGAGTTGTAGTTATACAAGATCTTTCACCATCTCTGAGAAAAAGTGCTGGTCCCTCACCAAACTATAACAACTACCATTCATAAAATTGAGCCATGGCAGTTAAGGTGGGGTCAAACTGCATTCCTTCGACTATATGGATTCATTTTCTGCTTCATAGTTGTAGCATCATCAAGCAATTAAGAAAAGTATGTAGTAAACTGAGGGGATTTTTTTTCAGGCTTGAGAACCAGAAAGAACAGAGAATATGGTTAATTTCCGTCTCTTGAATTAATATTTTATTGGACATTTTTATAGCTTTTATTATACAAACAAAACTAAACAAAACTCTTCCCAGTTGCATTTTACTCGTAATGCACTTACTAAGAGGAAGTAATTACTTCATATACAAACTATAACAAGAATATTAGTTTAGAACAGAAAATACCTACATGGTGTATGTCTTTAAAAGAGACAAAAAGCATACACTGCTGATTGGGAAACAAAGCAGCTGTTTATTTATCTCTAAAATGTTTTTCTGCTGTTTTGCTATTACAATGTTTCATGCAATGTGCAACAAAAAACCCAATCACTTCCAGCGTAATAGAAACACAATTAATGTATGGAACAGTACCATAAATAAGTAGTCTGAAACCAGATAAATTCAGAAAATAGACATACCAAACCAAAGATGGCCCAATTACCCATTAAAAATGATAAAATCTCATCTGATTATTCCTAAGTATTTTTTGCTAACAAGACCTCCATGCCTGCCTTTTGGCTGAATCTGTGTCTGTATCAAAGGCCTATGGACATTCAACTAACAGATCCATAGTAATGGGCATTTGTCAGACTCTCTGTATTAAATATTTCCTGCATTTAAAGAGGCGGGATTATTTGAGGGTTGTGATTTTTCCGGGCTGTATGGCCATGTTCCAGAAGCATTCTCTCCTGAAGTTTCACCAGCCTCTATGGCAGGCATCCTCAGAGGTTGAGACCTCACAACCTCTGAGGATGCTTGCCATAGATGTAGGTGAAAGTTCAGGACAGAATGCTTCCGGAACATGGCCATACAGCTTGGAAAATTCACAACAACTCAGTGATTCTGGCCATGAAAGCCAGAATCTCTACCGGCTGTTAGGAATTGTGGGAGTTGAAGTTCAAAACACCTGGAGGGCCAAAGTTTGCCCATGCCTGTGCTAGACAGATATAATTTGCTAAAATTATGACTTCTAAAGAGTACCAAATGTTCTTGCGTTAAGAGGCAAGAATTTGCACAGTATCCGCTAACTGGGACTTTTGTTTACGCAAATAGCTTACTGTGTGTGTAACTCATGGCAAACACACTGTCATTTCTAGCCAAGATCATCATGGTTTAGCATGGATAACAATTGGGGTTTCTTAAAAAAAAAAAAGAACTGCCTACTAATGCATAAAATCTAATAGGAAAAATTCATTCATGCAGCCTTTGCAGGGGGAAAGCACCTTATGGTATCATTGTTGGAATCCTGTGTGGATAAACGATGAAACTAAATGTCAAGAAAATATTCATGATGCCAATGCATACAATATATTGACAAGTATATATTGCTTGAGAGTATGCAAAAACAGGCTTCAAGGTAACACTAAAAAAGAAAAGAAAAACAAAGAGTATGACTACAAACAAAAGAGCTATTGACTACAGATCTGTTGGTTTGGATTCGGTTTTAGTCATATTCAGAAAAGATCGAAATGAGATCAATGGAAGTCAAGCTGGACCTGATTAATTTTAAATTAGAGGCTTTTATAAATGCACCTATTTTTCTAAGTATGAGTTTGGATGTTTTACATTTCCTATAAATGCATAGAGGATATAATTTCCATCCCTAAAGTAGATTCAGATGTTCTTCCATATTTATGGGGTGGTGTTTTTTTTTCCTTTTATGAATTTGATTTAAAATGTTTTCTCTACGCATCCCTAGCACTTTCAGTGTGTTTCTATGGTCAATATCTTTCAGTTTTGCTGGAAAAACTTTGGTATTTAGGCCTAGAAATCCTGGAAAATTCAAAGTCACAAGCCATTACAACCTTTGGTCCCATCTACATTGACAATTCAAATGTCCTTCCATATTTATGGGGTGTTTTTTTTCCTTTTATGAATTTGATTTGAAATATTTTCTCTAGGCATCCCTAGCTCTTTCAGTGTGTGTCTGTGATCAATTTCTTCCAGTTTTGGTGGAAAAACATTAGTATTTAGGCCTAGAAATCCTGGAAAGTTCAAAGTCACAAGCTATTATGGCCTTTGGTCCCATCTACATTGACAATTTAATACAATTTAAAGTCAGATTCAAATGATGGCAGCAAGATAATAAACGCCCACAAAAGTGTGCAAAAGAAAGCCCTTAATGTACATCAGTGCTCTATGGTTTATCACAAGCTTCTGGCCAGTAGTAAAATGCAATAAGTGAAGTTGGAATATGGGCAATAACGACTTTGTGTATGTGTTTAGTATAATAGGTTTATTTTATTATGTCTGTTGATACGGCATCAAACTGCTGGCGATTGTAAGGCCTCTCTGGAACCTCTTCAAGGTGACAAGGGCGGGATATAAATACAGTAAATAAAGAAATAATTGCCATCCAGGCCTCAAACTGGTTCCAGGACTTCCAATGTAATCATATGCACAGCAAAACAATTTTCTTCAATACCAGTTTCAAATTGCATCAAATGATCAGTGTAGATGGGGCCTTCGTCAAGTTCCATTTTTGCCAATAGGAAAATATTCAATTTTGTCTTATATCAGAATATATTGCTTTCTTTTTACACAGCCTTCTTTTCTGCTGTACTTTTAGCATTTCCATGCCCATTCTTTTGCACTATAAATAATAAGTAAGAAGAAGAAGAACAGAAATTCTCAAGATTTTAATTTGTGTCCACGGACTAAACAGAATGCCCCATCCATGTTTCCAGATGGATAAAAGGCTGGTTTGCAATAGTAAAACTCTAAGGTTGCTTCTCAACATGCTGTTTAAACATCATGCCCTGAATAGAATAATACTGTGTGTATATTTACATTATTTGATCACACTCAACATTTTTATAAAACTATAGATCACTCACTGCAGGCAGCAAATACTGAATACCTGAAGCTAAATCACCCAGAAAACATCTCCTTTGTTTGTAAGCGTGTCTCTGTGTGTTCATTGCAGTGAAAATGGGAGAGCTCTATGTACATATCATTTTAGACTTTTAGTCTTATGTTACACTTCTAAACATCCGAGGGACATTCATTAAAGATTTCCCCTGACCCACTTCTATTTATCACAGGATGCTGAAACTGCACACGTGTAATGATATAAGTCTCTATAGGTTACGTGCCAATTTCCAAGTCAGAACTGAGAACAGTTTTGATTCTACAGGTGCTGAAGTGATGATAAATTGACCCAGTGGAATACAGAGCAGTCATCAAATTCCTTTACTTGAAAGGGTACACACCAATGGAGACATTCAATGAGATGAAAGAGGTTTATGGCGATGATTCTCCATCATATGATGGAGTCAGAAACTGGCATCGTCAATTTAAATGTGATTGGACTTTGGAGCAAACAGCTCCAATTCCAAGGTGATCCCATTCCGCTATTGATGAACACACCATAAAGTAAGCGGAGGTCACAATTTTGAAAATCACTGTGTAACCATTTGCCACGTAGCTCAAAATGTTAAGATTATTGTGTGGCCCAGTGAAAAAATCATCCAACACCATCTTCATGTGCATAAGGTATCCACTCGCTGGGTCCCCCGGCTACTCATACCTTTCCAGAAGCAGGAATGAGTCAAATGCTTCTGGTTTCCATGACAATGTGTCATGGAAACCAGGAGGACTTTTTCAACAGACTGATCACAAAGGATGAAAGCTGTGTCCATCACTGTGATCATGAGACTAAAGCCCAGTCAATGCAATAGAAACATCATGATTCACCGCCTCCAAAGAAGGCACGTGCCCAACTCTCAACAGGCAAGGTCATGCTCACAGTATTTTGGAACCAGCACAGAGTAGCATTGATGGATTTCCTAGCCAAGGGTACCATTCACTGCTGTGGAAATTGCAGGAGGACATCCAAACCAAGAAACGTGGCATGCTCACCAACGGTGTCCACCTTCTGCAAGACAGTGCACCAGTTCACAACTCACATGTTGCCCAAATGGAAGCATGCTCCTGAGGCTTTGAAATTCTACCTCATCCCCCTTATTCACCTGACCTTGAACCATCAGACTTCCACCTCTTTCCAACAATAAAGTTTATTTTTGAAGGGCAAGCATTTTTCAGATGATGAGACTCTGGTTTCTGAAATAACAATGTGGCTTTTGGAGCAACTTGTTGACTACGACAAGTGAAGTGTTTACAGTTGCTTAAAAAGATGGGGGAGTGTGTGTCCCTAAGTGGCACCTATGTAGAGACGGACTAACAACTGTGCCAAGTTTCGTTGCTCTCAGTCCACAAGAAGTGGGTCAGGGGAAATTAATGAACACCCTTCATAGTCTTTGGAATACTTAATCCATCTGGATGTTTCTTAACATGAAACTACTTGCAAAACTACAATGCCCAGGATTTCATTCCATCAAGCCATGTAAATATATGCACACGTATACAATAAACTCCATAGGTATTTCCAACTATCTGTCTGTCTTTCATTTCTTTCATTCTAAGCCTTGTCAGACTTTTGCCATTTCATACTGAATATTGACACTATGCATGGCAAAGCAACATATGTTTTGATAAAGTAAAGAAAAAGATCATATAAACAAAAATAATCGAAAACTATTTATAACCCTACCTACAAAAATTCCAATGGCATGAATTTATGAACAGGTTTTTGTTGTTTCATTCAGACAGCGACGGAAAAGAGCAATAAAATGGCTGAGATATCCCTCATTAAAGCCAGACAGTAAAAATTCAAGCTTGGTTCTTGTTCATGAGCAAATGTTTATAATTTACTGTCAAAAATTGCAAGAGCCCCTAGGTTTCCTGCCTCAATTTAATCTTTATCTCTACAAGCTACTGATTAAGATATTACCCTTCTGGACATATTCCTCTAAATAAAGGCTTTTTATAAACAAATCCTCAAATAATTGACACTGCAGTTGGTAGGAGGGGAGGCAAACACTGATTAAGAAAAAATACAAAATGATAGCCTTATCGCTCCAAGTTAACTGATTTTTTTGTCTTGACAAAGTATGCAAGACTATTTGTGTTGCTTATGTTCTCATTCATTTGTAAAATCCCATGAAGACTTAGGACTCTACTACGTAATTAGGCATTCTCATAGTACAGCATTTCTCAACCTGGGAGTCAGGACCCCTGGGGGGGTCAAAACAGGGTTTTAGAGGGGTCACCAAAGACTATCAAAAACATATATTTCTGATGGTCTTAGGAACCCCTTTGTCAGAGAAAGCTGAAGATTGCACCACCTGTCCTTCTCTTCCTTTTTGGAAACAGACAGCGAATCCTCCCACCAAAAGCCCTCCTCCGCTGTGATTGGCTGGCCTCTCAGTTGGCCTCTCAGCCAAGGGGAGGGCTGTTCCTGAGACTCCAAGCAGGGAGAGGAGAGCAGGTGTGCTCGGCACATGGCAGCGTGGTGTGCATGTGCAGGGGAGGGAGAGTATGTGAGGTTGGAGGGAGCTTTTGCCAATGAGTCCCTTCAAGGCATGCGAGGTTCTGTGTGGGAAGTTTGGCCCAATTCTATCATTGGTGGAGTTCAGAATGTTCTTTGATTGTAGGTTAACAAGAAATCCCAGCAACTACAACTCCCAAATGTCAAGGCCTATTTTGCCCAAACTCCGCCAGTGTTCACATTTGGGCATATTGGGTATTCATGTCAAGTTTGCTCCAGATCTATCATAGTTTGTGTGCACAGTGCTCTTCAAATGTAGGTGAACTATAACTCCAAAACTCAAGGTCAATACCCACCAAACTCAGTATTTTCTGTTGGTCGTGGGAGTTCTGTATGCCAAGTTTGGTTCAATTCCATCATTGGTGGAGTTCAGTATGTTCTTTGATTGTAGGTTAGTTATAAATCCCAGCAACTACAACTCTCAAATGACAAAATCAATCCTCCCCCCAACCCCACCAGTATTCAAATTTGGGAATATTGGGTATTTGTGCCAAACTTGCTCCAGTGAATGAAAATACATCCTGCATATCAGATATTTACATCACAATTCGTAACAGTAGCAAAATTATAGTTATGAAGTAGCAATGAAAATAATTTGATGGTTGGGGTTCACCACAATATGAGGAACTTGTCTAAGGGGTCACAGCATTAGGAAGATTGAGAAACACTGTTACAGTAACTTGTTATTCTTGAAAATGTTCTTGGGTTATGATTTCTACTATTGGTTATAATGGTTAGATTTGCTAGCTAGGATTTGCTATGCCAAAGACCAGCCAAGTGGGCCACAGATAACATTGTGTAGCAAGAATGTAGTTTCCTTCTGAGATGAGTTGCTCGCATGTATGCATGTTGGTGGGACTATCTGGCAGCTGTGTGTTGTCTTCCCAGAGTCAAACCAAAAACTAAAGAGGATGCATACTCCATCTGGTTAACTCTTAGTTAATCATGTCATACACTTTCGGCCACCAAAGAGGTTCCTTCAAAGATGTTTGCCTCAGCAATCAGACTTTCAAATGCCTTGTCTACCTTCCAAATGACTGATCACTGAATAAGCAGGCTAAATGCAAAATGCGTAGGGGAGGGAAAACATGTGCTTTTTGAAACAAATGAACATCTTTCATCACTTGGATGAAAGAGGACTTCTAATTATATACTAAGCATATTGTCTTACAGACCTGTAGCCAGAAAAAAATTCAGGAGGGATTGAAACTATTTTTTCCCCAGCTGACTTTTCAGGTCAGTGTCTCCTGATCTGGCACAAAATCTCAACAAGGTCCTGAATTTACCATCATTCTGCAAAGGTTCTTCACGGGCAATAGGTCCTGAATCATTGCTCCCTCTTTAAGCCAGTTCTTTTCAACCACAAAGGACAATAGTTTCCACAATTGGCAGAAGTTTATTTTTGTTTTCTTTTACTTTCTTCTTATTACCATTATCATAATGACACGTTACATCAAGAAGTTTTCCACTGTGAATTAGCAAGATAATAAATTGTGGCAAGTTCTTGTGGTATGGGGATACCAAATCACCTTGTCTGTCCCTTGAGGAAGCTGTATAATAATTATTATTATTATTATTAACTTTATTTGTACCCCGCTAGCATCTCCCGAGGGACTCGATGCGGCTCACACAGGCCGAAGCCTCAAAACACAATACAGTAAAAAAAAAACATAACACAACAATAGCAAAGCAAATCAAACAATAAGCAATAACGACACCAACAATACATCAAACATTATTAAAACTGGCTCGGCCGGCGCGATGGGTACAGGAAATTAAAAGTGCTGAGGTGGTGGGGCACGTGGAATTAAAAGTGCAGTGTGCAGTGGCAATTAATTATGCTAAGGTACTATCAGAACTCAGGTGGGGATTCCTAGTCTGAAAAGGCACAGCGGAACAACCAAGTTTTTAAATTTCTTCTGAAAGCAGCAAGAGAAGGGGCCTGTCGGAGATCTTTTGGGAGGGTGTTCCAAAGTCGGGGGGCCGCCACAGAGAAGGCCCTGTCCCGTGTCCCCACCAAGCGCGCTTGCGATGTAGGTGGGATCACGAGCAGGGCCTCCCCAGATGACCGAAGCGAGCGCGTGACCAAGTAGCAACAGTAAGAACTGACCACGGAACAACAGACTGGTTCCAGATTGGGAAAGGTGTACAGCAGGGTTGTATACTCTCACCCAACCTATTCAACTTGTATGCAGAACACATCATGCAATGTACAGGGCTTGAGGAATGCAAAACTGGGGTTAAAATTGCTGGAAGAAACATTAACAACCTTAGATATGCAAATGATACCACTTTGATGGCCGAAAGCGTGGAGGAGCTGAGGAGCCTTCTAACCAAAGTGAAAGAAGAAAGTGCAAAAGCTGGGTTGCAGGTAAACATCAAAAACACCAAGATTCTGGCAACAGGACTGATTGACAACTGGGAAATAGAGGGAGAAAATGTGGAGGCAGTGACAGACTTTGTATTTCTAGGCGCAAAGACTGCAGCCAGGAAATCAGAAGACATTTACTTCTTGGGAGGAGAGCAATGACCAATCTCGATAAAATAGTGAAGAGTAGAGACACTGACAACAAAGGTCTGCATAGTTAAAGCAATGGTATTCCCTGTAGTAACCTATGGATGTGAGAGCTGGACCATAAGGAAGGCTGAGCAACGGAAGATAGATGCTTTTGAACTCTGGTGTTGGAGGAAAATTCTGAGAGTGCCTTGTACCACAAGAAGATCCAATCAGTCCATAAGCCCGACTGCTCACTGGAGGGAAAGATGTTAGAGGCATAGATGAAGTACTTTGGCCACATAATAATAAGACATGAAAGCTTGGAGAAGACAATGATGCTGGGGAAGGTATCACTAGAAGGTGGACAATCTTCTAGCCAAAGACAGCCTTTAAAAAAAAACAGTAACAGAGCTCATCCTGCTTTTCCTCAATATCTTACCATATCTACCACATCTAAACAAGTAGAGAGCATTTCTTTGAAGACACCCTCCCCCCAAACCAAAAAGCTGAACCATAAGAGAATATTGTAAAAGGTAATAACAAAACTAAGCCAAAGATAACACGCTTGGCTTAAGGAGAAGGCAGATTTCTGTTGCACATCTGAACAACAAGAAAAAAACTAAAATCGTAGCAGGCATCTTGCTTGCAGCACATTTTCTAATCCCAGGTGGCATTTGTTATTTCTTCAGATTCTAGCATCTTGAAACAATTTAAGTGTACTTGAAAATTCTCTAGCATCCCAAACTGACTTCACCAAGCCAGGACAGTTCAAGAAATCAGTGACTCAGCCTTTCGTAACATGGTGTGGTCTACGTGTTTTTTTTTAAAAAAACTACTGTTTCCATAAACTCTACCCAGCATGACCAATGGTTAGGTTTAACTGGGATTTTCCAGTCAGAAACATCTGGGGGACACCAGGTTAAGGAAACGAGCAGTAGCTTACGCCACCAAAACCCTGAGTCTGAGAAGAGGAGCAACTCTTATAGAATCATAGTTGGAAGAGACTTTGTGGGCCATCCAGTCCAACCCACTGCCAAGAAGCAAAAAAATCGCATTCAAATGGTTCAGACCATTCATCTCATCTATCTAGGAGCTCCCAGTGGTGCAATGGGTTAAACCCTTGTGCCAGCAGGACTGAAGACCGACAGGTTGGAGGTTCGAATCCAGGGAAAGCACTGATGAGCTCCCTCTGTCAGCTCCAGGTCCCTATGCGGGGACATGAGAGAAGCCTCCTACCATGATGGGAAAACATCAAAACATCCAGGCATCCTCTGGGCAATGTCCTTGCAGACAGCCAATTTTCTCACACTAGAAGCAACTTGCAATTTCTTAAGTCGCTCCTGACACAGAAAAAAAAACCTCATCTATCTGCCCCATTCACCCCACAACAACTGACTTAGCAAAAAAGCAAAAAGAAAAGAAAAAAAGAGGATACTTACAAATTGGCTGCTTCAAACCACCAACCACTATGCTGACACCCTACTATATAAGCTATTAGAAATAACCTCAGCATTCATTATATTTGAATAACAACAATTTTGCTTTCCTTTTCCTCTTCCAACAGCTGCTTCCTCTGTAGGGATAAATGAAAGCACTTGGAGACACCATCTAGAAATTTGGAGATCAATGTAAATAATATGTGGATAATGTATTGTCGAAGGCTTTCATAGCTGGATAATGCCTAAGTCTTTCTTCTTTCTAAATCAGGAGAGGCTGTTGAAAATAGATGAGAACCAACTGAGGCTGAAGCCTAACTAGAAGAAGATGCCATAGATAGATGGTTCTTGGATTTGGAAAATGACCTATTCTTGAAGAGAGAGTACTCTCCCTCAGCTGGTGCATAGCTTGGAAATAGGTTTGTGTGTGTGTGTCAGGAGCAACTTGAGAAACTGCAAGTTGCTTCTGTTGTGAGAGAACTGTCCATCTGCAAGGACCTTTCCCAAGGGATGCCCAGATGTTTTACCATTCTGTGGGAGGCTTCTTTCATGTTCCCAAATGAGAAGCTGGAGCTGACAAACAGGAGCTTACCCCACTCTCCGGATTTGAACTGTTGATCTTTTGGTCAGCAGTCCTGCTGTCACAAGGGTTTAATCCATTGTGCCACCAGGGGCTGCTGGAAGTAGTTATTGACTTTGAGGGACATTACCAGATGGCTTGGTTGATTTTCCATCTATAACTATTCCTGGTCTCACTTATCTATGCTCTAATCACCTTTCACTGCAATATGTTCTACATGGGGATGTCCCTGAAGATGGAGCAGAGGCTTGAGTGGTGCAAGATGCTACCAAGCTGTAATCTAGGAGAGTAGGGAATCTGAATATTACTACAATTTTAACAAGCTTGCAATGGTAGCCTGTATACCAGGGGTCCTCAAACTATGGCCCAGGGACCATACACACAAACCTTGTATCCAGTTAGAAGCATATGGTAGGTGGGTTGTAAGAACAGTAAATAAATTAGTCTTTTTACCTAAGGTGAGTAACTGATCCCTGTGAGAAAGAATGTGTTGCATCTACAGAGTTGGCAGAATAATTAAAAAATTGCTCCATTAAGCAATCACAAAAACATGTGTTTTTCTTTACGAAGCAAACCAAAATGTTTTACAGCTACAATCTCATATCCAGAACAACCACTTCAGGTTGCAAAATACAGGAAGACAAACTCAATCTTACGTGGCATTAACAATTTCCTAACTTTTGTGAAAAAAGTTCAAGACCCACCGGGAAGGTTTTTCATGTGAAGACGAGAGCTGCAACACAATCTATCTAAAGAGCAATAGATGGGGGAAACTAGAGAAAAGGTTTGTGGATGGGACTGAGGACATGGGTCTCAATACCCTAAAAAAACCAGATCCAGTTTGATCTTAAAAGCTGAGTAGGGCAAGTCCTGTTGCCCCGTCCACCATCCCACATCATCCCAAAAGAGACTGCCAATGAATATCAGCTTCTTTAGTCTGTAGAAAGGAAATGCCAAAACCACTTCTGAGTATTCCCTGCCTAAGTATCATCAAATGATAGAGTTGGAAGAAATCACATGGGCCATCTAGCCCAAACCCCTGCCATAAAGGAAAAGCACAATCAAAGCAACCCAGGCAGATGGCCATCCAGCACTGTTTGAAAGCCTCCAAGGAAGGAGCTTTCACCAGACTCCATGGCAGAGAGTTCCACTGATGAAGAGCTATTACAGTCAGGAAGCTCTTCCTAATGTTCAGGTGGAATCTCCTCTACTGTAATTTGAACCCATTTTTCCTAGTCCTAGTTTCCAGGGCAGCAGAAAACAAGTGTGCTCCCTCTTCCTTATGACATCCTTTCAAATATTTATAGAATCACAGAGTTGGAAGAGATCTCATAGGCCATCCAGTCCAACCCCCTGCCAAGAAGCAGGAAAATTGCATTCAAAGTACCCCCAACAGATGCCCATCCATCCTCTGTTTAAAAGCTTCCAAAGAAGGAGCCTCCACCACATGGCTATCATGTCTCCTCTCAATCTTCTCTTCTGCAAGCTAAACATACCCAGTTCTTTAAGATACTCCTCACAGGGATTCATGGTCTCCTGACTTTGATCATTTTAGTTGCCCTTCCCTGGAAACCTTCTGGCTTGTCAATATCCCTCTTGAATTGTGGTGCCCAGTACTGGACACAGTATTCCAGGTGAGGTCTGACCAAAGCAGAACAGAGAGGCACCATGACTCCTCTCGATCTAGACACGATACTCCTTTTGATGCAGCCCAAAATCCTATTGGTTTTTTAGCTGCTTCATCACACTGTTGGCTCATGTTCAACTTGTTGTCAACAAAGATCTTTCTCACATGGATGGTTGTCGAGCCAGGCATTACCCATTCTGTATCTTTGCATTTAATTTTTTTCTGCCTAAGTGCAATATCTTACATTTGTTCTTGCTGAAACTCATGTTGTTAGTGTAGGCCCATCTCTCTAATCTGTTAAGGCCATTTTGAATTCTGGAGTATTAGCTATCCCTCCTAATTTGGTGTCATCTGCAAACGTGATCAGCATGCACTCTAATCAGCATCAACGTGATCAGCATGCACTCAATGAAGTCATTAATAAAGATGTTGAACTGGGCCCAGGACCGAACACTATTCATGGCACTATTCACTTCTTTCCAAGGTGAAGTGGAACTATTGGTGAGCACCCTTTGGGTTTGGTCGTTCAACAAATGACAGATCCATTCAATAGTAGCATTGCCTAGCCCACATTTTACTAGTTTGCTTGCAAGAAGATCATGGGACTTTGTCAAAGGCTTTACTGAAATCAATATATGCTACATCCACAGAATTCCCTGCATCGTAAACATTCCTTGCATAAGAAAACCATATGAAAGTATTGGGGTCACTCTAAGTCAACAGGTGAATTCAAGACACATACATACTGAGAACAATAATGGAATAATAGGGTTAGAATTTTCACTTTAGCTAATGTTATGCTAAAATTCCCTTTTTGTTGAATCAGGAGGTTGGGAAAGGGAGGAAAATCAAAACCAGAAACTTAAAATACAAAAAAAGGGGAAAAAACCTGGAATCTTATGCTCTGTTGAGTGGTGATGGCAGTATTGTGCTTCTCGCTCCTGCTGTGTGCTGCTCTTATTGCCAGCCCATACTGCCACGGTTCTGGGTGTGAGATGTTCTGGCCAATGACTCACGTGTTTTTGATACAGAACAAAAAAAAACAAGACTAATAATGAAATCTGCAGGGGTCCATCACATAAGGGGGAACTGATGGTCAAGGCATGAGTTAAGGAGAATTGTTAGATAATGTGTGTGTCTGAAAATAAACGCCATTTGAAGACATATTTTGGAACTTCCCAGATAGGGAGGGCTTCATGACTGAAGAAAAATGTTGTTTGCATCTTCCCAAAGCAGCTTCATAACAACATAAAGGCATTTTTAAAAGTCATGACAAGAAGTAGAATTGACCCACCACATTTGCAGATTTGAGTGAAGTTTTCTCTCTAAGAATCTCTAAGCCCTCCAGTATGATCTGGCAGAAGTTGACTGTGGAGTCATGCTGGAGAAACTAGGTATTCCTAGAATGATGTTCTCCCAGTTTGTTTGAGACGTTTCACATTTGTGGAGGTGCTGTTCCCTTAACTCTAGCAAATATGGAGGGGTGACTGCAGATTCATATACACTAGGCTACAGTTAAACTCAAACTATCAATAATACCTTTAGAAGCATAGGAGCCCCTGGTGGCGCAATGGGTTAAACCCTTGTGCCAGAAGGACTGCACTGCTGACCAAAAGGTTGGTGGTTCAAATCCAGAGAGCAGGGTGAGCTCCCATGTCAGCTCCAGCTTCTCATGCGGGGACATGAGAGGAGTCTCCCACAGGATGGTAAAACATCAGGGCGTCCCCTGGGCAATGTCTTTGCAGATGGCCAATTCTCTCACACCAGAAGCAACTTGCAGTTTCTCAAAGTCGCTCCTGACACAAACAAAGCTGTATGTTTAACTGACAATGTGCTTTTCAGATACTTTAATTATCTTAATATTATTTTTCATACAATAATTATCTTAATAGTATTTTTCATACAATTATCATATTGGATTATATATGTGTGAATAATTTGTTTATTTACAGAATTTCATCACATCTTTCTCTTAAAGTGAAATTCAAGTTGACTCTTTGAAGGCTCATTAATATCATAGGGTTTTCTGAGGCAAGGGATACTCAGAGGTGGTTTTACCGGTTCCTTCCTCTGACACATTGTCTACAATTCTGGACTTTCTTGATGGCTTCCTGCCCAAGAACAATACTAATCAGGACTGATCCTGCTTAGCTTCCAAGATCAGACTAGATCTGATGCCATTAGGGTATTCTAACACTATATAATATTGGATTATTTACAATCATTAATATCAGTCAGTAGCTTTTATTTCGGTCAACAAACCTTCGGCTGAAGTCAAGTGAGAACAGAATAATAGAATACAGCATTTGAAGCATTTATAACATCGCATTTGGCTTATAGTTAATGATAACAAGTATCTCCATTTGCTACCAGTCAACGATATAATGTACAGTAGTACTCTAGCCCTACAACGTATTGCTGTCAGCTTACAGAAATATGCAGTTGTGATGCTTTGGAGATCAGCTTGTCCCTGCTAAGAATGGATGCTTAATATACCTAGAACTGTAGCCCTTTTGCACTCTCACCTCACCTACATAGGAAGCAACAGCAATCCAGAAAATACAGTTAGATGTGTCAGCTCTGGTCAAACATGAGTAAATGTTCAATGATGTCAGAAAGCCTTTGAGATCTCTTCCAATTCTATGTATCTATGCTTCTAAGTGTTACCATCTATGGCAGAGCAATAGTAATCTGCACATTCATAGAAAACAAAGACCACATGTAAACAAAATATAAACTGTCAGATTTCTAGTGGCATAACAAGTCTCAGAATGAATTCCTTCCGCTTCTTTCAGTTTTGACTTTCTGCCAGTAAACTTTCAACTGTGGAGAGCAGATTCCTCTGCATTTCAGTAATAGGGAGAAGGAATGCAGAAGCACAACTAAGCAAATGATAAAGGTTCAAGGTCTGTTGGGCAATGGATCAAGTGTAATTAAGTTACAAAAGATTATCATCACTTAATAGGGCTTACAATGCAATGCAGCGAATTGAAATCATTCCATTGCACACATTGTAGGTACAAAACCATTGAGTGGTAATGGTGTCCACACACACAATTTCCCACTGCCCTCCTCAAGAGGAGAAGAACTTACTCCTCAGGGCAGTACAATAATGAATTCCACTTCTCATTTTTTGTCCTCTGGAAGCATTTTTTGAATATTAACCCCAAAATAATTAGGGTGCTTTCCTACAAACCAAGGCTCAGCTCCCAGCATTCTCTTAAGCAAGCAATATTCAGAGGTGGCTTTGCCAGTTCCTTCCAAGGAAACATTGCCTATAGCACCTGGCATTTGTTGGCAGTCTCTCATCTAAGTACTAACCAGGGCTGAACCTGCTTAACTTCCAAGATCAGACTGGATCTTGTGCCATTAATCCAGGCCCTACATTTTTCTTCACCATTGTTCTCTGTTTCTAGGACTGATGGTAGCTACAATCCCCAAGATATTCTATGATTTCCTTTTCTCTGTATTGTGAGCAAGCAATGCCTTCCTCCCAGGCTCCCTGCCTGCCCCCTGCTTGTTTAGACTAAGGCCTCATTTTGAGTAGTTCCCATCACTTTTCCCTTTAACAACTTCCTGTTTCCTGGGGCCCATCTGTTGCCTCCAACTTGACCTCCAATCAAGCATCTAAAAGTTCTCATGCCCAAAATCCAGTACTTGCTGCACAATCTGGGTTACCTCCTTTGCCATATGGTTGGTTTCAAGCCAGTCATGGATTTGGTAGGTGCCATCCCCATCCTTGGCTTTTATATTTGTCTTCACATATTACCCTGTGTACATATGGAAGCAGAGTTAAATGGGAAAGTGCTGAACGCAACCAGCGATCTTTCAGTTTGCAACAACAGATGAGATGTCAGCAGCATAGAAAGACTTCAAACTGCTTGCATGGCAGAGGACAGCTGCTTCATGTCTTCAGGCAATGATAAAGCAGGAGTTGTGTTTTCATACCAGAATGAGAAAAGACCTCATATCAGCAAGAACAAGAGGAGAAGAACTTACTCCCTCGACTGCATTCCTCTGAAATGCTGATTAAGGAGGTTTTCTGTCAGATATATTCTCTTCATGACAATAGCAACATATCAGCAAATACAGCATCAAGAAGCATTTAAGGGTCACGAAAACCGATACTTGAAATGTATGACTGCACACCATATATATCTATTTCCAAAACTTTACTAGCAATGTAGGGAAATAAAATGTATGATGCGATAAACCATTTCTCCTCAGATTGCAATCCTGATGGATCCCCTACCCTGATGTTGTTATCTGGCTCCGAAGGAAAGCTGTTATTGGCACCTGTAATAAAACAGGAGGAAGATCATGCCAGCTGGCTCACATATTTAACTAGCCCAGGTTTTTGACCATTATTTGCACATGATCATAAGTATAGCTCTGACTATAGTAAGGGATAAAGAAGAAGAAATTGGCCATATTTCACAATGTGTGGATTAAAGTATTTCTTTACTTTACGGTGACTCAATCCCTTCCTCTTCCTTCTTCCTCCCTTGGTTTCTTGACTGCAAATAGAGCCAGGATGAAGCTCTCCAGTCAGCCATGTAGAAAGCCAAAAAGAATTCAGTGTAATCCTTAGTTCAGAAAAGTACTATGGCAAAAACCTGTAGTAGTGTATTAATCTTAAACTGGTGTTTTTGAAACTCCCTTAGTTAGCAGATCCATTTTCACTTTGTAACTTTAAAAGAATAACTAAGGAGACCTCATAACCTCTGAGGATGCCAATAACAACAACAACAACAACAACAACAACTTTATTCTTATATCCTTCCACCATCTCCCCAAAGGGTCTTGGGATGGCTTACAGATGACACCAAGTGCCATAGATGTGGGAAAATGTTAGGAGAGAATGCTTCTGAAACATGGCCATATAGCCCAAAAAAACCTACAACAACCCAGTGATTCCGGCCATGAAAGCCTTCGACAATACATGGCCATATAGCCTGGAAAACTCATAGCAACCCAGCCATGAAAGCCTTCGACAACACAAGGAGACTATTATTGGCATTTTCAAACTATACTTGTTTGTTAATACCATGCAACTTTGCATTCTGTGTCCTTTCAACTGTTTTAAAGGTTGGATCTTTCTGTTCTCAAGTGAGAGGTCTTTAGATACAACTTGAAACTTCGCACAATAGAGTCTCACTTGTCCAACATAAACGAGCTGGCAGAACGTTGGATAAGTGAAAATGTTGGATAATTATTTATTTATTGATTGATTGATTTAAAACTTTTGTATCCTGATCTTCTCTACTTCCGTAGAGGGACTCAGACAGCAAGAATTCAATGCTAAACAGTAAAAATCTAAAATAACATATAACAACAGTAAATTAACAATACATATAAAATAAATACACAAGTTAAAAAAACATGTCCAACCCAGTCCATATATTCAGTCCATATATTGTGGTCAATACTTTGGTTGATTATCGGTCTCACCCATCATTCTGCAAAGGCCTCGTTCCACAGCCAGGTTTTCACTAGCTTCCTAAAGGTCAGGAGGGAGGGGCAGATCTAATTTCATTCAGGAGGGAATTCCATAGCCAGGGGGCCACCACAGAAAAGGCCCCACCAGATGCAACTGCGAATGTGGTGGGACCGAGAGCAGAGCCTCTCCAGATGATCTTAACACTCTTGATGGTTCATAGGGGAGAATACGTTTGGACAGGTAAACTGGGCCGGAACTGTATAGGGTTTTGTAGGTTAAAACCAACACTTTGAATTGTGCTCACAAGCTAATTGGCAGCCAGTGGAGCTGGCACAACAAGGGAGTTGTGTGCTCCCTGTACCCCACTCCCGTTAGTAGCCTGGCTGCGGAACGTTGGACTAATTGCAGCTTCCGAACAGTCTTCGAAGGCAACCCCACAGATAATAAGGAGGGATTAAGGAAAAGCCTATTAAATGTCAAATTACATTATGATTTTACAAATGAAGCACCAAAACATCGTGTTTTACAACTAATTGACAGAAAAAGCAGCTCAATACAAGGAAACATTGTATTTATGAATTTAGCACCAAAACATTGCAATGTATGGAAACAGCTGTGGATCCAGGCAGGAAGCAGACTGCGCTGGATAATACAGAACGTTACATGAGCAAAGGTTGGATAAGCGAGACTCTACATTAATCAGCTCCAAAGGACACCAAAGTTCTGGGGAACTACAGAAATCCAGTTTCTCTCTCTCTCTTTCTTAAGGGGGAATAGAGTTAGGGTTAGGGTTAGGGTTAGGGAAGTCTAATGGAAGGAAGACTCAATGCTGGACAATGAATCAACAAGTGGAAATGTTTAGGGCTATCTTCTCATGCCTGCGGTAAACACATAGCTACTGTACAGAACCATGTGATATATGATTTCCAATAGTTGACCCTCTACTCAGGAGATATTGAAAGGAACCAGTGTGCTTGTGAGGTTAGCATCTGGGAATTCCACTATGCTTTTGAGGAAAATTTCACTTTTTGAGACTGTTAAGAGTAATAACTAAAGCACATATTATGCATGCAGAAGGCATCTGGCACAATTCCTTGCATCTCCTGCTCTAATGGTATAGGACAATGGACCGAAAGTGGTCTGAGTCCTTCTGAGGCCACATTCTGTATTCACACAGCATTGCTCTTCAACATGTGTTTGAGAGTTGAGTATCTGCCAAAATTCTACATAATATCCTATACAAGTTGCTTTGAAATGAGTGATGGAAGACTCAAAATCTAATTGTTCTTCAGAATTGCATTCTTGACCTCTGGAACCAATTCATATCAGTTTCCCTGCATGTGCTTATTGAACTGATGAGTGCATTTTACTGGAAGCCGCTTAAGGAAGAAATGTGTTTTTCTTTTTTCAAGTCTCTGCAGAGAATTAATCTGATTTTAAATCCCAAAAGTTTTCTTCTGTTTCTATAAAAAAAAATTACAAAATGGAATATGCTCAGAATAAATCTGTGCAGATTTCTTTTTGGAGGAAGCTAACCTTGACCTTTATTCCCCCGATGGAAAATCCTTTCATGCTTGATTCCAAGAGGTAGGCAAAAAAAGCCAGCACCGCCAACGGAAACATTTTTATTTTGGCTGCTGCTTTATTTGATAATTCATATTCGTATTTCTCCTTTTTTGGCACGAGTTGAAAAGTGTCCATTCTAATTTTGCAAAGGTCCACTAAGGTTAATCAGCAATCCCTGGGAGCAAGAAGACTTTAATTTGTCACACAGACATATATACTGGGTTTCTTGCACATATGTTAATGTTTAATGTCTAACAAATGAGCCCATGCTTTGAGCTTCACTGGGAAGGCCCATCTCTGTGTCCCACTAACCTCACAGATACATCTTTCAGATGGCCATGTATAAATACGTGAGGGGAAGTCATGGGGTGGAGGGAGCAAGCTTGTTTTCTGCTGCCCTGGAGACTAGGACGCAGAACGATAGCTTCAAACAACAGGAAAGGAGATTCCACCTGTACATTAGGAAGAACTTCATAACTGTGAGAGCTGTTCAGCAGTGGAACTCTCTGCTCCAGAGTGTGGTGGAGGCTCCTTCTTTGGAGGCTTTTGGCATCTGTTGGGGGTGGTTTGGATGGCCATCTGTCAGTGGTGCTTTCAATGCGATTTTCCTGCTTCTTGGCATGGGGTTGGACAGGATGGCCTGCAAGGTCTCTTCCAACTCTATGATTCTATAAGAGAAGGCATTCTCAAGAATTAATTATACAGCATAGAATTAATTCAGTTTGAGATTATTTTAACTGCCAGGGCTCAATGCTATGAAATCCTGGGATTTGTAGTTTGGTGGGGACACAAGCCCCCGGTGGAAGAGAATGCTAAAAACCTTGTAAAACTACAACTTCCATGGTAACTGGGAAAACCACTAATTCATCCATATCTGCTAGATATTTCACAAATGCAAAAAGAAACCTAGTTGGTTTATTAAGGTGAGGTTCTGAACCCTCTCAATCTTCCAAAAGCACTGCACATAATTGGTGAATACCACATCTATGCGGTGTACAATTTTTTAACAAAGAAAGCAGTGAGTAAAAGATATCGTACATTCAGAGGCGGCCCTAGGTAATTTTCAATGGTAAGCAAACAGTATTTTGGTCCCCCCCCCCCCAACCAATCACTGATATATATTTTTTGTTTGTTGTGGAAGTTCTGTGTGCCATATTTGGTTCAATTCCATCATTGGTGGAGTTCAGAATGCTCTTTGATTGTAGGTGAACTATACATCTCACAACTACAACTCGCATATGTCAAGGTCTATTTTCCCCCAAGAGTGCCCCTGGGCAACATCAACTATACTGCAAATGCTTACTACGTAATGGGTTGAGCCGCCCCTGCGTACATTTAATTTACAGTATTTATACTGACTGTGCTTCTTCAGGATTTTGTAAAATCTATCTTCCCTGAATGCAATCCCATGGTCATATCAAATATTGTGAATTAGAAAAAGGCATGAAAATAAGAGGCTGGGTCATTTGCTTTAAAAAAAATAACATAAAAGATCTTAAATATCTCTTTCTACCACAGTTAAAGTATTCCTAACACAGACTTTTATAAGACTCTCCTTTGAAGGATGATTATTTATCTCAATATCCATTGTGCCAAATAATAATACAAGGTTTTGTAGTCACAAAAGTTCATTTCCAAAACAGATGTTCATGGTCAGGCTAAAGTCCTAGACAGTATAAATAGTTATTAAAAGCATAACACTATTATTTTCAGCAAAATCATTTGAAGGAAAAGTGTATCTGCCATTTTGATCTATTGTAAGTGTCAGATTTTCTGAAAGATATCGATAGTTAATAGTTATCATAAATATGAAAAGCAAAGAAAGAATTAAAAACAATCAGGGCTAGTTTGTTTGGGTCAACATACTCCAGGGAAAACAGCTAAATAATGTATGGCTTACATTAATAGATGTCTATCTCTCACATTTTAAAAAAAAAACACCAACAATGTCCCTTTCCAGATTACTTCCTTTATTAGTCAAAATGTAAACTAAATGGAGCCATTTTTCCAAGCCAGAAAAAACAGAATGCTTGGAAGATAGAAAGCTATCATATACGGATGCAGACCTTTGGTCTGTATAACTGAGTGTTGTCCAGATGACCAGCAGCAGCTGGTCAAGCTATCTTTCCTGCCTGGAGAGGCAAGGGAATAGACGTTTTGCATACAAGCTTGGGCCACCAAAATTTACCTGGAATACTTATTTGAATCATAAGACCAGACAATGAGTAACAGTATGGGTTCCATCCCTGGATTAGCAGCGCACTAGTGCCATATTTCCAATCTTTTTTAGAATTTCTGTATGGGGAAAAATCAATCAGAAATGGAAAAGGAAGACCAGACCTTTAGAAGTTCTCTGGAGGAGTTTAAAAGCAGCTACTTCACCCCACATTCAGGATTCAAGTCCACATCTACATTGACCATCTAGTACTGTTTCAAAGTGGTATTTAAGAAAATGGGTTTACTATGCAGGTGATTACATAGGAAAACTTGCAATCAGTTTGAAACCCGGTTGATGATTACTTAAGCCACAGAGCACTGATGCACATAGGGGGCTTTGTTTTGTGTGCTTCTCTGGGAGTTTACTGCTAGCTTCAAACTGCATTAAATGGTAAATGGTTAATGAGCCTATTCTATTCTCAGCTTTGGGATTGCAGGAAGATTGCTGTTAACGTTTCTATAGTCATATTGTGTTACTTTGGGCAATTTTTGTATGAGATAGGAACTAGTTTTCAGGGAGAAAGAGCCTACAGATCCATTTTTCTGGAGCCATTTTAAGTGGTCTTAAGGGTTGGAGACATCCAGACACATGCCCTACTGGCTTCCCAGTCTTATGTGCAAGTAATATTAGTAATGGTGAAGACCAATGAATTTGCCACTCCTCATAGGAATCATACAATGACTTTCACCTGAGAAGTATCAATGTATTTCATTCCATGTTTGTCCCTGCAAGACTGTGGCCCAGTTGTCCCTGTGACTCCCAGGATGAGTGTTTTCCTGTTCCTCAAAACCTGACACTCTCCTTTCCTCTCTTTCTCCTCTTCCTCCTCAGCCATGACTGCTTTCACACTCTTCTACCCACCATATCTCCTAAGAGAGATGCTCAACTTCTCTTCCAAAGTCATCATCAGCATAACAATAAAGTGACCAAAATGGAGTTCTGGTTAATTTCTGCTCCTAGGGCAGTGGTTCTCAACCTGTGGGTCCCCAGGTGTTTTGACCTACATCTCCCATTAATCCTAGCCAGTTTACCAGCTGTTAGGATTTCTGAGAGTTGAAGTCCAAAACATCTGGGGACCCACAGGTTGAGAACCATTGTCCTAGGGGGAAGACATGTCACCAGACTTGGGAGAAACTCTGTGCTGCAACTATCAAGAATAATAATCTCTCCACCAGTTTCAAATTTAATGTTCCAGATCAAAATATTGGCACCCTTAATGTTTTAGTTGGCTTGTGAGATGAACTGATTAAACTGGGTGAATTTGTGGAAGATGTTGTTAAGAAGGTTGCAAAACATTTGGCTGATGCGCTGGAAGAGAGTAGACAAGGTACAAGAAAAACTTCTGTCCATTGGAGTTGATTTGGTCACGTACATAAAGAGGTTGCAATGGGATATGGCAAAGTAGCCCACCAAGCAGTCTCTGAAGAATATTTCAGAAATAATTGCCAGATGGCTGACTCAGGTTGGCAGTACTCTCAAGGAAAGGGAATCAGTGTACAATAGTCTGAAAGGCAACTTTCAAAACTTGGAAGGATTTGGGAAATGTGCAAACAAGAACTCTGAATGAAATTGGTTAAAAATGACTTTGTACATTTAAGATGAAGCAGGATAGACATTTTAATGAGATAAATATATAAGCTTGGTTTAAAAAAAAATTTCACCATTTCATAGTGAACTCTATTGATGACACTGGCCATAAATGGAAATAAACAGCAGCATACCAGCAAGTTCAATATATTTCTGTAACTGATATATATTAACCCTGGACTATATATGACCAGATAGGATTTATGACCCAGCATAGCACAGCCACAGAAATATTATGATACCTGTCATGTGCTCAGGCTTTACAAAACTAGAATTACTTGTTAGTTGCAATGAAAGAAGTGTCCTGAATATAAATGGCCCATAATTTCCTGTTACTACAGACTAGCTCTGACCATTCAGAGCTTCTTTCAACTTCACTCCCCCTTTCTTCCTTTGCAATTAATCACATATGGACTCCACGTTCTTTCCAGTCCATGACATTGACTTTGCTGAGGGTTATTTGGAAGATGGTTTCAAAGAAGCAATTTCTCATAAGGACAATTAATGTAAACAAGCACTATTCTGAAAGTCACAGGCTTGCAATGATATCATATTCTATTTGCTTTTCAAGAAATGTTATGTGAGAAATGTCAAAATAAGTTACTTCCCATGATCATTTTTATCTTGCTCTGCTTCATCAGGTTAAAGATAAATGTATTGCTGATGAGTATATTTAACAATAAGTTAGCCAATCTGCAACACATGTCTTAAGTATGCTTGCGTTGCTGTATTTTCTTCACACAAAAAGCAAGGGGTGCAGAGGGGGGAAAACCAAGGAGGCTTAAGTAAAGGTATTATGGAATAGATGTCAAAGAATATTTTCTACTATTAGAAAATCTGCAAAATGACTACTTTGAATAAAAACAAGTAGCTATTTACACTGATATGGGGAAATACGTTTTGATAACATTGTCGTCGTATCACTTCAAGTTACTTTTGAGCCCCCGGTGGCGCAGTGGGTTAAACGCCTGTGCCGGCAGGACTGAAGACTGACAGGTCACAGGTTCGAATCCGGGGAGAGGCGGATGAGCTCCCTCTGTCAGCTCCAGCTCTTCATGCGGGGACATGAGAGAAGCCTCCCACAAGGATAAGAACATCAAATCATCCGGGCGTCCCCTGGGCAACGTCCTTGCAGACGGCCAATTCTCTCACACCAGAAGCGACTTGCAGTTTCTCAAGTCGCTCCTGACACGACAAAAAAAGTTACTTTTGACTTATGGTGATCATAAGGTGAAGCTAGAGAGGGAGTCTTAGGCTGTCACATACAAAAGGTGGTCTGTGTTCATGATGCATCATGCAAGGTTACACTAAATATCAGGATGGAAATATGTTTATTTTTTGGAAGATGCTTGTTACCTCTTATTACATCTTGTGTGCTATCAAAGCAAGTCATGAGGTTTTCTTGGCAAGAGCTGTTTGGATGGGGTTTACTTTGCCTTCTTCTTAGGCTGAGAGGTCACCCAGTGGGTTTCCATGGCTGAACGAGGTTCCAAACACTTGTCCCCAGAGTCAAAACAAACCATTCAAAGTACTACACCATGCTGGCTTGCTTTGTTAGCAAATAAGATGTAAATTATGATATCAATGGCGATAACAAGCATCTTCCAAAAATAAGCCAATTTCAGTGCTGATATTCCACTTTACCTGTGTTCCATGGATCCCCTGATCATCCCTGGGCTCATTTGCTGATGTAAGCAAAGGCACCCATACAACTCATTCCCTCCACCTTCCCTGCATTCATCACAATAGAGACTGGAAGTGTACTGCCACTCTGGACTAATCGTAGAATAACTGGCCTGTGTAGATGCCTCCAAGTCAAGACATAAACCCTTGTCTATTTCAACCTTGCATGTCAGTTTTGTCGAGCCATGGTACCCCCTCCCCACAGGTTTATGATAAATAAGAGGATTTCAAGTAATATTTTTTCTTTATTTTTTAAAACATTTTCTGCTCTTCCAAAGTTTGTCAATATTGAAGTCACTGGAGGTTCTGATATAACCCAGCAACAAATGCACCCCAAACTATTTCAAAGCTAAACCCTTTAATAAATTTATAAATATGAAATTTTTGGTGTGATGTGTACTTCATCAGTTTCTAAATGTACAAAATTGTATCAAATGTATCCTGAAGGCATCTGCTTTTCCCGTGCCTCCTGTCTGCATGTCACTAGGAACTGAGATCCCTGTATAATTAACAAAAGGGTCTTTGTAGTGATCTCTCAAGCCAGATAATATCAAACCCTTTGTATATGTATGTGAAACAGATGATCCTTTTGGGCACCAAAATGAGCTTAAAATGTTTTCCTGTTCAACTAAGACTAGAGGTTCGTCATTCTCACGGAAAGAGAAAGCTAAACAAATATGAATACATTAGCTTTCTGAATAGGCAATCAAGCCCCTGATTATTTGAGATCGTTACCTTTTGTCCTTTGGGTCCTGCACCTTTGTCTCAATAGAACTGGACACAAGTCAATCAAGGAATCATCTGCAAAACCATGTCATCACCCCCCTTCTGTTTCACACTCTCCACATGGACATCTCTACAATGGACTGGACCTTTAAACTACCCAACCATTAGCTGTTCTTCTTCTCGCCACAGGGATCTCCTCCTCCAGTCAGTGGCATCAGGAAAACCCCCTGTCATTCCCTGAATGGATCCTAGCTAGCACGGTTTCTCAACCAATCAGGAGAGGGAAGTCTAAGTAGTTGTCAAAACTGCATAAAATGTCTTGTATTTTTTGTGAATACATGCTTGTACATTCTGAATGTCTGCTAGTACTTGCATCCCCTTTGGCCAAACTGTAATAAATTTCTGTAGTTTGCCTTCAAACCAAAGTGCTTGTTCTCTATCCTGGCTGATCTGGTTTAGTGGAAGCTCACCGGGCATGGACCTTTTTATCCACAGCCCTAGCTGAAATCTCAACATGATTATGGATAATTATGGTAGAATTATAGAATCTTAAAATCACACACACTTTTCTCATATTTGAATGTCCCCAATTATTATGGACGAAATAGTCACAGACAAAACTACATTTTTGTGCAAAAACCCTGGTTTTTCTACACTTTCCTATGCCAAAAAGTTAGTTACTGCCTAGAAAACAAGAAGCATATTTATCAAATCTTTAAAAATTAAACCTGGAAATGTGGGGTGCAGACTGTCTATGAAAAGACAGTGAATAAAAAGTCATAGCATTTATCTTGTAAGGCATATTCCTTTGAAGCAGAGAGTGGCTTACTGAGGTGACTAGTAAGTTCATGTCAGAGACAAACCATCAAATGAAGGATATAATTCTTAGTGCATAATTTTAGTCCCCATGTTGGCATATCTAAACAATGCCTTCCATAGTTACAGTGTCTTGAAATTAGGAAGTAACTATTGAGGCATTCAGAAGGGGAAGATTTGGTCCATTACTTTCTCTTTCATACATTAGGACTGGAAGAAAGGAGCCATTGTCCGCTAATTTAGCCAGAATTTCAATTCAATAGTCAGTGAAATAAAGCTCCAACCCGCACCCTATAAAAGAAAAAAGAAAACACACATACACCTGTATTGAACTATATGTACCAGGAAAACACTGTTTGCCTGGACTGATAGTCTGGATAATCAAGGGAGGGTTAGCTCCATAGGTTCCCATAAAAATAGGGATGATAATCATGACATACAAACTAAAAATAGATTGATTTTTTTCCATATGGGGACCCTTCTCAAAAGAAACTGTTGATGCACCATAAAAACAAGCACCAGGTACGCAGGATTAAAATTTGCTTCTTCCTTTGCATTTTCAATTCCTGTTTTGTATTAAATGTAAAATAACACACCTCTTATTGCTTGCAGTGATGTGATTCAAGACACAGTTATTTTGAACAGAAGCTGGGCTTAGTTTGCACGTTGACTCAGCCATTCCACTCCTGCCTTGCACCCATCCTCAGCATCCTTTGCTTCCCCCAGTGTTTCTTTTTGTGCCGAATAAACGACTGCTTGCTCAAGCTTCAAAGAATATCATCACCATTCTGCAGGAGGAAAGGATGTGTCTGTTCAGCTTTGCCAGCTGTCTTTTGGGAATTCCTCACAAAACCAAGTTTCCTCTTGGAGAAGATTATGCACTGACTTTGAAGATGTTTTGCCAGCAATTATTCCCCTTATGTCAAGACTTATTACAGTTCTCTGAAGTTGCTGACATATTGTGGTCTATTACTTTTTTAAAAAAAGCCCAGTTAAACAATGTTGCCAACTTATTTGCTTTTAGCACCTATTAGTTAAGTCATTATCCCTATTTTCCATTGAAACTGAAAGACCCTCCCCACAACATGCACATACACATTCCATAATGACAGTGGTTTAAGTAAAGTAGAGAGTCTAGATCTAAACAGCCAAATGGAGTTTCCCTGACCCCATCCCCACCCTGACTTAAAAGACTAAGTCTGCACCAAATCAGATTGCTGCGCAAAAACTGCTTGTTAGGGACTGATTAGCTGGCTCCAGATTCAAGGCTTGGTCTGAGAAGAGTCAATAAGATTAATAGCATGGATCTTGTACACTTGCTCTTTAAAGAAAAGAAAAAAATGCCATAGCTTTGTTTCCTTTCTCCTTATCTTGACTTTTACTGCAAGGCTAAAAGAAAGGAATTTTGTGCTGGTGGGCATCATTTTTGCAAAAAAAGTTTTTTTAAAAAAAAATCATGATGTCCTCTTTCTCTAGATGAAAAGGGTCCATCAATACCTCATTTTTCTCATACATTTGTTGCCTAATGTCTCTTACTGCCGCCACACATGGGACCTTCTGAATACACTGCATATGCTATGTATCCCAGAGTTATGGTCCATCCTATAAACAATGGTTCCCAACCTTTTTTTGACCAGGGACCACTCTCCAACATTAGTACCAAAAGGCTTACAAATCAGTTTTTGATCAACTTTAGATTTGGTTTGGTTATTTGGGGTGCTGATTCAGAAAACTGCACTGGATAGATCACATTGGCTCTAGTTTCTGATACAGAACATATGCCATCCAGTAGTTGCCATCTGCTCATCCACAGAAATGTAATAATCTAGAACTGATGTGGTAGTAATAATCTTTCACAGGTAGTCAGCAGCTCCCCTCCCAACATCCGCATTGCCTCTGCACTATAAGAGGGTTTCACAAGACCAATCGCTCTCATTGCCACTGTTTCGAAGCAACAGTGTAGTAATGGTGAGGACATTGACAATATTTTCATTCTTGTGGATCTCTGGTGGTCCACAGATCACAGGTGGGAACCACTGCTATAAAAATATTGTTGTCTTCAAGTTGTTTCCAACTCGTGGTGACGCTATAGTGAACTTATCATAGGATTTGATGGATTGGAGAGTATGTGATTCACCCAAGGTCGCCCACTGGGTTTCTATGCCTGAGAAGGGAATCAAACTCTGGTCTCCAAAGTGACAGTCTCACCATGCCAGCTCTTCCTCCTCCTAATGTTCCTTCCTCACCGAGGCACCTCCCTTCACTGGTACATTTTCCTTAGAATGAGCCCTTATTTTATAGTATTGGAGTGCATGCAAAACTCCAGGCATTGCTTATTGTGCAAATGAGCCAAATAGACCATCCATCCATCCATCCAAAGCAAGAACTGTGTTTTTAAGCATCATATAGTTGATGCTGTTTTGCTGGACATAACTGTAGGCTCTTCCACACAGGCCAAAAATCAGGTTTGAAGCCAATCAGAGGCCCCAAACACCACAATTTTTTTTTTTGGGGGGGGGGTATTGTCCACATTCCTTACCATGCCAAACCAGCATCAGTACAGGGGAAATATGGCCACCAGATCCCTGATCTCTCTTGCCCCATTTCCTGCATTTAAACAAGTTAAAAATAGATGATTATCAAGGCTGGCAGCTTCTAAGGGCTCCATTGCACCTGGAAATGATGCAACTGATCCGTTGTGTCATTTTCAGGTGTCACTTTCCCTTGCCCCTGTTTCAGGAAAGGGGGTGAAGAAGGGGAGGCACTGCTGATTGAGCCCAAGGAGGCGGGATCACAGTGGAGATTGCTCCTGAGATTGTGGATGTCCACCTCAGGAGAATCATAGAATCATAGAATCAAGTCTCCAAATATCTCAGACTTCCAAACCTTATTGAAAAGTCTGGATCTTTGCAGGGTTTTTTTTTTAACCCTGGAAATAGAGCTTTGCTCCAGTTTAAATTGAATTAGCCTGAGGTATCATTTGGATCCTTGGAAAGACAAAGTCATGTCATGCCCTTCCTGACTCTTTTGAACAAACTAGAGGGGGCTGGTCAAGTGAGTAAAGGGAATGGTCAGTGTCTCTTTGCAGAAAAACTGGTCCCATTATGCTTGAAGGAGTTGTAAAATGTCAACTGGTAAAACCTTCCCTGGAGCCCACCACTTTGGATAATTGAGCTGGCTAACAGAACATATAAGTCTTTTGCTACAACAGTCCATTTCTGTGTACAATTCAAAGTGGTTTATAATGTGTGCAGTCCTATCTGGGACAGATCCAGGCAATTTGAATAACCTAATTAGATCTTAGACTCTAAGATCTTCCTCTCAGTCCAACTACCTTCCCAGCCATGTCTAGTGGCCTGCTTGGGAATTCCCTTCCTAGAGCAACATCCTTGTTGTCCTTCTACTACCATGTGGCTTTTAGAAGTTGATTTCTAGCGGTTTTGATATGGTAATGCTTTGCTGACTTTAAAATTTCATCTTTTAATGGATTTGTCGTAAACAAAAAAACATTGAATGTTGCTGTTAGCACACGCTCAGAATAAGTCCTTAGAGGTTCCTAAAAACCAGATTTATAGACTCTTCTGGATTATGGGAGCCATTTTGAAGGATTATTCTTCCCTTTACCTAAAGCAGTGGTTCTCAACCTGTGGGTCCCCAGATGTTTTGGTCTTCAACTCCCAGAAATCCTAACAGCTGATAAACTGGCTGGGATTTCTGGGAGTCGTAGGCTAAAACACCTGCAGACCCACAGGTTGAGAACCACTGACCTAAAGAGACACATGAAGATAGGTTTGTGTATTGGGACAAAAGAGGTATTTGAGGGGAACACAGATTGATAAAAGGAAAATTAAGCTAAAACCTTAATCTGGAGATCTGATGTTGAGCTGCTTGTGGAAGTGCTATGTTGCCCACCTCCATCAGAGATTGGGAATGATATTACAGATCCCTAAATCCCCAGCATGGCCATGTTTCCAGTAATCTTCCCTTCCAAAGAAAATAAAACCTTGGTAGGCTTTGCTGCAGTCTCTCTCTCTGCTTGGGGAAGCACAGAATGTATAAAAACACAAATGTGACCTATTATGTTTAAAGCTCCTCAAAAACTACCACATGAGCCAAAGGGTGGTTAAAAGTGTTCCCAGAAGCAATTACCGCACATTACATGATCCTGTAAATGTAACCATTGCTACATTACATTGATAATAAGAGTGAGATTTTTTGACAATATTGTATTTATTTCCTCTAACTGCCTAAAATAAGAAGAAAGGTCTCCTTTAAAGAACTGGCACTGGATGTAGTTTGGGAGCCCTTAGAGAGGGAAAAGCAACAATGGACTTACATTTCTGTGAAAATTCAGTTAGCACTGCTGTAACCCTCCCTCTTATTGAATTTTCTTAGATACACAAAGACTGTATCTCAAATTTACCTGGCCATGAGATAGCACCTTCAACCTATTAGTACAGAAGTTATATATTAAAGTTTTGTTTTGTTTTCAAAGGATAACATTTACCAACCAAACCTCTTCACATGAGTTCTGAAAAGCAAAACATCCTTGGCCAAAAATAGTATCCAAAGGCACATAAATCTTCCATGGGAAGCAGATGACCAGGGAGGTTTTACCACCTGAGGTCTAAGCGTTCGGTTTCCTAAAATACACACCGCCTGTCAGTGCTAGCAGGGCTCATAGTGTGAAGGTGTCAAAACCACCAGCAGCTGGTAATCTCATTGAGAAAGGAAGGGAAATCTGGTTATTCCCCAAAGCCTCTTCATCAAGCATATCAGGAAACAAGGCTCAGTGACTCAAGTCCCACTCCTCCTGAGAACTACAGGCCGCTCCTATTTGGATCCTTTGGTTGTGATCTTAAAAGAACTCGTGGTCTTTTGGCAAGATGGGAATCCCCAGCACATTTATTTATTTATTTAACAATTCCTTATGTCAAGCTTTAGTAAAAAAAACTCTCAGGGTGGTATACAATAAATGCTTTATCCCTTGCCTTGAAACAAGGTGAATGAGCAAGTTGGAGAATAGACAGAATAGCTCTTCTGAAATTATATGGAAACCACAGGTGGTAGCTGATGGTTTCCATATCAGTGGGTGGTGAATCCAAGCTGGTTTTTGTTCTAAACTTTTAAATGAGCTCTCCTAGGTACTAAACCTATTTGAGGCATAGGATACAGTGCCTTGTGTTTTGCTGCATTATTTATTCATCCCGTCTGTTTTCTAAACTTGGATATAAGATGGCTAGGCGTGACTTGATAAATTGCAAGTCACTTCTGGTGTGAGAAAATTGGCTGTCTACAAGGACGTTGCTCAGGGGATGTTTGGTGTTTTACCATCCTTGTGGGAGGCTTATCTCATGTCCCCGCATGAGGAGCTGGAGCTGATAGAGGGAGCTCATCCGCCTCTCCCCGGATTCAAACCTGCTACCTGTCAGTCTTCAGTACTGCCGGCACAGGGGTTTAACCCACTGCACCACTGTTATGTTAAAGTTTTAAAATAAAAACCAAGAGTGGATTCATCATACCATATATATGAAAAGGCAATAGCATATATTCTGTGCCAAACATTGAAAGCAAGCAGGCTTCCTATGGTGGGCACCTAGAAAAGCGGACCATTGCTACAGGAGAGATATTGTTTGCTCTTCCTACTGTATGTATGTTTCTCTTCCTCTCTCTCTCTCTCCCTCCCTCTCTCTCACACACACAATAAAGCAGACTTAGAAAATATGTTTTTGCCTTGTGTTTATGCATTTGCCTCAAAACTATCTATAGATATTATGGCAGGCCCATTCATTCCGCAGGGCTTTCTCAGGAAAGAAACACTCATCGGTGGTTTGCCATTGCCCTGCTCTGAAATATAGTCTACAATACCTGAGAGTCAATGCTACTAATGCCCAAGCACTTATTTTGGTTTCGGATATGACATAGGCACTTTCTAAGTAGGCCAGTCCTGGCTAATCCTTGGTTGGGAAACTGCCAATGAACAACAGGTACTGCAGGCTATATTTCAGAGGAAGGAACTGGCACTCCCACCCAAGTATTCCTTGCTTAAGAAAAACCCTATGATTTTCATGGAGTCGCCATAATAAAAAGGCATATACAAACACACACACTTTCAACAAACCACAATAAAATCTCTTTGCAACCAATGTCATGCCAGCAAGGTCTACAGAATTTTCTTCCTTTCTCCTTCCCATCATGTTGACTGAAGAATACCTTCAGGACACTCCAGGGAAGTGAAGACAATCTTCCACCTTTCAGTTCCATGGTTGGAAGTAGCTCAACCAACAAAACTGCTCCTTAGGATCCTGGAACTGGTGTCTATAGCACCACAACTGTTTTTTCTGTGTTCCCCACAAAAAAGTTGATTTTAATGGAGTCTACATCAGGTGTTTATTCCAAAGAAAGAGGAAAATTATTTTCAGAAATTTCAGAATGGAAAATAAGGAAGGGTTGACTGAGTGCCCTTTCTATACAGCATCCATCCACAGCATTCCAAATTTGGAAAAGGAAAACATAGTTATTCAGAGTCAGAGCTCCCACAGCTACTGCAATTCAAAACACTTTGCTCACACATCTGACATTATTTTATTATTGTGTGGTGGTGTTAATTTCACTGCCTTTGTCTGCTTGTGACGCAGCCAAGTTTTGGTTGTCATAACTCAAAATCTCCTTGAACTTTATTGTGGTTACCAGTCTCAACATTAATATAGTATTTGGCATTGACAATTCTTGTGGTTTTTCAGGGTTTGGATTGTTTGCTTCAAAACTTGTTTGGTTAAGAAAGAAATGTCCTCTAACATGTATTGTGACATGGGAGAGGGGGGAATATATGGAAAGCAAAGCCACCTTTTAGAGCAAGGGTGGCCACATTAGGAAAACAACCACTTCGTACAATGTATTGCATTAAGTAGCATAACAACGTGTCTAGGTAGGAAGGAAAGTGTTGAATATCATTCGTGAAAGAAAATGAACACTATTATGCCAATGTTTTGACCCTTCCAAGGTCGAATTTATTCTTACCCCAGTTCCCTTTCTTCAGTAGATGGTCAGTAGTGCTTATGAGCAGCTTCGGTTAATATGCAAGCTGTGCCCCTTCCAAAATTTTGAGGACCTAAAGATGTCTTGGTAACCTCAAAGTTGGACTTCTGCAATGTGCTTTACATTGGGATACTTTTGTACCAAGTTCAGAAAGTCCAGTTGGTTCAAATTATGGCAGTCAGCAACCGTCACCCAAAGAATTTTTCATTGGTCACTCCAAGACTATGGAATGTCCTGCCAGAAGAGCTCTGACAGCTAAATGAGGTGTCTGAATTTAAGACACAATTGAAGACCCATCTTTTCTAAAAGGCCTACCCAGTCAGCTTTATCTATTAGTTTTAAGCACGCATCTTCTGTCCACAAAATTGTAATAATTGTTATGTGAATTTTAATATATGTATTTTGTAGAAATATGTTTTAATATATGTATTTTATATAATAATTATGTTTTTAACTATGTTGTAATCCGCCTTAACCACGAGGAGAGGTGGTTATGATTATGATTATGATTACTCATCTTTAGGTCACTGTACTCTACATACAACCACATGTTCAGAATGGGGCTTCTTCCTCTGCTTTTTTGTAGAGCTGTGCATAAAGTGTGGGCTTGATTATCATGATTTCTCATGAACTGTGTGTTGTCTTCGAACTGCACTAAATGATCAGCGTAAGATAGGGCCTATGTCTTTTTGCTCCCTTTGAACATGCTCTGAAAAAAGCACATGTAAGCATTAAGCAATAGTGGCATTTTCCTGGCTTCGTTCTTGATACTGGGGTGCCTAACAACCAGACATTTAGGGTTTTTATAGTACTTTTCCTTAGCACTGAACCTGCTTCATGATTCTTATCTTAATATAGGCCAGTGGTTTTCAACCTGTTGGTCTACAGGTGTTTTGACCTACAACTCCCAGAAATCCCAGTCAGTTTACCAACTGTTAGGATTTCTGGGAGTTGAAGGCCAAAACATCTGGGGAACCATAGGTTGAGAACCACTTGTATAAGCAGTCTCCAAGTTACAAGCAAAATAGGTTCTGTAGGCTTGTTCTTAAGTTGAATATGTATGTAAGTAGCAGCATGTGCATTTGTAAGTGTAAGTCCAACCACAGCCCCACACATACACACACATAGATACAGAGAGAGAGAGAGAGAGAGAGAGAGAGAGAACTTTGGATAGTATAGAGAAGGGATAACACCCCTGCGGGTTTGCTTTGCTATCTTTGCCCCTGGTCAGAAGATTTCACCTTCCTTTCAGTCCCCGAGATAATTGGAATTTGAAAAATGTGGCTTGGTGATAAAGGATTGGTGATAAAGCTTCAGTTAAGACACCTTTCCCCCATGATTGACTTTTCTTTTGGGGGGTAGATTTCTCTTATTTCTGTTGTCTCACCCCTGTTCTTAACTATGAGTCATTAAATCAAGTTGAATGTTTGTAATTTATTTCTGAACAATCCACCATTACTAATATTACTTACACATAAGACTGGGAAGCCAGAAGGATGAAGTTGGCAAACAGCAGCACAGTTATGGCCACCCTTTGAGTTTATGAAAGAGAGGAGTTTTCAAACAGGGACAATCTGAGCTCACAGCTCATTCTTTTAACCTTGACACCATCCCAACTATCAGAATGGGCATTTCCACCATCATGTTTTCAAGATGCTGCTGTGTTCAAAGGTGCAAAAGTTGTTGGCAAGAGTGCCAGTTGTTAATCTGTGAGCTACACTCCTGATGATGGGGCTGAAAGTGTTTCTTGCTGCTGCACAAGAAGCACCATTTTTAGGCCTTCGTTGTTCTTGCTCCTACTCCAAGAGGTCACTAAGAGATGCCAATACAAACGTCTTTACTCATTTGGTAAGTAAACCCTAGTGACTGATCAATGAAATCATATAGTTTCAAACCAGCATTAATCAAAGAAGTTCATGCGTAGAGGAAGAAAAATAAACACATTTGGTGTCTTTAGAGAAAAGGGAAATGATTTAAAGACCTTAACATACGTTAGTTTAAGTGATCGAAGTACACAAATTCGAGCAGCTCTAATGACAGGTCTAAGGGCCCAGCAGATTTCCAAGTGTTGCCTATCATCTGACAGTTTGTATCCTTTAGAGCCAAGCTGGAGAACAAAAGCCTATTTTTGGTAAATCGAAACCAGAAACATTGGATATTTCATGCGAGCTTTGACAAAATGTGGATTGGTGAGGTCCAAATATGGGGAAAGCTCTTGAATTCTGGCCAGTTTCTTGATACAAGTTGCATTTCTAATGGCATTGCATATAAAACCTGGCTAGAGCATTTGCTAATTTGATTTAGTTCTCTGAAAAACTATATATCTTTTTAAGGTATAAGGCACTTGAATCTGAAGTGCATCCAACCCCTTCAGCTGCTGGACGATGCTCAACAAGTCTCAAATTCAAAAGAGCAAAGTTTCAGAAATGTACCAAGTGGGGGGCTGAAAGAAGGAGAATCATGTCTTTGACTTTCATATTATGATGGAGAGAAATGCTTCTCCAGCTTATTCAACAAAATGATTTTTAAAAGTACATACTCGAACTACACGTACAATCTGGCTTTAGAAAACACACAAAAACTTCAAGCTGCGATCTAGAGTCCTTGAGACATTGTACTGTTTATGTGATACAGTGGTTACTACCACAAGACCTTTTTAAATAGAGGTTTATCTAAATCAGTGAGTCTTCCTATACTGACATAATAACTAACCTTCCTCAGGCATCAGACCACCTAAAGCAAGTATAACCCAAACCATTCTATCAGACTACTTGGCTTCCACATTCGTCACAGAGGAATGCAAGTGTATGATTTCAATGACCATCACCAAAATATGCTGGATTGGTTGGCAGAGAGGCTTTCAGTAGTGACTATGGAAAAAGACCTTTTTTGCCAGCTTTGTTGTCAGCTGCCTTCAAGTTGACTACAACTAATGGTTAATGACAGACCTCAAAGCCACCCTGTTCTCCTTGCAGATATTACCAACTTGGAGCTGTTGCTTCCTTGATTACCGTATGCCCATCCACCTCAATGCAGGCTTTCTCTTTCCCTATTGTCCTAGCTAGTCTGCTATGAGAGAAAGAATCTATGTGGCTACTAGCTGACAACTAAACACTTACTCAGGCTAGTAAGAATGTTACTTATTTGCAAGTGTATGTACATATATACAGAAAGCAAAATAGAGACAAACAAAATCTAGCACGTGGCCATCTTTGTGCATTCATTGATAAATGTCTTTTTACAATACTCAGAGGGTTGTCTTGCTAGATCATACCAAGGCTCATCTAATTCACTGACACTCGATGTTTTTTCCTGAAACATTTTGGGCAAAAATCAGGAAACTGCCACTCTAAACATCTGTGGCAAAAGTGGTAAACCACTAGCTTAATCTAGCATTTTGCTTCAAGTAGAAGCTAGAAGGTAAAAGAAAGAGGGGCTGACCAAGGGCAAGATGGATGGATGGCATCCTTGAAGTGACTGGACTGACCTTGAAGGAGCTGGGGGTGGTGACGGCCGACAGGGAGCTCTGGCGTGGGCTGGTCCATGAGGTCACGAAGAGTCGGAGACGACTGAACGAATGAACAACAAAGAAGCTACATTTGCAAAATATATACGAAAAGTAAAGCCATTCCTCACTGTTACTCACTGGCATTTTGGGATAAGAGATTTGGTGAGGAAATGGTATTTCTCCAGATATGACTGGACTTCAGATTGCATCAGTCTCAGCACACAGAAGAAGGAAAGTATTTTCCTCCATGGATAACAGTTGGATATAATGGAAATTTGACCGACAATGAATGGAACGTTACAGGTTCTCGACTCTTTGGATTACATTTTGTAAATGCACATGCATGCACACAGCAATTTCCCTATTATACAGTCCAGAGAATTTTGAAGATCATGTTTTTAAAATGTGAATTTAGAAGCATCAATAAACACATGGTAAATGGCTGAAAAAAGCAGATAGCTTTATTCTGTAGACAATCTTTAAGAATATATATTTCTTCCAGGCCAAGGACAGATAATGTGCCAATCAAAATTAGATTCAAGTTATTTGAATCCCATCTTTTCCCACTTATGAACCCAGATATGTGGTCTAGCTTTACAAAAACCCTATGAGGAAACTTAGATTGGATGATAAGTGATTTTTCTATCCCTTCCCAAAACCAGAACTGTACTTTACACATGGCTCAAACTGCAGTCTGAACCTCCTATTTTCAAACACAGCCACTTTACTATCTCATTTTTCCCTTTGGCTAACAGGGTTTCAGAAACTCCTTCACATTGTTAATTGCACGTTAAAGAAGACCTTGTGTCTTAAATCTTTGTTCCCAACTTTGACTTATTAAATCAAAGGTAAATTGAACATTTATAAAAATGTTATCAATTCAATTTGTCTGCTCTAGTTAGAACTAGAAACAGAATCAATTTCTTCTACTGTTACTATGGCATACTATTTATTTCCAATTTTGATGTTGTGCACAGAGCCATGGAAAAGCAAAAAAAATATTGTAATACATTGTAGAGAGTGAAAAATCCATTGTTCTTTCTTTTGCCATATTGCTAATCCATATGGCTCAAAAATAATCTTGGAACTATGTAGCCAATATTTACAAAATCTCACAAATCAAAGAGGTGTGTGAAGCAGATTGTCAATGGTTGGGATCCAGCGCTTTTTATGACTTCTCACTCTTTTTCCATAACTAGAAAAATTGGAATAAGATGTGCAAGCAGGCAACAATACAGATTAAATTAATCTAAGTAAAAAAGATGTTAAGTAAATCTGTTTGACTGACATAATTTATGAAGGCTGCACTTTGGGGGGGAAAGCTGGACCTGATCATAGTTTTTTTAAATAAATCCTGAAAATAGTCTGTATATGACACTGCCTTGTCTACAGTGAGCAACACATTGGGATCATTATCTAAACAAGAACTTTTACTTATTCCTGCACCTTTTCCATACTGGCTTACGGAATCCCTGCTCAATAGTTTGCCAGCTGGTATTTTGACAGCTGTCACCTTGGCCGGCAAAGCAAGGTTTGAAAAGACACAAATCACTGCTGGAGGTATATATTGTGGCGATCCAGGCTTCATCTTCAGTGTGTTTCAAACCACATGCGGTAGATCCACAAAAGTTAAGAGAGTGAAATAAAAACTTGTCCATATGTTGAAGAATTGCTATATTCCACACTCCCACCACCGCCGTGCCTTTAATACTCTCTGGCTGTATCTTATTGCCAAAGATCATCTGGGTGAAACCACGCTGACTTTGAAAAAGGCTTTGAAATTGCCGTTCTCCTAAATCAGGGGTCCTCAAACTTTTTAAACAGAGGGCCAGGTCACAGTCCCTCAAACTGTTGGAGGGCCGGATTATAATTTGAAGAAAACATGAATGAATTCCTATGCACACTGCACATATCTTATTTGTAGTACAAAAGACACTTAAAACAATAAAATAATTAAAATGAAGAACAATTTTAACACATATAAACTTATTAGTATTTCAGTGGGAAGTGTGGGCCTGCTTTTGGCTGATGCGATAGGATTGTTGTTGTTATTGTGTACTTTCAAGTAGTTTCAGATTTAGGTTGACCCTGAGCGAGGGCCGGGTAAATTACCTTGGAGGACCGCATCCAGACCCCTGACCAAAATGTTTTAAAGGGGGGCAAATCACTTCATCAGCAGAGTACAAAGAAGATACACCCCAAAATGAACACACCATCTGGACAGTTTCATGTCACATTGCCTTCTGATACTGAACATCAGGACTGGACATTTATAAAATAGCAACTGTTCCCCCATATACTGTTAGCATTTCAAACCCAAGAAACAAAATTCCAGGCTTGACTTTCATAATTACTGCTCGGTATGTCATCTTCCAATCAGAGGAGAACATGGAAAAAATATTTGTTGGACTACACGTTTCAGAATTCCCCAACCATACCTACTAACTTCTCTAATGTTCTGGGCTTGAAGCAACCAAAGCAACCATTCGTATATTACAACTATCTCTGTCATTGGTCTCCTGTTTTATCCCTGTTTGTTCCTAGACATAATCATGCCTATCTCCCTATGTAAGAAACAATCTAGATCAGGCTATCTGTTAATTATTTTCCCCACACTGTCTATTCTGCAGAGCTTAGAATATTAAGTGGAAATTAATTCAATAACATCAACCATTAGAAACTGTGATATTAGATACTATGCAAATTTGTGATAAAAAGACTTAATTGATTAAGATGCTTTTAGATAATATTAATTAAGATGTTAAATTGGGCACCCCATGGAATATACAATCATTATCAATGATAATTCGCTAGTTAATTCCAAGCTAAGGCACTATGACAAGAAACAGCTCTCTGTGGCCTCAGGTAGATGCCTTTGAAGCTCTTACTATAGATGCCAGAAATTGAACCTTGGGACTCTTTCTTGCAAAGCATGTGCTCTACAATGAGTCTTCTGATTTACACTGTCTTCGCTTTTGCTAAACTGACCACAACATTTAGAAATGTAGTTCCCCAGCTGCAAACCAGATTTGAACACTTACTTCAGTGCATGCCAATGTTATGTGGGACTAGACATGTTGCTAATTAGCTTGTCGACAAAGTTGTAAGTCACACTTGGGCAGTGACAAAACTGCATATTTGAATGCTTTAGTTTAGACATTAATAGTAATAAAACAAAATATCATTTTTTTTTACTGTGCCCCAAGCATTATGCTGATGTATACATCTACTGTAGCCTCTTGCCAATTCAGTTTTGAGCTGTCCCCCATAAAATGGACACCATTTTACTCCACCACTGTATATAATGGGACTTACACATCCAAGGATTTTGGTATCCACCTGGGAATCCATAGATGCTTAAGAGCCATTATATAAAATGGTATGTGGATACCAAAGACCCACCACAACAAAGCATACTCTGACATACTGATACATCTAATCAATAGGAGCCCCCGGTGGTGCAGTGGGTTAAACCCCTGTGCCGGCAGGACTGAAGACTAACAGGTCACAAGTTCAAATCCGGCGAGAGGTGGATGAGCTCCCTCTATCAACTCCAGCTCCTCATGCGGGGACATGAGAGAAGCCTCCCACAAGGATGATAAAAACATCAAATCATCCAGGCGTCCCTTGGGCAACGTCCTTGCAGACAGCCAATTCTCTCACACCAGAAGCAACTTGCAGTTTCTCAAGTTGCTCCTGACATGACAAAAAAAACCAAAATCTAATCAATGTGAATTTCCCCACACATTTTGATGCACTGGGGATACAATACCACCAATAACTTTTCCTAAAGGAAGAAACAAAAAAAACTGCACAAAAAGTCTTATAATGTGGAAAATAAATAAATAAAATGAATACAAATAAGAATAAGTTCATAACCTCACTCAGACGGGAGACATTTTTCATTTCCATGTGTACAAATCTAAAAGATTTACTTCCCCACCTGTTTGTATGCATTTTTTTTATTCACCCAGCTTTGAAATATCTGTACAAATGCTCTGGCCATCAGTAGCCAATGGTTGTGATCGATGGGATTCTTGACATACATATAACACTTGCTTTCTTGTACTGCTTTGCTTACAGTGAGACAACTTGTGTATCTTATACACACTGAATTGTTTATATTGGCGGATTATGGTTGATGTCTGCAGAGGTGCCACACCATATTAACCGTGTTGCATATGTGGAAAGGTATGTATATTATTTCCTGTTTTAGGAGACCTGCATAAAGTGAAATCTACTCAGCCATAAAACCGTTGAGAGATCCAAATTACCAGCATTCCTCTGCATGTAGTCTGCACCATTATGCATCCTAGGCAAAGGGCTGCATTCAGTATTCTAATTCACTAAAGAATGAAGTTCACATAGCCAGTATAAAAGTTCAGATATATGTCAATGTATCTTCACTTTGATTACTCTCAGGCTGGATCTACACTGCAGTAGAATGCAGTTTCAGAATGCAGTTTAACTGAATTATATGAGTCTGCACTGGCATATACTGTAATGCAGTTCAATGCAGTTGAACTGCATTCTGAAACTGCATTATGGGGCAGGGTAGATGGGGCCTCAGTCTCTATATGCTCACTGCAATAATCCCAGGAAACCAACAAACATGGCTTAACACCCATGAAAGGACCTCTAAATTCCCCAGGATAACAGACATGGTTTATTAGGACCTATTTCCAAAAGCAAAATCTGGAAATGTTTATTGACTTCAAAGTTGTTAAAGCCATCTAATTTGAATGCATCCATTCAAAAATAAGAAGCACATTTGTACACTCTTGATATGTAGAACCGCAAATTAGAAACCTGCACCTCATTTCAAAATATTGTTGGAATATTATTGCTGTTCAAGGAGAGATAATTGATTGGTTATGTCAGGCAATGTCTGAAGAGCAAGCAGTGCATTTGGAACAATTGGCTCGGCACATTCTCTGGGTTAGGGACACACAAACTGCAAATAAAAACACCTTTTTAAAAAACCTGGGAAAACACCTCCCTGGGAGTCTATAGGGCCGTCAATGCAACCCTATGGTAAACTTCCACTGGGACCTAGAACTTCCTAGAGAGAACATATTAATAAAATCAATGAATAATAAAATCTGTGAACGTCAAACACGCAAATGTGGAGTGACTGTACACAAAAAAATTAGCCAAGAAAAGACATCTCAATGTTTTCCTTTTCACTGAGGTTTAGTTATTCACATTTGCCCAACTACATGAAGAACTTGTTCCCGTGTTTGTAGAAGCCATAGACTAACCAATCTTTATGTATGAGAGGAAATGGCTACAGATATTATTTAAAAGGGATACAACTTTGGAGAACATTGCAGAAAGACATCCTCTTATGGCATGTGTTTAAAAATAGTAGTCCTGTTATATATTAATGATGGAGACAGTATAACTGTCCAAAATCTGCAATCCACAAGTTTTATTAGTACAGCACCCTTATTTTCCCCAGATGTAACAGTACAAGGATTTCTTGAGAAATTCAATGTTTACTTCCTAAGAAGGGGTGGTTAGCTTTGCACATGACAGGGGCAGCCTGGATCTCAAGTAAAGTTACTTTTCAGTTGCTTATGGAGTCGAATTCCTCCCGCAACTCTTTTTTTTCCCATTTCCACATGGCGTAAAAGGATAGTGGCTCCTTACCTTCATTGATATCTCTTTTAATTAACATCAGAAATAATTTTCGAGACAAAAGTCTGTGACTCCGATTTAACTTTTCTTCTGTGTGATTTTTCAACATCTTTGACTGATGAAGAAGTCAATCTTCAAAAACTTGCTCAATGTACAAGGGTTATCCAGAAAGTAAGGTTTCAAGGCACGTAGCTCTCATGGGGAATTTTCCCATTAAAAGTTGGTATCATTGCCTTGTAGCAGGAAGCCAGCAGAAGCAAACAAGCGGTGCCAGTTATCAATATCTCATCGGCTGGCGTTGTGGTAAATGTTAGAGATGAGCGTCTTTATTCCATTTCCTCCAAGTGCTGAAATACAGTACCTAAATGCATTTGGAGGGAAATGGAATGAGGATGCTCATCTCTAACCTTCATGACAATGCCAGTCAATGCGCTACTGATGACTGGCACTGCTCGTTTGCTTCCACTGCTTCCACTGGCTTCCCGCTACAAGGAAGTGATACCAACTTCCCCATGAGAGTGACATGCTTTGTAACCCCACTTTCCAGACAACCCTTGTATTTTCTGCATTTTGATTGGCCAATAAAGGTATTCCCCTTTTATGTATTTTGTAATATTTTGCTGTATTGGCAGACATGTTTATTCCTTAATATGTTTCTACAGTGTAACTGAGATGTCTTCCTGCACCACAGATAATTTAGTTCACCAAATGGCAATCAATGGAATATTCTTCTCACAAATTTCATAAAACCATTCTGAATTATAAATGTAAAAACTATTCTCTGAACACTTTCTGTTTGTGCTAAGCTTGACTTTTACTTGTTCAAAAAAAGGCTAGAATAGGAATAAACACTTGAATATAAGGGAAGGACACCATAATATGACAGATTTATTTGCTTAGTCTGAATTGTGTAATCCCACTGATACAATAATGTATAAATCTCAACTGATATTTTTTTTTTCAAATTAAGCCAAACACTGAAGGACAACAAATAAAAGTGGGTGTAACACAGCTGACACAGTATATATTAGTTAATCCAACATTGTTAATCAAATTGCAAAATGTCTTTCAACTGGTGAAGCTCATGTTTGAAAGATATCATTGTTCACAAAAACATTTCAAACATCTTTAAACAATTATGATATGGAGACAAAACGCCAGGACTTCCTATGGCTTAGAACACCAACAAAGTTTTTCTTTTGCTTCTTGAAACTGGAAACTTGGGCTCACCACCAGTTTTTTTTTTAGTTGACCACTTTTAATGTCATCAGCAGTCAAATTTTAAGTACTTATGTATAGCTTTAAATACAACTGGGGCTGCAATTGAGAAGGGAATGAAAAAGGATAAAATGCATGGTAATTATGGTTATATATAATTGTTTTATAAGAATAATAAAAACATTTTTAAAAACTGGAGTTACGGTGGCACAGTGGGTTAAACCCTTATGCCAACTAAAGTGCTGACTTGAAGGTCGGCAGTTTGAATCCAAGAGACAGGGTGAGCTTCCATCTGTCAGCTCCAACTTCCCATGTGGGGACATGAGAGAAGCCTCCCACAAGATGGTAAAATATTTGGGCGTCCCCTGGGCAACCTCCCTGCAGATGGCCAATTCTCTCACACCAGAAGTGACATGCAGTTTCTCAAGTCGCTTCTGACACACAAAAAACTGCAACTTGAATTTAAATGCCCCAGTATTTCAATTTTCAGGTCATCCACAACTGATTCATCAACATTAATGCCTTTTACAATATCAGTGAGTGAATGAGGCACTGATTTTGTAAATTGAATTATAGCTCAACATGTGCATTTATACAAATACCAACGTTGAAAAAAATTTAAAGTCTAAAATCCAAGACATTTCTGGTTCCAAGAGTTTTGAATAAGGGATACCCAACCTGTGCTATTATGAATATGCGGCTTCGTAACAGAATCTGAGAAACTGGATTACTCTCATCAGATCTTGCAAACAAATAGAGAAGAAAACAGTAGCTGGACTAGGTGAATACTTACAAAATGAATTTCAACAAAGATAAATGAAAGATGCTACAATAAGACAGAAAAGAAGTCAAATGGGCAAATATGGCGTAGCATTATTTGGGCAAATATGGGGTAGCATGATTTGATAGCATTACATGTGCAAAAGATCTAGGGGTTTTAGTAGACTGCAAGCTCAATGGCTTCAATAGTAGGCTGCATCAACAAAAAAGCCAATGCATCAACAGAATAATAGTGTCCGGATCAAAGGAAGTAACAATAACAGTATGCCCTGACTGTTCAGACCTCGTTTATGGCCATTTCTGGGCAACAACGTTTCAGAAAGATGTTCATAAGAGAGTGAACAAGATGATAAAGGGTCTACAGAGTAATCGTATGGAGAATGGTTAAGAGAAATGGACATGTTCCTGCTTCTTGGCAGGGGGTTGGACTGGATGGCCCATGAGGTCTCTTCTAACTCTATGATTCTATGATTCTATTATCTATGTTTATTTTGAAGAGAAGATTGACAGGTGACATGAGAGATATCTTTAAATATTTGAAAAGATGACATGTAGGTATTAGACTACCCAGGGGCGGCGCAACCCATTACGCAAAGTAAGCATTTGCAGTATAGTTGATTTTGTCCAGGGGCGCTCTTGAGGCGCTCTTGGGGGAAAATAGACCTTGACATATGCGAGTTGTACTTACAGGGATGTATAGTTCACCTACAATCAAAGAGCATTCTGAACTCCACTTATGATGGAATTGAACCAAATATGGCACACAAAACTCCCATGATGAACAGAAAATATCAGGGATTGGTTGGGGGGGGGGGGGGCGCCAAAATACTGTTTGCTTATTGTTGAAAATTACCTAGGGCCACCTCTGAGACTACCTGCTAGCAAAGTCTGGGACTTGAATCAATGAATTCAAATTACAAGAAGAGAGATTCCACCAAAGTTTCTTTGTGCCCCGCTTTGTACTGTATTGTATTGATTTCACCAAAACATTAAAATAATTTCTGATATTATTGTGTTCTTTTGAGGTGTTTAAACAATGAGTGGCTGGTCATCTCCCAGGAATATTTTAGCTGTGAATTCCTATATAAAAAGGGGGTCTAGCTATCTCTTGGATTTCCTTCCAACTCTATAATATTTAATCAGACTTTTTCACCATTCTGTACAAATTTTCAAAGTATTGGTTTAAAAAAAAGAATTTTGTTACATGCTCCAGTGTTGTGTAGTAATGTTAAACTCACAAAAATGTTGACAGTTTCAGAAACTAAAGGAATATTAATGTTTAAATGAATGGGAACAAAATGTGATATTAGCAGGTATCCTATTCAAAATGCTGGGCTGGTAACCCAAAACGGACCATGTTTTAAAATGTCCTTTCTTATTATAGAGCAATGCATTCAGAGAAAACTTGTTCCACATTTGCTTAGCATAGTGACGCTATTTTAAAAACCAGCCCACGCTCTGCAGAGAGATGCTTTTTTGAGAGTAAACATGCTTTAATTCCTTGCGTGCTCCTCGCGGCACAACATTTGCAAAATCAAATGATTGTTGTAATCTAGAGCATGCGAGAAAGAGCTGTTATGACATCCTATAACAAATTGCTGTCAAGGAAAGCAGTAAACATTCTTTACTCATTTGCCGATAAGTACCATATGGTGGCCCGATGATACTTTATTGTGGTTAGATAAGTATTTCCAAAGGTCGTTCTCAACAGCACGTAACAGAACAACAAGCAAAGCTTTTGCAGATATAATTTATTACATGGTTGTCACTAAAGGAAAAAAGAAATAAGATCAGTTGTACAATTGCACGTGTAGCTTCATTTGTTGTATGAATATTGGATTACAAGCCTCTAAAATATGTGACAGCCTATATATGCTGTTTATTTTACTAACGGTGCCTAACTGAAAGAGAGATCAGGTTGCTGTGAGTTTTCCAGGTTGTACGGCCATGTTCCAGAAGCATTCTCCCCTGACATTTCACTTGCATCTATAGCAGGCATCCTCAGAGGTTATGAGGTCTGGAGCATGACCATACAGCCCGAAAAACTTACAGCAACCCAGTGATTCTGGCCATGAAAGCCTTTGACAATACAATGAAAGAGATACTGTTGATACTACATACCTGGGGTATGTACACAGTGTCTCTTCTCCACAGCTATCATATATTACTCTTTTTAAATACATGACAGCCCATGTATGCTGTTTATTTACTAAGGGTGCCTAGCTGAAGGAGAGACTGTTGATACTACGTACCTGTACACAGTGTCTCTTTTCCACAGCTATCATATATTACACTTTTAAAAATTATTTATAGCACTGTTCTGTTGCAAGCAATGCTCAGTATTCAGAATATAATACAGTTTTGGTAATTAAAAACAATCATCTCATCACACCCCAACATTAGATCTTCCTGTGCTTTTTGTGTGGATGTATTAAAGGTACGTATACTAAAAATATTGATTGCAAATCTGGAATTGTGGCCAATTTGATTGGGGGATTCTGGAAATAATGGTTAAAACATAACTTTTAAAAGCTCTGATTAATTCGATAACTGTATGTTTGAAGACATAGGGACCATGTCAGCAGGGAGCCACTGTTAGGTTAATCAATTAGTATTGTATGAAATGATAACATTACTTGATACTTCAGACAAAACAAAGCAAATGCAGAACTTAGTGGGAAGAGACACAGTGCCCAGCACTAAAGTTTTAAAAGATGCATAGAATTGTAAAACTGGAAGGTATCACAAGAGCCATTTAATCTAGCCCCTGCTATTCAACTAAAGAACCCCTAAGCCAGTGGTTCTCAACCTGTGGGTCCCCAGATGTTTTGGCCTTCAACTCCCAGAAATCCTAATAGCTCGTAAACTGGCTGGGATTTCTGGGAGTTGTAGGTCAAAATATGTGCCGTCGCGTCTGGGGGCTATTATTCTCAATAAAGGAGGGATGGACGTGGCATCTTTCCCCCAGGGGATTGCTTCTTGCCCTCCTATAGGAAACTGGAACTCCCAAAAACCCAAAACGCTGTAAATAGCTCAAAATAAGTTTTATTTATCACAAAGTCATTTCTTCAAAGCAATGAGCTGGAAAACTTTAGAGGGGTGAAGGAAAACATACATCACAGTCTCAATTAGTCCTGGGTCCAAGGGGTTTGAAGCTGAGAAGCCTCACCAAGTTTCCTCTTTCCTCAATGGCTGTGAATGCCGGAGCAAACCACAACCCCAGTTCAGATGGCCTATGTTTTGAAGATTCAGGATCTTCCTTTGGTGCCAAAAGAATCGCTTGAAGGCGCCTGGGTCTCCTCAATAATTGTCCAGGACGATCTGGACATAAAGCATGAGCCCCAAGGGTAAAAAACCTCAGAACTGGTGCTAAGAGGTAACTTAAATCAGGGTCCTTTAGAGTCAGGTCTCTTACTCACGTCCATCTGGTACGAACTCTGATCGCAGAATGAAAGGAAAAAGGAAGTTCTCCCCTCTTGCAGGAAGAGGTGGACCCAAAAAGTACTGATTGACAGCTACAAGCAACCAAACCATACAACTATACATAAGCAGGGTAAAAAGGGGCAGGATTAAGCATGATACAACAGTTTAAATCTTACAACTAACAGTTCTATACATAGGTGGTGCCACTCGCGCCGTCACAAAATACCTGCGCATCCACAGGTTGAGAACCACTGCCCTAAGTGATGCCCATCCAACTTCTGTTTAAAAACTTCTAAAGACAGAGAAGCCATCATCTTCCAAGGCAATCTATTCTGCTATCAAAGCACTGTTTAGAAGGAATCTCTTGTAATTTGAATCCACTAGTTTATATTCAAGTCTCTGGAGAATCAGAAAATAAGCTAGCTCCATCTTCTTTACTTGTAAAGATAGTGATCATGTCACCTCTCCACTGAACTTTTCCAAGTTAAATATACCCAGCTCCATATGTTGTTTTTCATAACCTTAGTTTCCATCTCTCACATGTAGTTTTACAACAGGGATGAGAATTATGCAGCTCTCCATATGTTGTTGGATCACAGCTCCAAGCATTCCACACCATTGGATATGCTGGCTAGGGCTGATAGGACTTGCAGTGTAACAACATCCAGAGAGCTGGATGTCTGATTCCCAACCCTGTTTTATAGAGATAACCTCTAGCAAAAGCTCTCCATAGACCCTGCCCCAGGCTTTCATTGCCAATGTACCATTCTTTCACTGGCGTCTCCATAAGCAATATATCATCTGTTAAGATTTAATGCTTCACTGGACATACTTGTAATGTTTTATCTCCCAGATAGTCGATCAGCAATAACCATTTCCTTTTGTGTCAGGTTTTCTTTTCTTTCTTTCCCCCCCTCATCTCTGAAGAGGCCCTGCAACAGCAGGAGTTCGAATTCTCACATGGCTTTAATTCTTTTTTGAAGGAAGGTTGAGAAGTAATGTAAAATGTATAGTAGGAGGACGGAAATGTATGTAACACATAAGAACCTGGCAAAAAAGGAGGAGGGGGAGTGGCATAAAGCCAGACCTATTGGGCTGTGCTCAAGTTATAATCACCCATTGTTTTAGGGCAAGGATAGAAACATTCAGTCCTCTAGATGCTGGTAGACTGTGATTCTCCATATATCTCTCCACTGGCTATGTTACAGCCCCAAATAATCTGGAGACCTGCTTGATCTGGAGACCTGACTTTGAGACCCTTGCATCTTAACGCAAGATGCTGATAAAAGACGTGGTTATTCTTGTCCAAGCCCTGCATGGATGATCATAACATCTACATGTCTTAAAGTGGCCATTGGCTGATAACTAGACTTGGGAAGTTTCCATTTTAGTATGCAAGGTCTACCTGAACATCACATATTAGTTTGTATCCCTGGAGGATTTCTATCCCATGTCTTCTTACATTGTGACTTCAACAGAACCAAAAGTAACTTAACACAGACTTAGCACTGAGAAGTGTTCAGGGATAGCACTTGTTGGTGTACTAGTAGCTATATCTTAACCTATGAAATTAGCATAGTCAACCACAGTGTGGTAATATAGGGCATACTATAAAGTTGAAGGGCAGTGGAAAGCATGGCTTTTCATGGTCAGAAGGAGTCTCCTCCCAGTTCACCTGCCCCAGTCAGTTCCCAGCTTTTCTCTTGCAGCTTCCTCATATGCTTGTACAGATGCTTGAGGGTAGGAAGTCAACTTCCAGCCCAGGTATATCACAGAGTGATGCTAAAGGACCAAGACATGCCCACAAACAAAGAAGGGGTGTTTTACTACATAATACCTTCAGGGTATTGTTACATTTTGCTGTTTTGGATCTCCAAAATTGTATTTTGGTAGAACTCAAACCATAGAATAGAGTTACATTTTTAGAAACCACTTTGAATTTGTTGTAGCCTGCTCACCTAAGGCTACAAAAGGGGAAGCCAGTCACTTTAAGGATGCCATCCATCCATCTTGCCCTTGGCCGGCCCATCTTCCTTTTTCCTTCCATTTTCCCCAGCATCATTGTCTTCTCCAAGCTTTCCTGTCTTCCCATTATGTGGCTAAAGTACTTCACCTTTGCCTCTAATATCCTTCCCTCTAATGAGCAGTTGGGCTTTATTTCCTGAAGTATGGACTGGCTAGATCTTCTCACAGTCCAAGGCACCCTCAGAATTTTCCTCCAACACCACGGTTCAATAGCATCTATCTTCCTTCACTCTGCCTTCCTTATGGTCCAGCTCTCATATCTGTAGCTTACTACGGGGAATACCATTGCTTTAGCTATGTGTATCTTTGTTGCCAGCATGATGTATCTGCTCTTCACTATCTTATCAAGATTGGTCATTGCTCAACTCCCAATAAATAAACATATTCTGATTTCCTGGTTCCAGTCTGCATCTGCATTAATCTATACAATTAGATACTATATTAGGAATAGTTCAAAACACTTTAGAATCAAACGGGAGTCATACCAATTTTGTAAATACAAAAGAAGCTGATTTTTGGAGTTGTGCACACCTCTAATATGAGTAGTGTGATAAAAAGTACCAAACATGTAGATAGCAATTACTTCAAAATGTCATCCCAAGTACTTGACAAGCTAATGCAACAAGTATTTAATGAACTGGATAAAAAAGAGCATGAAAAACTTCCTAATTGGGTTCTTTTAAAAACTAATTGTGGATTTTTCCTGGAGAGAAAACAGCTTGTCACAATGAAGCAGGGATTTACTTAATCTCTCACAGTGAAATCCTACAGAAATTCTGAGCGTTAGAATTAGCATTGTGAACCCCAAAGCTCTAATTAAGACTTTTAAGAGATCTTTAATTACATTTTGAGTGGTGCCTACAATTCCCAAGGCCACTATCAAAAACAATCTGCCATAGAGGTGTTCCAAAGTTGAGGTTCCGCTCAGTGAAAACTGCCTTATGTTTCTTTTAATATCTTGCTCTCTGCAGGCTAGTAAAGTTTAACAAGGAACACAAGGATACCCAGGATGTAAATTCTGGGGATGCCGCTTTTAAAGCACTATTTTAAATAGAAAGTTGCAAGCAGGGGCTGTTATTATTACCCCACACATTCAAAGCCCATTGCTGATAAAAGAAAAAATGGATCTGAGAGTCAATAAAGATTTAGGATAAAGGACACACCAAGAGACCATGCCCATTGAATGTACCAATTCCCTCTTCTCCTCCATGCATCAAATCTGAACCAGATAATCTTAGAAAACTTTCTTAACTCGTATATACTGACACCCACCCAAGTGACAGGTTTTCAAAATGTTTCTCACCGGCGGCGGAACTACATAAACAGTCCATTTCCGGTTCATACCACTCTTACTTCTGTTCCCCCATATATCTGCTCTGATCCAATAATTACTTGATAACTTATTGAGAGGCAGTATGATGTGACATTTTAAGCATCGGACTATGATTCTGCAAATCTGAGTTCAAATTCTCATTCAAATATGGAAACTCATGGGATGGCCTTGAGCAGCTAATGCCCTTCCACACCTTTGAGGACCCTTCCAGACAGGCCCTATATCCCAGGATCTGATCTCTGGTTTTCTGTTTATCCCAAATTATCTGGCAGTCTTCTTCTTTTTCTTAGGTGATCCCTCGTAGCTCGAGGATGATGGTCTTCCAGATGTAGTATTTTGGCGGTGGGTCCGTAGGTGACCGTGGAGTCCTATACTTGATCCATAGTTCTCCTGCAGTGAGGGCTTTGGTTTCTAGACAGAAGGCAGTCCTAGTCAGGGTTGGCTTGACGCGCTTTCCTCTTGGCACATTTCTCTCCTTCGCCCTCCATTCGTGCCTTTTTGAATTCTGCAGCACTTCTGGTCACAGCTGACCTCCAATTAGAGCGCTCAAGGATGAGGGCTTCCCAGTTCTCAGTGTCTATGCCACAGTTTTTGAGGTTGGCTTTAAGCCCATCTTTAAATCTCTGGCAATGTGGACTCATATAATCCAGTTTAAAGCTGAAGACTTAGGATCAGATCCTAGGATACCGGGCCTGTCTGGAAGGGCCCTGAGAAAGGCAAAATGCAAGCCCCTTTGAAAAAAAATCTTGCCAAGAAAAGCCATGGTAAGTTACCATAAAACAGAAATGATTGAAGGATTTCTTCCTGTACATTAGTTCTTTAACAGAAAATTTTGTACCCCAGACAGAAATAACACTGAAGGAGTAGAGATGGATTCTTATGCTACAAAAAAGAGCAGTTCAACATGGTTCAGGAAACTTTTTAATCAAAGCTAACAAAACGCTCCTGTGAAATAAAGAAAAGCAGGACAGTAAAAAAAAATCTTTCTGTGGCAACTTCAAGGTTTCTTCCAAAATACAAGTGTGACCTTTGATTAATTAGCCTCTACTTTTGTCATGTCATTTTGGTGACTGAACATATAGATCCATGCTGTTTTCAACGTTTTGAAAGTAGCTGGTGAGAAGGTTAATCTATTTTCTCTTTCCCCCCCTCTGTTTTGACATTCACATATAGGCAGAAAAGGAACTTGGAGGTAGCTGCTGTTTACTTTGCCTGTTCTACGCAGCCATATGATTAGACTGGAGTCAGCTAGAAATGAATCCTATCCTTTTCTAGTTCAAGCTTTATTGCACTGTTTACAGAAGAAATGGCAATGCAATTCAGAACTGAACATCTGTATTTTTTCAGCCTTCTGCCCAATGCTGCTGGAGGAAAAAACTTCAAATTAGACAGAAGTGAAGGACTCCCTGGTGGCACAGTGGATTAAATTGCTGAGCTGCTGAACTTGCTGACCAAAAGGTTGGCCATGCAAATCCAGGAAGCGGGGTGAGCTCTTGCTGTAAGTCCCAGCTTCTGTCAACCTAGCAATTCGAAAACATGCAACTGTGAGTCGATCAATAGGTACCGCTTCTGCAGAAAGATAACAGCACTCCATGCAGTCATGCTAGTCACTTGACCTTGAAGGTGTCTATGGACAATGCCAGCACTTCAGCTTAGAAATGGAGATGAGCACCATCCCCCAGAGTCTGACATGACTAGACTTAAAGTCAAGGGAAACCTTTATCTTTACCAAATGAAGAAAAGATGGCTTAATTACTGCAAAAGGTAGATAAATTGTTATTACAGCAGAATAATAGTACTTTCCGCTTGGCCTTATCAGATGATACCATCCTCCTTCTGTTGTTTTCCCATGGGATATGTTTGGAAAGCATTTCTCTTTATTAACACACACAAAATCAATCAATTGTCTCCTTTCTTGCTTGTCCCCTTTGTCCTTAATTTACTTCACTTGTAGAATCTGAGTTCAAGGTGCAGAAGTACTCTGAAGGTCAATTATGACAGTAAGGAGAGAGGAAAAGATCTCGATCTCCCCAGTAGGCTCAAACAAAAGCAAACTGCTGCAGCCTCTCTTAGCTGGTGCTTTCTTCCCTATTGATAACTTCATACATCTTAACCACACTTTGCTCAGTCATATGTGCCCCAGTTTAGGTAAAGGTAAAGGTTTTTCCCTGACATTAAGTCCAGTCATGTCTGACTCTGGGGGGTTGGTGCCCATCTCCATTTCTAAGCCGAAGAGTCGGCGTTGTCCATAGACACCTCCAAGCTCATGTGGCTGTCATGACTGCATGGAGCACCGTTACCTTCCCGCCAAAGCGGTACCTATTGATTTACTCACATTTGCATGTTTTTGAACTGCTAGGTTGGCAGAAGCTGGGGCTAACAGCAGAAGCTCATGTCGCTCCCCAGATTCAAACCTGCGACCTTTCGGTTAGCAAGTTCAGCAGCTCAGCGCTTTAACCCACTGCCCCACCGGGGGCTCCTGTGCCCCAGTTTACATCAGAGAAATGTTGGAGGGCATACTAGAGGCATTACTAAAATGTTTAAATTGCTCTTCAATTGATTCAAGAAGGCAAATTTCTACATTCTCCAGGCATTCAAACCTAAGAAGGTGATTTTAGAGGGACACAGATACAATAGAAACGTTACGTGACATGAAATCTTTGCTAGACCAGAAGGGAAGCTAGAACTGAGACTAATTTTCACCAGCTTGTTCCATTTTACACAGCTCATGGAATCAAACTGTGATGTTATGTTTCTGTATAAGGTGAGATTCAACTCATCATGTGACTCTGCCAAATCTTTCAGTTTTACAAGCAAGCAATTTATCTTAATTAAGTTATTTATGCGATATAAAAGTACAATGCTTCTAAAAACTCTAGTACAATTACCATGAAAAGAGCACAGTACTGTGTACACATTTTTGCACAAATGAAATCTTACACTAAAGATTTCTCATGCAGACATTTCTGGCTCTCTTGATTCTTGGATAATTTGGAAAAGACTACAAATGCACAGCTTTAATGCAAATTCGGGAGAATTATTCAAGTGATTGAAGCAAGGGCGTCTGAAGCTGCCACTGGATCCAATGAGACTTGCTTCTGAAGAGTTTGTTTTATTTTAAAATCAAACTGCAGAACACATTCCTCATTTCTTGCCCATTCCCAGTCCATACACAAAATGACAACCAGGTATTGCGCTCTGCTCAGATGACTAATAACCCCTCCAGTTTTAACAGTGCTGACCAAAAATGCAAAAGGCTATTTCTCAAGTATCTGGCTAGTTCCAAGAATAAATATGCAGAAGTCCACATAGCAAACAGTTTCAATGTAAAGTTTTGAAAAGGCCAATGGCCTTCAGTACCGCAATTTATCATACTCAGCTCTCTAAAATAGCTCTGCCTGCTCTTTCCTGTGTTTTCTGTGATTGACAGGAAAATACATTTGGTGCAAGCCCTCACTTTTCCTTCATGTGCCTTCCTTTTCTTCCTTCCCAGTCTGTTGCCTTTACCTAGGAAGCAAGATCAGGCTAGTGGTCCATTTAACATAATCTCAATCATCTACCTATCCAGGTGCCTCACCTAAAAAGGCAAGGTGAATGTTTGTAGTGTACTGTCAACATAAGGAAGCTTCCTGCTGCCTTCCTTACAGTGTCATTTTGGCACCAAGTGAAGACATCTTTATTCTCCAAGACATTTTAAGAACTGTTGATATGTATTTAGATCTTAGCACACTTCACTTTTGCTGATGGTCTCACTTTGGTTTACTATGCAGATGTTTTTAAAGTAATTGATGCACCCTTCTGTTGGCAGGACTGCTGACTGATAGGTCAGCAGTATGTATCCGGGGAGAGCGGGTTGAGCCCCCTCTGTCTGCTCCAGCTCTCCGTGTGGGGACATGAGAGGAGCCTGCCATAAGGGTGGTAAAATATCAAACATCCGGGCATCCCCTGGGCAATGTTCTTGCAGATTGCCAATTCTCACACTAGAAGCAACTTGCAGTTTCTCAAGTCGCTCCTGACACTATATATAGCTAAAGGTAAAGGTTTTCCCCTGACATTAAGTCCAGTTGTGTCTGACTCTGGGGGTTGGTGCTCATCTCCATTTCTAAGCCAAAGAGCTGGCATTGTCTCCTCCAAGGTCATGTGGCTGGCATGACTGCATGGAGCGCCGTTACCTTCCCACCAGAGCGGTACCTATTGATCTAGTTACATTTGCATGTTTCTGAGATGCTAGGTTGGCAGAAGCTGGGGCTAACAGCAAGAGCTCATGCCGCTCCCCGGATTCGAACCTACAACCTTTCGGTTAGCAAGTTTAGCAGCTCTGTGGTTTAACCCACTGCACCTTCTGGGGCTCCTGACACTTTATACATGTATTTTGTATTTTACACCAACCAGATAACTCAACAGATAACTGAGCAGTCTAAAAGTGTCAACAAACAATCAATAAGTCATTATTGCCTAGACTGGCATGTGAAATTCCAGGATTCAAGGCAAGAGTACTTCCAGTGCATCTACTGGGAAAATCAATGCAATAGCACTGGAGATGTTTTCCATGCAACCCATATACTATTTGTACCCTCCCCTTTAAAGCTCTTGGACAAGCTCAGCATTAGTACCAAGTTCTCATTGACTGACCACATCCAATACATACAGGGGAAGGGATAGGTTATATTGTGCCATCGCACCTGGGGGCTATACTTCTTAATGAAGGAGGCATGGACGTGGCATCTTTCCCCAGGGGATTGCTTCTTGCCCTCCTATAGGAAACTGGAACTCTCAAAAACCCAAAACGCTGTAAATAACTCAAAATAAGTTTTATTGATCAAAAAGAGTAATTTCTTTAAAGCAATGAGCTGGAAACTTCAGAGGGGTGAAGGAAAATATATGTTACTGTCTCAGTTAGTCCTGGGTCCAAGGTGTTTGAAGCTGAGAAGCCTTTCCAAGTTTCCTCTTTCCTCAATGGCTGTGAATGCCGGAGCAAACCACAACCCCAGTTCAGATGGCCTATGATTGAAGACTCGGGATCTTCCTTTGGTGCCAACAGAACTGGTTTGAAGGCTCTTGAGACTTCCAACGTCGTTCAGGTTGGTCTGAACATAAAGTACAAGTCTCAAGGGTAAAAAACCTCAGAACTGGTGCTGAGAGGTAATTTAAATCAGGGTCTTTTAGAGTCAAGTCTCTTACTCACGTCCATCTGGTAGAAACTCTGATGGCAGAATGAAAAGAAAGGAAGCACTCCCCTCCTGCAGGAAGAGGTGGAGCCAAACAGTACTGATTGACAGCTATAAGTAACCAATCCATACAACTATACATAAGCAGGGTAAAAAGGCAGGATTAAGCATGATACAACAGTTTAAATCTTGCAACTAACAGTTCTACACATAGGTGGCACCACTCGCGCCGTCACATATATGCAAACCTCAACCCCCTCAGAGACTATTAATTCTTGGGAAAATCAACTTTGAAAATGGGTTTTTTGAAAGTGATAAGCTGGAAGCAAAGAAGACACACACCTCCACCACTTTTCCAGAGTAGCCCCAATTAATCTCATTTTATCCTTCTTTATTGCCTTGCAGGGTTCCATATTTGTATTTATTTTTCCAACAACATTCATGAAGGTAGAAGCACCCAGGGCAGGATTTACAACAACAACACAGCATAAGTTGAAGGGCAAGGACAAAGCACACACAGAGATCCCTGTGAATTCATTACTGCAAATTGCCTTCTCCTGAAGCAATTTTCCTTAACAGTAGAAATGGCTGGTGAGGTCTGCGGAGACCAATTATGTGATTATCAAGTGGAAATTAAATCCATGGTTAACAAGGAACACAAGATAAGGTATAATAAAAAAATGATTATTTATTTATTTATTTATTTATTTCAGTCATTTGTATCCCGTCCTATCTCAACCTCCGGAGAGGTGCTCAGGGCGGCTAACAAACCGGCACCCCATGGTGCCCACAACCAAAACATAAATATACAATTTAAATAACAATATAGCAATAAAACAGTAAAAACAATATATAATGATGGCTAAGAGATGTAAGGAAGAGAGATTAATCAGTGGATGGGTTTCGGAAAATAATGGAAAATCAACAAGATTAACTAGAACTCAGTGCATCTCAAGCTATGCAATTTAATTTATTTAAAGGGATACAAAAATGGAAAAGAAAACCAACATCACCAATAAAGCATCTATAGTCCATAAGTGTACTTTCTTGTATGCATTTGTTATTGTTGTGTGTATTCAAACTGTTCCGAACTTACGGCATCCCTAAGGCAAACCTATCATACTTGCATACATATGTATACACAGAGATAATATTAAAGAGAAACCCATATTCACAAGTTTAACTAAACATTGGGAGAGGGATCTGAAACTCTGAATGGTAAGGTGACTGACCCTCTGCCTTTGGGATTACAAAGGGATTACTATATAATAAAAGAGTTTTAACACTGTCTAGAGCTCATACAGAAACTACTACAAACAGCATGTCAGTGACTGAAAAAGTAATAAAGAATGAGTTACCGCTGGCTGTCTACAAGGGGAGGGGAGGTCTTCAGGAAAGAGGCGATTAACTAGGCATTTCAAGAAGGTTGAAAGAAGGGATCAAGAAATTTCATCCCTGAACCAAAACACAAGAATCCTCAGACTCACTGCTCTTCCAGTTTTGTAAGTAAAAGACTGATTAGTATACATTACTTGCAGATTCATCTATGGAGCACGAAATCTTCCCTACAGAAAACACTTATTGCAATGTGTATAATACTATTGTTAAATATTTATGTTGTAACATTGCTTAACACAGAGAGAACTGTCAGGAAGTACTATTCAAGCATAAGCCAAGAGACTGTGAAGCTTCAGTAGTAAAACCAACCAACCGATTAACTCAGAAATGTCTCTTTTTTTCCTTTTAGCAACCACTTGCTAAAACTGCTTACATTTATAAAACATCACTTTCCAAGCAGAACATGTTTAAGGAGAGAGGAGACCCATTCCCCGCAAAAGGGCTGCATGGGAAGAACTAGATTTCCAAGCTTCCCAACAATGTTTATGTCTCTCCATGAGAATCAGAGTTTGAATGTGTGGTTGATTGATTTCGTTCATTTATATCTTTCTCCCAGTAATGGAACTCAAGGGGCTAGTAACATATTTCAGTACTAAATTGAAAACAATACTGAAGCAATAATAAAAGTATAAATATAAGATTTAAAAATAATTAAACAATGTATAATGTTAAAACATTAAAAGATTGAAATTGATTAAAAGATTACAGGCAGTCTCTGAATTACAAACATCTCTTCTTCTTCTTAGGTGATCCCTCATAGTCCGAGGATAATGGCCCTCCAAGTGTAGTATCTTGGCGGTGGATACATAGGTGGCTGAGGATACGGAGGAGGCTGTGGAGATCTATTCTTGATCCACATGTTCAGTGAGGGCATCAGTTTCCAGGTGGAAACTCTGACCAGGTCCTGGTCAGAGTTGGCTTGACATGCCTTCTTCTTGGCATGTTTCTCCCTTTCACCCTTCATTCATGCCTCTTCGAAATTCCACAGCACTGCTGATAACAGCTGACCTCCAGTTAGAGCACTCAAGGGCCAGGGCTTCCCAGTTCTTGATGTCTATGCCACAGTTTTTAAGGTTGGCATTAAGCCCATCTTTAGATCTCTTTTCCTGTCCACCAACCTTATGTTTCCCCTTCCTGAGTTGGGAGTATAGTAACTGCTTTGGGAGATAGTGATCGGATATTCGGACAACGTGGCCAGTCCAGCGGAGTTGACAGCAGAGGAGCCTCAGTGCTGGTGGTTTTTGCTTCTTCCAGCATGCTGACATTTGTCCGCCTGTCCTCTCAAGAGATTTCCAAATTTTTTTGAAGGCAACGCTGATGGAGTTGATTCCAGGAGTTGATTGTGACATCCAGTCCACATTTTGCAGCTGTATAGCAGGGTTGGGAGGACAATAGCTTTGTAAACAAGCACCTTGGTATCCCTATGGATGTCCCTATCCTCAAATATCTAACTTACAAATGACTCATAGTTAAGAATGGGGATGAGACAACAGAAAGAGAAATAAATCTACCTCTAGGAAGGAAAACTCACTCTTGAAAGAGTTATTATCATAGGGAAAGGGTGTTTCCAGTGAAGCTTTATCACCAATCCTTGTATCCACAACAATCCATATTTTTCCAAATCCAATTCTCACAGAGACAGAAAATGAAGTAAAATATCCTAGACAGGAGAACAGACAGCAAAGCAAACTCCACAGGGGTGTTAACACCCCCTTGTGCTATCCGAAGCTAAAATATAGATATATTTGAATGAAGTTGCACTTTTAAAAATACTTACAAATAAATTCAACTTAAGAACAAACCTACTATTCTGGTTTGTAACTTACCTGTCTGAACGTATCTCTCTCTATGAACCATCTCAGAGGTTAAGATCATCCAGGGAGGCCCTGGTCTCGGTCCCACCTCCCTTGCAGGTGTGACTGGCGGCAACGAGAGACAGGGTCTTCTCAGTGGTGGATCCTCAGCGCCCTCCCTCCTGGTCTTCAGGAAAAAGGTTAAACCTTGGCTATGGGACCAAGCTTTTGGTCAGTAAGCAATACAAGGAATGTGCAATAAACCTGGACTAGGATTGTTGGATTATGTGATTTTAACATTTATATTAATATTTTTAACTCAACATTTTAATGTTTAAATGTCACTGCATTTTTATGATTTAATTGATTTAATTAATATTAGATTTTTATGTAGGTGAGGCATTGAATTTTGCCATATATATGTTGGAAACCGTTTTGAGTACCCCCTTCCTCCTCCTCCGGAGTGAGAAAAACAGTATACAAGTGAAGTAAGTAAGTAAATAAATAAATAACTTGGGGACTGCCTACATACAGAAGGAATCTTAAAAACGGTGCTGCACATCATTAAAAGTCCAAATCAAAGACAGTTTATAAAATAGCACAATTTGTTCCTCCCTTATTTTCATGCATATGACATATCATTTGCCAGTATATTTTCAATAATAGATCCCTCCTGATTCTATCTTATCCAACCTTCAACTGGTATTTCTGCAGAAGCAGAGCAGCAGAATGGAGAAAGATAATAACACTGCCCACTTGTCCTTTGAAATCTGCTAGCAATATCCTCATTCAGGCTCCAAAGTCTCTCCTAAAGCTGATTTACCTTAATATCTTTATTCAGTATTGTCAGGAGATAACAGAGTGATAGGAAGGGGGGCATTCTCTGTCCTGACTTAGTTTCCATGGTAGTATAGACTGGTCCCATGACTTGTTGTTTGCTACTGGATATATGGTTAGCTGGCAATGCTCTTCCTTTTCTCATTTACTCCCAAAACTATGAGTCTTTTGGGAGCACAGCAATGTCTTATCAAGGCTGGAAACAGGAACAGAAAAATGATTTTAACTCTTGGGCAGATGTTTTGCCTAGTCCAGAGAGATTCCATACAGACTCCAGCTGGGAATGTTTCCAGCTCTATCTGCTCCTTTTCCACTGAAGACTCCGATACTTAAGCCTAGGACCGTCTATGAACTATGTATGTGCTTTCCCATTCACCTATGCTCCTTCTCCAAGTTCAGCAAGCTGTACAACTGGAAGCCATGCATCTTTGAGCCCTATGAAGTGCTGACACAAAACTTAGAAGTTAACATTTAGACTGCAACTCACACAATCCACAGTCCCAAAAAGGAATTTTTGCATATTCAGGACTGGAGCTGAATGGGAAAATTTAGAAAACTGCATGCTATTCCAGTCTTTTTATGAAGGAAAGGTAGAAAGTCCTAACCAACATAGTAAATGGTATTGAATAGTGATGAATGCTGAGAGGTGCAATACAGCAACATCTAAATGCATCCTTGCCCAGTGATGGTATAGATGTATGCATATATGAATTGGTTAAATCAAATTTCTCCCACATTCTAATGGAGGTGTTGCATATATCACACATAGGCAAACCTGGATTGACCACTGTGTAAAGCAGTGGTTCTCAACCTTGGGTCCCCAGATGTTTTTGGCCTTCAACTCCCAGAAATCCTTACAGCTGGTAAACCAGCTGAGATTTCTGGAAGTTGTAGGCCAAAAATATCTGGGGACCCCAGGTTGAGAACCACTGGTGTAAAGGTTTCCCCTGACATTAAGTCTCATCATGTCTGACTCTGGGGGTTGGTGCTCATCTCCATTTCTAAGCTGAAGAGCTGGCACTGTCTGTAGACACCTCCAAGGTCATGTGGCCAGCATGACTGCATGGAGCACCATTACCTTCCCACAGAAGCGGTAACTATTGATCTACTCATATTTGCATGTTTTTGAACTGCAGAAGCTGGGCCTAACAGTGCGAGCTCACTCCACTCCCTGGATTCGAACCGCCAAGCTTTCAGTCAGCAAGTTCAGCAGTTCAGTGGTTTGACCCACTGTGCCACCCGGGGCATACATAAAAGGGAACTGTGATCACTCACAGCTCCTTAACAAGTATTCTTGCAACACACATCTTTTTGTGGCCTCCCATATTATCTTCTAGGTATCTACTCAAAATTACTTAGATGTATTCTTGCAGAACCCCACTTAAACAACTATAAACTGAATGCAGACATAACATCAACATGGACTGTCAAATGCCTAATGAAACCTACGTGTGTGTAAAACACCAACAGGATGCCAGCTGTCACACGAGATGATAGACTGTAAAAATCCATTATGTTGCTTTACTTTACACAATCTCTTAATAAAACCTTTGCAAAAAAAGTTTAATAACTGTGGCATTAAAAAGAAGTGTAATTTCCCTTGCACGTTACTGATATAAACACAATTAAACAATGCTGCAAATCCATTTTTCTTTTGACATTTTTCTGTACACACTTTGAACATGGTGTTTAATCATGCACATTGTTTTGAAGCCTCCTCCCACAACGATGTGAGTAATTTTCAACCATTACCTATTAAAAACCATTCATCTGCTTTCCATTTGGCAAAATGTTGTTTTTTAATTTAAACGAGATTCAACATAATCATGCAAATACCATTGTTTGGGCATGGAATTATTGTATTGCACATTAGGCAACTATCAAAAGCTCTTTTTTGTTATAAACATTATAGTTGTGTTATAAATCAATCCAATTCCTCCATTTATACAACAAAACATTTCCCCCGAATCTTAACCTTATGCCCTTACTTGTCAAAAGGCCCAGGTGACTTGAACTCGCACTCCCTATACTTAACAGATCAAACACGTCTACTCATTTTCTTTCTTTCTTTGATGTATTGATTAGTATTGCTGGTGGGATAGCCATTTTCTTTTACGAAAGAGTTCATAAGAGAGCTGATAATAATGTCAAGTATTAAGATCCTGTTAAGGTCTGTTAATATTACTTTTTTTGTTCCATGTATGGAACTCCTAAATGAGTTTTTTTTTTAATGTCAAAAAATATTTGCAACCAAAGAAATAATAAATACAACAGTAAGGGGGAAAGAATTAGTCCAAGAAACTCAAAAAAATCCAAACGAAAAGAAAATGTAATTGAGGTATTTCTTTCATTCTAAGACATACCTTTCCCCCCATATAGACATCTCTGAAAGAACCACAGGTGAGATATATGTGTGTGCGAGAGTAGCTTTTTTCTGTTGATGGTCGTGAAACTTATGTGCAACTTATAATCAACGATATCTTCGAATTGAAGAAATACGGTATTACTCATACCAAAAATGTTCTGAAAAAAGAGAATTTTCGCCTGGTGATTCAGTGCTTATGGGAAAGGAATATAGAGTGCCATATCTCCTATTTATATCTCCTTTCAGATATGCTGTGCTCGTATTGAAGGCTTTTTGTTTTGTTTGGCTGCCATCATGATTTTACTCATAGCATAATTCTGTAGAGTAGTGGTTCCCAACCTATTTTTGACCAGGGATCACTTTCACCAGGGATCACTTCCCAACATGAGTGCCAAAAGGGTTATGAATAAGTTTTTGGACAACTTTAGAATGGACTTAGTTATTTGAGGTGCTGATTCAGAAAACTGCATTGGATAGACCACATCAGCTCTAGTTTCTGATACAGAACAGATGCCATCCAGTAGTCACCACCTGCTTGCCCACAGAAAACCATATTTAATAATCTAGAGCTGATGTGGTCTATCCGGTGCAATTTTTGGAATCAGCACCCCAAATAACCCCAGGAACAGGTGTTATTATCCACAGTAGTAACGGTGCAGTTGCAGATCATATTTTAGTTCTTGTGGACCACTGGTGGTCCACGGATCACAGGTTGGGAACCACTGCTGTAGAGCCATTGCTACTCTATAAGAGATGGTAGGATACCCCGTGCATTTACTATAAGGTAGATGTTCAGGAAACACCGGGGTGGTTTAGCACATTCATCCCTTTATTTATATCTCACCTTTCTTCCTGGCTTACAAGGGGCAGAGAATGCAATGAAACCCACAAAAAATATGCAAAATTAAGAGTAAAATAGTATTAAATAAAAACAAATTTTACATCAATTAAAATCTTACTTTAAAACAGATTTAATAGAGAATACTGCCATACATTTTTGCTCAACCATGGAAACCCACTGGGTGACCTTGGGCAAATCAGACTAGCAACTTTAAAGGCAACAGAAAAGCTATTCTGAATAAATATTGGCAAGAAAAAGCTTACAATAGCCAATCATATAAGTCAACTTGAAAGCACATAAAAACAAAAAACTTGCTTAAAAGTTCAAAATAAACTACATAGAAACAGTTGGCAAATTCTAAGTAGAGAGCAGGGAGTTGAATAGTTCTTCTACTTGTTACAAGTTTTGCAATTCAAAGTGAATGCTGAACTTCAGTGTGAACCATACCCAACTTACACAATTTAGACAATTGTAAACTGTGTGTCTGTGTGCCTTCAAGCTGCCTCTTGACTTATGGTATGACCCCATGGATTTCATAGGATTTTCTTTGGCAAGGAATACTCAAGAGGAGGATATTATACTCAAGAGGTAATGTTGCCAGTTCCTGTGAAATACAGCCTACAACACTGGAAAGCTAGTTCTCAACCAGGAAGTTCTAGAAGTTCAACCACCAGCAGCATGGACTGCAGTTTCTGGACACTGAAATCTAGCAAAATAGGGAGCCTTGGTGGTTGAGAACTGCACTTACACACAACCAATAGCCTGGTTACAATGTAAATTTCTCAAATAATTAAGATATCCATGAATCTTGGACCAAGATGTCCAAGAGACCTCTTCCAGATCTTTAATTTCTCCTTTTACTACTCACTGCATCTGAAAATGTTCTTGGTTAATGTGTCATACACAAGTGTAAGCTTCGTTACTCATTGTGTTGTACATTTTGGCTGTGGCACAATGAGTTCAAGTTGTTCCAGCATAATTACTTTACATGCAGTTGTGCATACTTGGATAGTGCATAACTAATTACACTTGCCAGCACACATTTTGGTGCCTCAAATGTTAACCCTGTTAGTATATTTGACCTGCTGACTCCTAAAATAGTACTAGGTCCCCCCTATCAGCTTTAGTTTTTGAGATACAGAACATGTGCCATCTACTAGTCACCATCTGCTCACCCAATGAAAATCATAACCATATATAAGAAACTACAGCTGATGCAGATTATCCAATGTCATTTTCTGAATCAGTACCTCAAACAGCCCCAGGAACAAGCCTAAAAACCAAGGCATCAAGGTGTTTTGGGTTTTTTTATTGTTTGTTTTTGGTTGAGCTGTGTTATCAATTCCTTCAATGTACCACTTGTTTCACTGAGACTGTAGAAATAGACACTGTGTATTCCTAACCGTGAAAAAGGAAAAACAAGTAAGCCCATTAGCCTTGTGTCTCATATCTGTATGCTTGAAATGATTTAACAATATTCAACTGAAGGCCAGTGTTATATAACCACTGAACATATAACTATATCAGTGTATCTTCACACTTTCAAGTACAATGTAGGATTGCAGTCTAGGAAAGCTCAGTAGTTAAAATCATCTTGAAATGATAGTGTCAAGATTCTAGTTTCTGCCTGTTCTAATAAACCAGTTTTTATCTGATAAGAGATTAGTGTTAACAAGCCCAGAAACCATTCAGTTCTAGCTCACTGAGAATGGATGGAGCAGTATGAAGAATAGTGATACAAGACTCAGAGAGAGAGAGAGAGAGAGAGAGATCTTGGCTTACTAAGTCAATAGTTTGTGCCAACAGCTCAAAACACTAGGTAAGGCTATCAAATTTGTATACAGAAAGTGGAAAGTGCTGTGGTTATACACATCTGAGCAATCTTTTTTCCATTTCCACCTCCCAACAATTATAATAAGACAATTGTGTATGTCTCCAACAACAGGTAATTTCACAACTGGGAAGAGACAAAATAGAAGACTTTCTTTGATTGATTGTTTTCTGGAACTTTTGCTGGCTTTTCTATCTGAGTTACTCATTCTGAAGAGTGGAGGAGGAAAAGGAAAAACATTTTTTCCATTGTCCACACTGCCAGTTGGCAACCCAGGGTTTCTGCTACAAGACGAAAAAAGATGAGACTATGTTAATCGCATGATCACAATAACCTTCTAAAGAATGCTCAGGCCATCTGGATTTTTTAAAAATTTGCTTTAAGTGCACAATTTCACAATGAACAAATGAGGAAAAAATGTGAGCTAAGCATAAAACAGGCTCTACCTTTCAAATGCACAAATATGGACATTAGGACAGTGGTTGAGGGCAAGGAGGCAACAAAGGCAAGAGGGAATGAAATTCTAATTCCTTGCAGAGGGGTTTCTTGGAAGTCAGCCCTCACTTTTTCACCCCAGGCCCACTGTCCTTTCCTTTTGAGGGAACCAGCCCTGCCAACACACAATGACTGCAGAGGCCAGATCCCAGACAGAGAAGAAAATTCCTATGTAGTTGAACACATGATGCCATCACAAAATGAAGGTCTGTAATTCTGGGTGGGTTTGCAAGTGATGCAGAACGAAGGAGAAAAGATTCAACTCTGCATTTGTGCATCTTCTTTTTTTCAATTGAGCCCAAGGCCTTCCTTAGGGATTGTGGGCCAAGGCAAGGACTCTGGCAGCTTATTTTATTATTATTTATTTCAAACATTTGTACCCCGCCCTTCTCAACCCCCGGAGGGGGACTCAGCTGCTTTCCACCAATTGACCACTCAATCTCTACACTTAAAATAATCATGTTCTTGTAACTTTAATAGTGTCCAAAGGGATTACTATGGATCTCATACCATTCGGTTTCTTTACATTTCTCTGTACAACTGAAACAGAGTCCCATAGAGGCCATCACATGTCGCGTGATCACTTCTGGCGGTGGCCCATGGGACTCCATTGTGGCAATGCAGAGAAACAGAGAGAAGACTGCATTTTAAAGAGTTGGGTGCTACCCAATTTCCAATGAGATAAAATGGACATAAAAATGGAAAGATGGGCAAAAAACACGTGATTGCAACTGACTGTTGCCATCACAGAAGATGGAAGACATGGGACCTCAAAGATAAGGAACGAAAGAAGGCAGTTCCTGATACTTTCCCCCACTCCCACTCATGTGATGTGGTCCTATGATCATCTGCTTCAACAAAACAATAACTGTAAACACTAACAAACTTATTGAGAACATGCCACAGTAATTTGCTAGTCTTTCATGTGCTGCAGGAATTTTTTAAATTATTTTTCAATGGTTCTGGCTCTTCCCATTTATTTAAATCTCAATTTACACTGTGAATCCAGAAATGCAACCAAAGAATAAAGCAAGCCTTGGTTGTATATATTTGATGTTCATTTTATATATGGTTTAATGTTGTTGTTTTTATTTTGTTATATTGTTTTTGTTATTATTTTGTTGATATGCATTTTAATATGTTATGTTTCAATTGTTCTGTTGGGCTTGGCCCCATGTAAGCCACCCCAAGTCCCTTCAGGGAGATGGAGGCGGTATATAAAATAAAATTGTTGTTGTTATTATTATTATTATTATTATTATTATTATTATTATTATTATATGCCTAAATATTCATTGGGTCACAATAAGTCTACATGTGACACACACATATATGCTGCTGCATATTGTAGTTATGGGGCACAGGAAGGTCTCTAAATACCGCTGAAGTGCATCAAGCCTTGGCACTGTGATCATACCTCTGATTGCACTATCCCTCACTATGGGTTATATGAACTATAGCTATAGGTAATGGAACTTGCAATCCAACACTACCTAGAGAGCCACATTTCAACATTTGGAGATGTGATTTAATTAGAATGAAGGCATTTCTGTTTCAAAATGGGACTGAGCAAACATTGGGTGCATATACCAAAAAGGGTGTGTATGTGTAAACTGTCAGGATGACTAGGCTTATAGCCCTTGCACATACCCACATACTCATGCACATACACAAGCATATTGGGATGGACAAGTGACTCCCCTTACCAAAGTAACCTCAGAACATCAGAACCTTCAGCTTCAACTATTTGTCTTCTCCAAGCCAGTTCAAATACCACACTGTTGTCTGGGTTTGCTCTGGTTTTTGTTTACTCTGTATATATTTGAATTTGGGAGGAAAGAAAGAAGGGAGGGCTAATTTTCAATTAAGCAGCAAGTCTATACTCAACAAAAAATATTCCAAGATTACACAATTTTGTTCACATTTTTCTAAGAGAGATAAAAACCAGATGTATCTATTGATTCAGCCCCAAATACTCTCCACTTACAAGAGCTGTACGTTCCCCACATACATGTATTGCACAAACTCCTCTCATTTCCAGTTCTTGTGTTTTAGCACCAAACCACAGGAGAATGGGGGTGGGGGGGGGGTGGGGGGTGTTATAATGTGCAGAGCTTTTTACAATGTATTAGTAATTTTTACAAGGAATCCTGACTGAGACATCACCTATATGACAGGGCTTGGACCTTGGAAATGTTACATTTTGGACAGCAGTACCCAGACAACATGGAGATATGAACCTTGGAGTACTGAAATCCAAGTTCTAGTCTCTATTTAGTCATGCAATTGGTCAAGTGGTTTTTGGCATTATCAGCTGCCCTAAACCATCCCATAAAGCACCTGCGAGGATGAAGCAAGTCATGAAGTTTTTTTGGGGGAAAAGTATAAAACAAACATGACTCTTATAAATAAGCTGCACGCTATTCTGACAAGTGCCTATGATTGTTTAAAAAGTTCTGCATTCTCCAAAATGCAGATAGTGGTTAAAAGGTACACAATGGAGACTAGTTTATTTGCTGAAACTAAGCAGACTTTCTAGAGTTACTGGCGTCAATGGAAAGCTGCTTGGAACCATAGTTCTGATCTCTTCAGAGAGTTTGAAGGGTATCTGTGAAATAAACAAGCAATTTAAACAGTCATGGTGTCATCCAGAAACCAAAGACAATGCACAGAAAGTATGCCTAATTATTGCTGAGTCAACAGGAGAAAATTAAGGTTTGACTATAAGAGGCCACGGACTGTTTGGCATCAGTCACTTTAATTTACCTCCATTGCCTGTGCTTCTGTGTTAAAGGATATATATGTGTGCATTTATGGCAGAGGGCAGCCAAAGGAATGTACCAGATAATCCCTACTTCCAAACTTCCTCCTGCCAAATCCTTGCTCATATTTATTTTCTCCCCAATCCCTAGGGGACTAATTCTTAGATAAGAGAAGTCGAATAACAAAACAAAAAGAATGCTGCAAAAGCAGAGCCAAGGATAGAGTTGTGGTATGCCTTCTATGGGAAAGGGCAGCTCAAATAGGTCAAAAACAGCATGCATACTTCAAAAATACTATCCAGTCTTATCAACAATGCAAGGGACACAAGGTGTGATTTAAAGACAATAAACACAAACTTCTATATGCCTTCAAATCACAAAAGCAATGAATACGAACGATACAAAAAGAAATAGAAACATACATTAGAAATATTTAGTTTCTAGCAAATGCAAGATAAGAGATAAAATGCGGTATTTCTGTGGATCTTCTATTGATTAAGGATAAATTAAACATTTTGCATTGCTTTCAATAAATACTATTGATATTTGCAGAGAACTTTAAACAGCTAATCAAGTCCAGTCATAAAATAAAATGCCTACTTCGGTTTAACAAATCCCTAACACAATAAAGAGGGTTATACTAAAATAACTATCTGAAGGCAGGCTCATTTGTCATCTCTGATAACATAGTTAACCCTATTATCACCACTGCTCTGTTTCTTTCAACTTTACAGACGCTAATAGAAGATAAACCTGGACTTAATGAAGTAACTTGGAGATACAGATAACTGCGTAATTCATGGTTACAGGTGACATTCCATCAGCTCTTAAGGAACCATTGTGAACCTCTCTTTTGTCTGAGCCAGTTGGTACAATTAGGTAATTTTAGTCTCTAAACTTGTATGTTTATTACAATTAATGGTTTTTCTTCAACAGTTCTTATACTGAGTCCTTCATGAAATGGCACTTGGACTCAGGGCCCTTCCACACAGCCACATAACCCAGAATAGCAAGCCAGAAAATCCCATAATATTTGCTTTGTACTGGATTATCTGAGTCCACACTGCCATATATTCCAGTTCAAAGCAGAAAATGTGGGATTTTATTCAGCTGTGTGGAAGGGGCCTCAGTGAAGGAACAAAGTGCTATGATGCACCTACAATGTAGAAATGATGCAGTTTGACACCACTTTAATTGCCATGGCTCGTGACTATGGAATCGTGGGAGTTGTAGTTTTACAGGACCTTTAGCCTTCTCCATCAAAGGGTGCTAGGGCCACACCAAACTACAAATCCTAGGATTCCATAGCATTGAGTCATGACAGTTAAAATGGTGTCAAACTGTACTAATTCTACAGTGTATATGCACCCCTAGTTCTGCCAAAATACAGTATGTCTTTTTGGCCTCTCTGTGCATATGCTTTCAAACCATCCATTGATTTATGGTGACCCCATGCATTTCAGAGGGTTTTCCTAAGCAAGGAATGCATATTTCAGATAGATGTAACACATGTATCACAAGTTTGCAAGATATTCCAAAAGATACTCCAGATGAGTTTCTATCTCCAACACATATGGTAACAGATTAAAATAAAATTCAAATCCTTCATTACGTATTTAGCTTATATCCCACATATCTCCTTGCATGTGATTCATTTCTTCTTGGACTGCATCCGAGCCAGCTCGATGTGCATATATAGATGTACAATGGAACGGCTTGTGTAGTAAGGTGAGTTATCTCATCTTGTCAAGCTTGTTCATAAACACAATGTAGAGTTTGGGTCTGGGCCATCAATATCATATGGAGGTCTAAATGAACAACGATTAGCCAAATCTTGATAAGAATAAGGCCAGCAGACTAAGTGCTGTTACATTTGAAGAGGGACACTCCTATTGTCATACCTGTGAAGATTAATGCCTTTGGGGAAGGGATCTGTCCAACATATGCAATGAAAAAATCCTTGATAATATGTATGTGATGAATATCCTAAGTTTGTTGGAGCTTACCCAGTGACACAGTGGGTTAAACCCTTGTGCCAGTAGGACTGAAGACCGACAGGTCACAGGTTCGAATCCGGGGAGAGCGCAGATGAGCTCCCTCTAACAGCTTCAGCTCTTCATCCAGGGACATGAGAGAAGCCTCCAACAAGGATGGTAAAAACATCAAAACATCTGGGCATCCCCTGGGCAACGTCCTTGCAGAAGGCCAATTCTCTCACACCAGAAGCGACTTGCAGTTTCTCAACTAATTCCTGACACGACAACAAAAAACCCTCAAAAATATCAACATGCAAATATGTTCCTACGCACTCCTATGAACTTATCTGCTCTATCTGAGTTGTGTGAGAGAACATCTCACAACTGGTATGCAAACTTCCATAAGCATGCAACTATGTCCTGAAATAAAACAGGTGGTGCCTAAAATTAAAATGCTTTTCATACTCCTAAATGTATAGCTTCCGTATTCAAATATGTGGATATCTGTGTTCAAGGGAGTTGAGAGTCAAATAGTGGACACCATGTAATTCCTCTTTCTCCCAGACAGACTAGACTTTGCATAGCTTTACAGCCAGGCCTTAGCATAGCAGGTTAACTGCCAGATGCAGTAAATCTTGCCAACCAAAAGCTCAACAGTTTGATACCGGTGTCAGGATGAGCTCCTGGCCTTTTAGCCCAGCTTCTGCCTACCTAGAGTTTTGAAAACTTAAGGTACCACTTAAGCAGGCAGGTACTTAAGGCACCCATGAGGAAATGCCAGGAAAATGCCAGTGATTTGATCAAGGAGGAAGTTTACAAACAAAGCTCTTCAGCAGGGACAGTGGAGCAGCAGCACTTCCCATGGCTGGAACCGAGCACAGCCTCCAAGATGCCAAAGATGGGAAAGCCTATATATACCTCTATCTATGTACAGTTGTCTGTCCCATCAGTGTATGAATGTTTGCCATGTATGTGTTCTGTGATCTTCTCTGAATCGGGGTGAGAAGGGCGGAATATAAATACTGTAAATAAAAATAAATAAATAAATAAATAAATATCAAAAGCAGCAATCCATGAATTCAAATCACAGGTTCCTAGATCTTATTGCTAAATCTAAAATTGGAAGGAGTTTTTTAAAATACTTCCTACAGTTAGGAAAAAAATTAGTGTGTCTGATTTGCCAAGTGGAGATCAAACAGTGCTAATTCATTAGCAACCTGTGCCTGTGCATTTTGATTTGGAATTAACTACCAGTGAAAGTTAGCCCTAAATAATTGTGCAAAAAAATCTGTTTAAGTCTAGCAAAGCCTTATTTAATTATATTCCACCTTTTTCCCAGGACTGTGACCCACAATAGCTCAGAATATGGGTTTTTTATAGTATACATAAAAATTCAGTAAGTTAGAATGTTGCCAGAAATGCATTTGGAGCATCTCAGGGGAAAAAAAGCCTTTAAAATACAATTAAAATACAAAACAAGTTCAAATGTTCAAAGGTATTATCATCATCTTCAACATCATCCCAGCATTTTCCAAGTTCAGGACTCATGGTGGCTGATAGCAGATTGTGAAAATAAGTTAAAACTTGCAAAGTATAAATGTTAAAAAGGTTTTAAACTATCAACAAAAATAAAAACATCTTAAAAACATTGAATGATAGAGTTGGAAGAGACCGCAAGGGTCATCTAGTCCAATCCCCTGCCACGCAAGAATACATAATTTCCAACAGATGATCATCCAGCCTCTGTTTAAAAACCTCCAGAGCAGGCTTGGGCCAACTTCAGCCCTCTAGGTGTTTTGGACTTCAACTCCCACAATTGTGGGAGTTGAAGTCCAAAACACCCGGAGGGCCAAAGTTGGCCCATGCCTGCTGTAGCCTCACACTGTTGTCATATGGCATTTCATGGAAGCTAACCATACCCTCCTGAATCCATTCCTGGTTCAAGGTCTTACTTCAAAGGAGCTATCCTAGGTGCTGTGATCTATACTCAAAGTTAATTTCAGAAATTTGGATATCTAATTTAAAATTAAATACTAAATTCAAGATGGGATTCACTGCTGTGCCTCCACCCTTGATGACCTTGGAGCCACCAGTGGTTGCAATTAACCTGCTGTGGACAGTGGATTGCAGGAAAGCATTTATGAATTGCAGCCTTAATGCTGTAGATGCCCAGAATTTTAAAAAAAATACTATGTCTTGTCTTTGAAAAAGATGATTTACTGGGAAACAAAAGATGAATCCACTGCAAGTAACTGCCATATAAAAGTTCACTCAGTAAGTAAGAAGAGCCAAAATAAGTAAACCACTAGCTCAAAGCGGTTAGCAGGGTGAAACCTCAATAAACGGAGGACTGATGGTCACCGAAGATAAGTCATCCCATAACGAAGGATAATCCAAAACAGGTGACTGGAGACCCATAATTGGATCAGTCTGCTGTCAGAATCTGAGTGGGATGCTATGTCCTCCAGAACCCACAACAAGATTCAATCAAGAATTGGAGTCTGGGATTGTATGTGCTCCAAAATCACAGCTGATTAGATCAGTGCATTTGTTGCAGATGTCCCAAGCTGTACATTAACATACACAGTGGTCTAAGGATTGAAGCGTCCTTTTTATATTCCAAAAGCATTCCTTTTCATTCTTGTGGCTACATTCATCTAGTAATTACAGACTTTATCATGTTTGACTATATGTCATTAATGCTAAACACGTTTCATAACACAAGTATATCATCACTTTCTTTGGTTCGTCTTGTTTATTGGATAAATTGGTGAATTCTGTTGGTATTGTCTAGCAAGTATGCTAAGTATCTTTGTAATAAGTTCCTCTCCATATCGAATGAAGTTCAAATTACAGATGCTTGAACTTCCCCATCTGGCAGGCACCTAACCACAATTGCATTCATACTACAGTTAACCCAGGTCTGACAGGGTGGAAGTGCTAGGACTGTGTTTGATAAATTCCATCCTATTAAATGTTTGCTTGCTCTGAGTGTATCTACAATCTTCAAAGTAGGTGATGCTGGGAAGTGGACCTTTCCCAATAGCAATATATTGTTGGAATCTACTCTTCCTTTATTTTGGGGTGGCTTGATCTTAAAGGCCAATTAAGAAATGTTGGCTTTCCTAAAGATCAATTCCTGGGAGAGATATAAGCTGCCTGGGATGATTTACTGATATTGATCAGCATAGTTGGCTGAGTTTTTGGATTTCTTTTATGGGTGTAACTGTCGCAACATATATCAGAATTCATCACAACATCATTAAACAGAATATAATTGGTTCTAACTCTCAAAAACGAGATGAGTAAACACAACAGGATTTCGGTGAAGGCTGTACGTGATGCTCACAAAATGTTTGGTCCACAAGAAAAAGGGTGCCTCAAAACATCATGACACTCCATCTCAAAACATCTAGATCAAGAAATAACTTTCTAAGCTCTACAGAGATACTCGCAGGAACACCTCAGCAAGCAAGAGTCCAAAAGTGGCAGGCTAAAACCTGGAACTTCAAGCCATGGCTGATACCAAATGAGAGACTCCCCCCTGGGCACATAGAGGACTGGGCGACTTGGAAGGCACTGAATAGGCTCTGGCACCATGAGATGCAGAGCCAACCTTAAGAAATGGGGCCACAAAGTGGAGTCCAAAACATGCGAGTGTGGAGAAGAGCAAACCACAGACCACCTACTATGATGCAGTCTGAGCCCTGCCTCATGCACAATGGAGGACCTCCTTATAGCAACACCAGAGGCACGCCAAGTGCCCAACTACTGGTCAAAGGATACTTTATATAATGCCAAGTTTTTAAACTTTGTCTCTTTAAAATACATCACAACTGTACCCTTGGTTCGCTTCCGATACAATAAATTAAAAAATCTCAAAACATTTTTTTCATCCTACTGAGAAACAGATTTGCAGGAGATTTTTTATTTTGAGGGAAAGTTATGGAAAACCATGTGTACTTTGCTCAAAATACTATATTTATATATCCAAAAACTCTGGTTTGGAGTAAATAACTAGTATTTTCATGTAAATAGATTTTTTGCAATGCAAAAAAGAAAATGAGAAATGTGCAAATGTTTTTGTAATTTCACCCGGCAAGAAGAAACATACAGAGAAGTACTCATTCTGACATGAAATAATGAAATAAGCAAACTCCCCCATTTCTAATTTTATCATATTGTTCAAGAAATTTATGATTTTAGAGATGCTTGTAAAAATTTCATGAGGAATGCATGAACCAGAAGGGTTGTCTTAACAAAGAATATTAAAACACTATCTCTAGTCACTAGTGCCACGAAAAAGCTGTTGTGCACTACAGCTACGCTGCAGTAAAAATAAAAAGTCAAGATTTCTAATAACTAGTAGCCTGCTTAAGATATCCTATAGTTTGTCCCCAAAGGAGACCCCTAGGAAAAGGAGAAGGGGGGGGGGGGGATCATACAAACACCAGACATTGCAATCCAAAAACTTTCCTCTGGCGGATCTTGAGCAAATGAGACTGAGGTTATGAAATATCTTTTGAAACTGTCAAGAGAGGCATGCAAATCCACTCTAAATTTCCACCACCTCGTAAGTGTTCAGGTCTTGATGCCATTATTTATAAACAGTACAAAAATCGCTGACAATGTAACTGCATAGCACAGACATTCTTCAAGGCCAAAATATTTTATATGTGTATATATCCTAATCTGGCCAAAAATAAAAACAGTTCAAAGACCTCAGTGCAGATTTATGATATGATTTTTTGGGGGGGAAGCTAAAATAAGCAAAATGTTCATGGTGATTGATCTATGCAAGCCATTTTAAAAGACAAGCAAGAGTCTTCTTTCTGAAGAGACTAACTCTCAGACAAGAAAAAAGAAAGAGATTTAAGAACCAGTCTGAAGAACCTACATTCTAGTCATCAGCTTTTGCTTTGTCTCATAGAAGCCATACGCCAACGTCGTACACAACGTATCCCATCCCAGATTCCTGAAACTCACATGAAGACAGTGGTTTCGATATCCTTATCCTAATTGACCCTCTCTTCAGAAAAGAAATCTTTAAAGTTATTTTAAAAGTTTTTTATATATTGTTTAAAAGTTAAAATAGCGATCTATACTGAAGGAAGATAGATTCTCATTAGCTCACTTCATTTCATATCAAAAGTGCTATCATTGGGGAAAGGAGATACATCTCTGAAAATATAAAACATTAGCCCAGTTTTTAGATCCATATTGTCATACATTAGTCTTGTGCATTTGTATAGAATTGTTATCTGTTTCTGTTTGTTTCATTCATAAGCCCTCACCCGTTTTCGTTTTCGCACGCCTCCCAAAAAAGGGTGCCTTTTTGAATGGGCTTTTTCGTTCTGCATTAAAAAAAACAACCCCAAACTTTCAACTAATTGGCCACTATGGATGGACTTCCCCAGGCTCCCCTTCTTCTCAATTTTAGGGCTAGAGGGGTGAAAATTGCCACACATGGAGGGCACATATACCACTTTTAGTCTACCAAGTTTTTAGAATTTTTTTTCTTTCTATAAATCAAATATCCTTAAAAGCATCCCCCCCCCCCCCGCCCCCTGGTCCTGTCCTCTAATTTCTCCAGGAGCAGCAACAGGAGGAAGGTAGGGCAGGGCACCATTCCTTCCTGCCAAATGTCAAAGATGCTCCACACACCACTCACACAGCCCAGTGCCCAGCCCCACTATATCACTTCTTCATTAACTGGCAGCAATGCAGGGGGAGAGAGGTTGGTAATGGCATGGTTTCTCTTTATATCCTTCATTACGACCTGGATTAAAAGCATCAGAGTTACTTAAGATACCACTACTCTTGTGATTCTTTCCCTTCAGTCTGCAGAGGAAACCTGGGTTTAAAGACAGGGTTTAAGATACCACTATTTCTGCGATGCTTTCCCCTCGATCAGCAGAGGAGACAAACAATGGTGGGTGAGGCAAGGCAGGCAGCAGGCGAGGAGCTGGTTGGCCCAACAGGCAGGGCTCTGAGGGAAAGAGCAGTACCCATTCCCGCTTTCTTTCGTTTCGAGCATATTTTCGTTCTGAGGGAGGGGTTCCTGCTTCGTACTTCTGAACGAAACAAAAGGAACGAAAGAACGGATAGAATGAGAGAAACAGGTACTGTGCACACCTCTATCATATATTGCTGAGGAAACATAGCAGAAGAATAAAATCTTGTTCTTTACTGCAACATGCAAATTGATCTTCACCCTCTTTAGCTGATCTAACATTAGCTTTAACACAATAAAAATGGTTTTCAAAAAAATTAAAATAAAAACATGCTAAGTTATGTGGTTGGTTTGGATTCCAGAATTTCAGTGTTTTCTTTGTTCGTTTTTTGTTTGTTTGAAGACAAATATACTAAGTGTATTCTCTTGTATTCCCTGCTATGTTTCTGCTGTGTTCCAGATTAGGTAGCACTGGATGTGGCTCCTCTTAAAGAGTTTGCATTGGCTGTTTTATTATGTTGTTTTATAAATTTTATTGTATTGTGTTTTTAATCTATGTCTGTTCGGGTTTGTCCCCATTTAAGCCACCCCAAATCCCTTTGGGGAGATGGAAGTGGGATACAAAAATAAAGTTGTTGTAGTTATTATTATTATTATTATTGCATGTTTATTAGTTGATATGAAAGAAACCAATTCATGCATGGTGTGCACATTAATCGTTTTATTTCTTCTATTGATTGGGTTTGCAAGTGTGCATAACTTCAGAAACTTGTAAACACTTTTTGAATAAAATAGGCCATAGTACAAATCAAAATGCCATTAAAATTATGCCTGTTTCCTACAATTTACAACCATTTTCATCTTTGGTTACACAGAGAAGTCTGAAGTATAGAAGAACCTGCTGAAGTGAGAGAGAAAAAAATCTTCTTGCCTTTTTATAGTAAAAGACAACTCTTCATCCATCTTAATATCATAGTGTTGGATCAACTGGGCATGTACAGAAATAATAATGGTCCCTTGATCTGGATGACACAAAAAGTATTGAAGAAAATACTCAATTTGGAGTTTGACATCAACTTCATCTTATAGGCCTTGTTCCATTTTAAGGGCAAGTAAAAGTTCAGATACAACTTTTACCTTGTTTCATATCCCCAATCACCATCGTAACATCTGCTTTGTGTCATTATATCAAGATTTTGGTATCATGTGTAAACGAAGGGGAGGAGGGAGGAATACTAATTTGATGAAATCCAAATTATATAACACTTTTCATCCTTGTTATTCTAGCTTGCGTGACTTTGGCCAAGTTCATTAAGGCAGACTCAGAGACTGCACTGGGATCTTCAGGTGTTTATTTTAATTAAGGACTTTTTGATACTGAATTTCTTCATATTGAACCTTTGGCAAACACAAAGATATTTGTATAGTGGATCATTCGGTTCATTCCACATGTGTCTCAATGAATCAACAAAACTCCAAGTAGGTTGATGACTCTCAGCTCTATCTCTCCTTTCCATCTAATTCCAGAAAAACTGTTGAAGTTCTGAATCAGTTCTTGGAAAGACTGGATGAAGACTAATAAATCCAGAAAGGAAGATGTACTTTCTCAAAAGAAAAAAAGTATTTGAACCAGAAATTATGTTGTGTTGTAATTGATTTTATTTTAGTCCTTTTCCTCAAAAAGCAAATTTGTCATTTAGGAATACTTTTGAACCCAATGACTATCTTGGATATCAAGACAATAGCAGTAGCCAGAAATAATTTATCCAGGATGTCAAAAAGGTTTAGTTATCACAAATAATGTGTTTGTGGCAGCTAAACTGGATTACTGAAGTTTGCCCTAGGTAGAGGACTCTCTAGAAACTTCTTTTGACCCACAATGCATCAGGGAGGATGCTAATGGTGTGGTCCTGGAAATGTATTACTTCCATATTTCAAACTCTATATGGATTGGGTTGTTGTAGGTTTTTTCGGGCTATATGGCCATGGTCTAGAGGAGAGAATGCCTCTAGACCATGGCCATATAGCCCGAAAAACCTACAACAACCCAGTGATTCCGGCCATGAAAGCCTTCAACAATACACTATATGGATTACCAAACTGGCTTTGAGTAAGACTCCAGCACCAGAATGACGTTCTGCCAACTAAAGGTGAAACTACTATAGTACAGAAATATCCATCACCAGAAGGTTGGCCACTAAAGATCTAGTTCTCTGGAGATTTTCTTCTAAAAGGAAGTAATGAGCAATTTTAGTAATATTGGACCACTCTAATAACTACCATGTCAGACTACACAGAGAAGCCATTGAAATCCACAAACATGTGGACAATTTCAACAGAAAGGAGGAACCCATGAAAATGAACAAAACATGGCTACCAGTATTTTGTTTAAAAAAAACGCTAAAATCATAACAGTAAATAAAGAAAAACACTCAAAAACAGGGGAGATTCAGGCAAGAAACAATTAGAGCCAGCTGATCACCTGTCAACAAAGGATTCCCCCAGACAGTAGGAAGCCAACCTTGAAAACTGCTGAGCCATTAAATGCTAATCAAGGTGGCCATTTGCTTACATTGACACCTACCTCAAGCAGACAAGAGTTCTTTCTCCCACCCTGGACATTCCACAGATATATAAACCCCATTTTCCTAGTTTCCAACAGACCTCACAACCTCTGAGGATGCCTGCCATAGATGCAGGTGAAACATCAGAAGAGAATGCTTCTGGAACATGACCATACAGCCTGAACCAAAAACTCAAAACAACCCACTTTAGCAATATTCTTCCCACCATTTGAAAGTTTTTTAAAAAATTATTCATCATGCTTAGTTTATTCTGCACAAATATCTTGTGATATTTTTACTTGGAAAATAGAATTTTTGTTCATATTACTACCATACGATTCAGTGGTGGTGATATGAACATGTATGCTTTGGCATTTCCACATTCACATTGTCACCACTGGAAAATGTGGATCTGGATCTCTTGGATGTGGAGGACCCACTGTAATAACAAGGAAGATGATGATGATGTGCAGAATAATTCCAGAAGATTAGAATTATTTTCTTAGACACGAAAGGCTGAATTTACAAAGAAGCAATGCAAAACAAAGCAATAGTCTTTGTCCATTCCAACTCGGTAGAAGTCAAAAAAGAAGAAACGTATTCCATGTTTTTCCCACTCTCAATCCTGCTGTTTTAGCCCAACCACAGTTATTTTTTCTGGAACAGTTACAGCTATGTACCATTTGCATATTCCCACTGTGGAAATGGTTTGGATAGGTTTGCTACATAAGAAAACATTTCAAAAATCTACATTCTGCCTCCATGGATATGAAAAGTATGTTCCAGAATCACAATACATTTTTTTTCTTTCCCATTGCATTGGGGTGTATTAACACAGAGACCTTGAAAATAATGGCTCAGGACAGACAAACAAACAAACAAACAATGTCTACTGGCTCTTTTTAAGAGTTTAACTCACAAGGACATCCGAGTCTATATTAAGAATTACCTCAATTTCAAGAAACAGAGATAAAGTCTGTAACAAATGTACTTGGGTGAATATTTTAAGTATGGAAAGTGAGTTCTTTCCCCCCCCCCCCCCCCCCCCCCCAGAATGTTAAATTAGTCAGAGTATGGGCAAAATTACTGCTTGCTTAATTTTGCCATATATATTTTTCAGCATCCTTTTGTTTTTCCTTACTAGGTTTCTTTCTTCATCAGAAAATAGCCTATAACATATAATATCTTTATTTTTAAAATGACACTCCAAGCTCTTTGTTGTTGTTGTTCATTCATTCAGTCATTTCCAACTCTTCGTGACCTCATGGACCAGCCCATGCCAGAGCTCCCTGTCGGCTGTCACCACCCCCAGCTCCTTCAAGGTCAATCCAGTCACTTCAAGGATCCCATCCATCCATCTTGTCCTTGGTCGGCCCCTCTCTTCCTTTTTCCTTCCATTTTCCCAAGCATCATTGTCTTCTCTAAGCTTTCCTGTCTCCTCATGATGTGGCCAAAGTACTTCAACTTGATCTCTAATATCCTTCCCTCCAGTGAACAATCGGGCTTTATTTCCTGAAGTATGGACTGGTTGGATCTTCTCGCAGTCCAAGGCACTCTCAAAACTTTCCTCCAACACCACAGTTCAAAAGCATCTATCTTCCTTCGCTCAGCCTTTCTTGTGGTCCAGCTCTCACATCCATAGGTGACTATGGGGAATACCATTGCTTTAACTATGCAGATCTTTGTTGCTATTTAATCAAGATTGGTCATTGCTCTCCTCCCAAGAAGTAGCATCTCCTGATTTCCTGGCTGCAGTCTGCATCTACAGTAATCTTTGCACCTAGAAATACAAAGTCTGTCACTGCCTCCACGTTTTCTCCCTCTGATTCCCAGTTGTCCATCATTCTTGCTGCCATAATCTTGGGTTTTTTTTATGTTTAACTGCAACTCCAAGCTCTAGGTTTTCTCAATTCATTTTTTTTTCAGATGGAAGGAAAGCAACATTGTAAAATAAAGGGCTCCTACTGGCCACTAATAGGTTATGTCCTTCCTCCTAAAATAAAGCAGAAGTATTATGCAGAAAACAGAAATGAGGAGCTCTTTTCACAATATTCACCACCACCATATTGTGGGATAGGAGTAGATTGCAGAGACTGGCAGGAATGCAACATGTAACCAACCCTTCTGTTTTCCTTGTTTACTAAAACAAATAATGCAGAAGTATCCAGTATTTGTTATGTCAGCATTCATGTTTATAGTGCACATCTCCACCACATCTCTCATGTTGCTGAATTCATTCCATGAAAGCAGAAGGAAAATGTATGTCTCTTCCAAAAGAAGATAAATGACCTATAAAAGGTCAGGAATATTATATTCCAAAAAAAGACCATGTTTATACATCCAACTAAAATTATACGGCCTTTTCCAGTTGGCTGAGAAACATAACAGACGCACAGAGAGATACCACATGCAACAAACATCTGTTTATGCTGGAGTCGGAAATACTGAAGGGACAGAAAATAGGAAAGGTTCAAAACACTAAGATACTCAGCGAGGGTTTTCTTAATCCACGGGGAACGGGGATATTGAAATCCCAGACACCTGTTTGATGCTATCTGCTCAGTTGCATTGGTATTACAGTTTCCCAATCCAAGATGTAGCTGTTTTGAACAAAACTCAAAAAATTACTGCTCTTTTCGTTTTTATTCTTCAACATTTATCTTTAACAAATCCAGAGTAAACAATTAGAATGGCTATTGATAGCATCCTGGATTTATGGAAAATATCGTTATCATATTCATTCTTATCCTCATTCTGCTTTTTCCCTGTTATTTGCATTGGGGTTCATTTGAACTACCTAATCAAATATCTTGGAAGACATGTAATGGCCAATTCCACTGAGAAATTACAAAGGCCAGAACATGACATGCCATCTTCTTGCCCCAACACCATCACCTAGCTATACAGATCATGGAATCACTATGGCTGGGAGTGTAATTGCCGCAAGGGGTATAGAAATGTTGCCATGTTACCTGTTTGTAGTGCAGCAGGTCAAACTGCTAGCCACAGGAAATCTGTGACCAGAGTTAGCAGTTCGAAGCAGCGAGTCGGGGTGAGCTCTCAGCTGTCAGCCCTAGCTTCTGCCTACCTAGCAGTTCGAAAGCATGTCATGTGAGTAGATCAATAGGTACTGCCTTGGCAGGGAAGTAAAAGGGTGCCCCATGCAGATATGCCAGCAACACAATCAGAGAAGTCTATGGACAACAGGCTCATCTGCATGGAAAAATGGAAAAAGAACATCTCCCCATGGCCGGAGTTTAGCATCACTTCCTGATGCTGGAAATGGAAGGGGAAGGCCTGTACCTCTGTCTATGTATTTTTACTGTGTAAAAAGGCATCAAATGTTTACCTAACTGTGTATGTTGTAATCCGCCCTGAGTCCCCTTGGGGAGATAGAGCGGAATATAAATAAAGTGTATTATTATTATGATATAATTGTGATATATAATATATGATATTATAATAAATTGTGGCAAGTTCTTGATGGTATGGGCATACCAAATAACCTTGTCCCTCTCCTGAGGAATCTGTATAAGGACCAAGTAGCAACAGTCAGAACTGACCATGGAACAACAGGCTGGTTAAAGATTGGGAAAGGCGTACAGCAGGGTTATATACTCTCACCCAACCTATTCAAGTTGTATGCAGAGCACATCATGCGATGTGCAGGACTTGACGAATGTAAGGCTGGGGTGAAAATTGCTGGAAGAAACATTAACAACCTTAGATATGCAGATGACACCACTTTGATGGCTGAAAGTGAGGAGGAGCCGAGGAGCCTTCTAATCAAGGTGAAAGAAGAAAGCACAAAAGCTAGATTGCAGTTAAACATTAAAAAACCAAGATTATGGCAACAAGAATGATTGAGGAAATGCTGGAGGAAAGTTCTGAGAGTGCCTTGGACTGTGAGAAGATCCAACCAGTCCATACTTCAGGAAATAAAGTCCGACTGCTCATTGGAGGGAAGGATACTAGAGGCCAAGATGAAGTACTTTGGCCACATCATGAGAAGAAAGGAAAGTTTAGAGAAGACAATTATGCTGGGGGAAATGGAAGGAAAAAGAAAGAGGGGCCAACCAAGGGCAAGACGGATGGATGGCATCCTTGAAGTGACTGGCTTAACTCTGTTTTTAGCTGTTTTGTTTTCCTTTTTCAGAAGTTGTAAAGGCTAGAACTCAGGGCCAAATGATTTGTGAGAAACTCTCCCATGTGCTGGTAAAGAATTGGGAACACTCCCTGACCAAAAAGGTTTTCTCTACTGTCCACTGATGCATATTACCATTGACTTCTCTGACATGTAAAAAAGTCTTCCATGCCCAAGAGGAATTCTGGGCAGCGAAAATTCTCAGAGTTCTCGGTTTATGACCTCTGGATTTCACTCTGCAGTCCCAACATACCACACTTCTACCTTTGGCCTGATTTCTATTATCATGTTAACTGATATGAACAGGACCCAACTGTTCCCTCCATGGATCTTTTATTCCCCTCTCTCTTTCTTATACCTTCACACTGAGCAATTTGATTGCCCTGCATAAATCCTGAATGCCTATTTCCTAACTTTTCCTGGAATTTCTCCTTTCCATCTCTCACTACTCCTTTGACATTCCATCATGAACAATTTGCCCTCAAATGACATTGAACATCCTCTCAAGCCGAAGTCTGCAAAACATCTCCACTTCCTACAGTTGTTTCCAAGTGGAAGGTTGCTCAGACAACAATGCTGATGGATAACAGATTGCTTTCTAACCCAGTAGGCATGCACAATTTTAAAGCCATGTTTCAAGCAGACAACAATTTGTTCTTCAGCCATCTTTTTCTATTTGATTTATAGGTCGTTTCAATACATTGTCCATCAAACGTAATGGTCTAAATTAAACATTTTAGCAAAACCACTATGCCAGAAACTGCCATGCCTTCTCAAACTAAGGAAAGAAACTTTATTTTGAGATTCAGTAATTGTTCAGTAATCATCTTAATGACTAGTTCAAATGATGGAAAGTACAGTATCTTTAATGGGATCTTAAAGTCATTAACATTCCAGTGAGATTTCAGCAACCTCAGAATGCTCTGCTTTCCACAGTATTTAAAATTACTTCACGGGGAAAGATTCAGCACACATGAATGCAAAAATGCAAGTCTGCAATTTATCAGTCTTCTAAAAGTTGCTGTTAAAGAATCAAGAAAAAATGCCAAGAGGTCAAGTAGGGATTTCTAAAGTGTTAAGGTGAATTTTAGTCCAACAGGGAATTTAGAAAATTCTGACAAACAGAATTGTATGGAGTTAAGATGTGAAATTTTCTAGAGCAAGGCAGGCAGTAGAATATTCTGCCTCAGAAGGTGGTGGAGCCTCCTTCTCTTGAGATTGCTGCATGGTCATCTGTTCAGCATGCTTTGGTTGTGTATTCCTGCATGTATGGATTGCATGGCCAATGTGGTCTCTTCCAACTCCATGATTCTATAATTCTAGAAGAATAATTTGCTTCAAAATTTCAGGGTGGTTTGGCAGTTCATAGCAATACAATCACATAGCTAATTCAATCTTTTCCTCCTCTTTAGCAGGAACCTGGAGAAGACAGTCTGTTCTCTAGGGAGTTGTTTAAGCAAGGAAGGGGGGAAACCAAGGAAGGAAGTAGTAGTAGTAGTAGAGGACTCAAGGAGTGAGTAATACTAATTCATATTCAGGCAGAAGACATATGTGAGGACCATCAGCACATCAGCTCATTTCCATACCATTAGTGTGGCACCAACATGGTAAATGCAGAGTACCTACAGGACAAATTATTCTGTTTTGCACTCAGATTATTTGTGCTGACATAGGGCCTTTCCACACAGCTGTATAAAATCCACATTGAACTGGATTATATAGCAGTGTGAACTCAGATATTCCAATTCAAAGCAGATATTGTGGATTATCTGCCTTGATATCCTGGGTTATATGGCTGCATGGAAAGGCCCATAGACAGAACCTTGGTAGTTACTCAGCTGTCTAGTCAATGTAAAAGCTTTGCCCGACTTACCGGGCAAGGGCCATTGCGACGACGGGTGCTCTCCCGCTAGCCATGCTGCATGTAGGGGGCTTCTTTCTCCCAGAAGCCTCTTGTGCGGCAAGAATTTTCCAGCCACTTGGCTGGCAGGCCAGACAATGGCCAGCCCCATTCCATCCCTGGATTGGCCAGAGCTGGCTTCCATTCTCCCTGGGCATCCCCTTGTAAGGCTGCCCTGGGGCTCATTGCAGGCACTGTGCCTCCTCAGCTTGTGCTGGCAGCACCCCGATGTGTATTGGATCAGTCAGCAGTGGGCTGACCGATCATGATCCAGAACCCATGCCTGGCAGCCAACCCTTGTTCCTGTAATCAATAAACAAGTTGTGGCCATTTTCTTCCCAACTCTGTGTTTGAGTCTTCCTTGGTGCTACTAGCGGGAGGGATGTCGCCCATGCACATGCAATGATGATGACTTCTCTGCCCAGGGAACATTCCCCATGTTCACAGTGTTGATGTTTATTAATTTTCATGGTCTTGTTTTTTTTAAATTAATTTTTAGCAATGCAGGCATACAATACAAATATGTGTTGTATGCCTGCAATGTTGCATTCAGGAACAGAATGGTAATTTTTGTACATGTAACTCAAATGATCATGCATCAAACGACAGGTAATTTTGCATGTATTCAAAGTCAGTGAGAAAGAAATAAAGCACAGATTGGAACTTCTATTTAAAGGGCCTGTCCCATTGTAAACCAGCATATATGGGCAGCATATGTCAAAGGTCTTTGCACAGAGTGCCCAAACATCTGTATCACACAAACAAAACTTTCTCTGCTTCCTTTGTATAAGAGTGCAGATAATGTTAGCTCTTTTTCTGTGCTTTCAAAGCTGTTTTGGACATATGGTGGTCCTGAGGTGAACTATCACAAGGTTTTCTTGGCAAGGTTTCTTTAGAAAGGGTTTGCCTTTGCCTTCCTCCGAGGCTGAGAGAGTGTGACTTGTCCAAGGTCACCCAATAGGTTTCCATGGCTGAGCAAAGCTTCAAACTCTGGTTTCCAGATTCCTACTGCAGTGCTCAAATCATGACACTATGCTGCCTCTCAGACTCTGGACACAGCAAATAATAAAATTATCATCATCATCATCATCTCCTATTTTTGATACAGCAAAAACTGTTTCCTATAACAAAAGTATGGCTTTCTACACTAAAATAACACAGGCAAATTTTGCAGAAGATGTAATGAACTTACTCTGGGCAAAATCTGACCTAAAGATTGCACATCACTGCACAGGTCATTTTTCATCAGTGTTTCCCAGCATTCAAGAAATACATTTTTTACCATTTTTGAATATTTTCTAATCTTCTTTCCATTCTATAAGTCTGCACATTTTCCTTCCATGATCATCATCCCTTAAATCTCAGTAAGATCTATCAAAATGAAATTAATTTTGAGCTATGCTGCCTTATTGAGAGAAAGCAGATGCATTTAATTGAGGATTGAAACCAAGTGATATGGGATCAAAATATTCCAATGCATTTTGGAGTAGCTCTAAACAGAGAATAATTTGTTTGTTTGTTTATTTATTTATTTTTAAAGTTCTCATCAAGGGTCCTCCCAACTTTCTGAGTTTGGCAATTAATAAAGTTTTTCTTGTCTGCTTTACTGAAACTTGAACCTATTGCATCTCAGCCTTTAGTGTCCTGGACAAACATCTGCTCTAAAACTATACACTTTTTTCAAATTAATGATTTAATAAACTGGGTTTTTAAGATTATGTGCAGTATATGGTTCTGTATGACACACGAGTTACTCTTTCTGAGTTTCAACAGCTGAGCTTGAAAATAAACTGCCAAAACCATATTCATAATTCGTTGCTAGTAAAATCATAACATGTGGAATGCGTGACACTCTTGAAGAACAGACAGTATCATCTTCATTCTAAAAAACTCAGAGTGAATATCAAGTTTAAAGGCCAATGACATACAAATGCAGAATTGTTAGTTTATAAGATCTTAAAACACTATTTTGGCAAAAGTATAGCCTGAAATATTACAGCTCTTTATATTTAAAAAAAAACCAAAAGCATCTATCTTGACTTCTCAGAACATCAGTAAATTACAGTAAAACTTTTTTAAAAGCTGAAGCTTTCATATTATACCATGATCTGATGAATACGTTTATACAAACCATTCTCGAATAGCAAAACGTCTTGCATTAGTTTTGCAAAACTGTCATAAATTAAATTAGTAAATAAACAACATTTTTATTTTGCATTCTTAAATTTCTAATTTTGTTAATGATGGAAACTTTCATTGACCTATCCATTTGTTTATTTAGACTTATACCCAAACTTCCCCTCAATGGGTTCGGAGCCATATGCATGGCTCTACTCTTCTCCGATTTATCCTAAAACAAAAACCCTGTGAAGTAGATCAGGCTGAAAAAAGTGAACAACCCAACATTAGCCAGTGTATTGCAGGGCTCTGTAAGAGCCAGACAGACCACGGACCTCCTAAGATCAACATCCTTCACTATTGCATCACAATGCAAGCTATGGGAATTTTTTTTCTATGTGTGTATTTGCATAGGACAGAGCTTTCCTTCCAGAACCGATATGGGATATATTAATATGGGAAGTATATTATTAGTAGCACAAGCCACCAGTGCCCAACAGAACATTGCAAATGTCACTTCAATAAGAGGGGTTGTCTGTAGGTCTTTGCATGCAAAAGATCTATGGTAGTGGCTCTCAACCTGTGGATCCCCAGGTGTTTTGGCCTACAATTCCCAGAAATCCCAGCCAGTTTTCCACCTGTTAGGAATTCTGGGAGTTGAAGGCCAAAACATCTGGGGACCTACAGGTTGAGAACCACTGGTCTATGGTAAATGAAACCTGCTTGACTGTTGTATCACTTTCCCATTGGATCACTTTGTGCTGCTCAGTGTACTGATGCTAGGAAATGCACCAATCACCTAGATAGAGGGGAGGTGCACAACTGTGATGGAGAATGTGACCTGCACGGATGACCGTGCATAGTTTAAGAAACCTTTCAGATCCAGTCCTAGCACTCTTCACTACTGATTATAGGGCCTAGGTGCTGGGATTTGAAGTTCAGCCACATCTGGACAAGAACATTTTGCCCAATTTAGTCTTATGACCCCAGTATGTCTTAATGTGTTCCAGCTTATAGTGAAACATTAGGGATACATTGCACAAGCACCTTTCGGTACGGTGAAGTTATTTATTTATTTATTTGGAGTTTTTATAACCCAGTCTTCTCCACATCCGAGGAGGGACTCAGGCGGGCTAACAACATAAGATTCAATACAATAAGAAAAACATTATAAATCATCAATATAAAATACATTTAAATACAATTCATACAATTCATACACGTTACAGCAAAAATCAGTTCGTCAAAAAGAATCACAAAACCACAAGTTGGAAGTTTGGACCTCACAACATGATAAAAAGGAAAACAGCCTTTTCCAAAGTGTATTTTTTCAATTAGCACTCTTGATCAGCAAGCAACAAAAGTATGCATGTGCTTATCTTGATGTTACCTAGGAAAGGTTTTCTTTTCATACTCAAAATCAAAGACATGAAATAGTCTAGCCCATTCGCCAATTGTTCCGGCCATTAAGATAAAGACACAGGCAATTTCCGGTATACTAAGAACAAACGTTAATTCCTTTTTTCAAAAATGTTGTAGATGTCACAGATTTCAATGGTAAAGCATACGCTTCCCACAAAAATAAGATCACGGGCCAGAAAATGCCTCTCCTTGCCTAAGATCCATGAGTTGTTATCTGCCTTTATGCCCGTAGTTTCAACTTCCTGAAATATGGTATCCCGAACTGAGGACAGTATTCTGACCAAAGCAGAACTGAGTGGAATTGTTACATCCTTCAGACTAGCCACTGTAGTAGTGCAACATAGAATCGTATTGTTTTTTAAACTATTGGAGATAACATATTAGGATTGTTTTCCCACTGATATGTGCCAGAATCCTATTCACGGACGACACATATGTAACTCCCATTACGCGTGTAGTTGTACTTTTTAATATCCATTTCACATGGCCTTGAATGCTAGTGTTAGTCCCATCTACAGTACATGGAATCAACTGGATTTAGGGCAGACAGGCCCTACATCCTAGGATCTGATCCCAGGTTTTCTGTTTATCCCTGATTTTCTGGCAGTGCGGACTCATGTAATCCAGTTTAAAGCAGAAACTCAGAAATGAGATCCTGGGATATAGGAAGGGCCCTAACGTACATGTTTAGTCACCATTCAACAATTGATTCAATGAGTCTACACAAGCTGGGACTAACCAAAGGGATTCTAGTTATAATGCTGTACCTTCCTGTAGGGTGCGTAATGAGGAGAGGCGGGTAAGAAATAAAATTATTATTTTACTGACACAAAGAGACAGTATGTCACAGCAAACGAGATATACATGCTGGATTTCATATCACAAAATCACAAGTGTCTAGGACTGTGTGATTTATTTTTGAATGATGTACGCAGATCCAAATAAGGCGGCCTTTTGCAGTAAACAAATCGTGATTTTGTCAATGTTTATGGTTTCCAAATGCCAGCTGAGATCTTTTGGTGTGGCACCCAGTGTGCCAATGACCACCTGGGCTACCTGTACCGGTTTATGCCAGAGCCTTTGCAGTTCGATTTTGAGGTCCTGATAATGGCTGAGTTTTTCCTATTGTTTTTCATCAATTCGACTGTCACCTGGTATTGCCACATCAATAATCCAAACTTTTTTCTTTTCCACAATCGTGATGTCTGGTGTATTATGTTCCAAAACTTTGTCAGTCTGGATCTGAAAGTCCTACAGTATTTTTGTGTGTTCATTTTCTACTACCTTTGCAGGATTATTATTATTATTATTATTATTATTATTATTATTATTATTATTTGAAACATAGCAAGATGAGTCCACAGGAGACACTCTGCTGGCTATTGTATTGGATCACACGTCAGACACTTCCCAAGTGTCTAGGACTGTGTGATGTATTGGTGAATAATGTATGCAGATCCCAATAAGGTGGCCTTTTGCAGCTGGCAGATGGTAATCTTGCCAGCGCTGATTGTGTTTAAGTGCAGGCCAAGGTCTTTAGGCACTGCACCCAGTGTGCCGATCACCCCTGGGACCACCTTTACTGGTTTGTGCCAGAGTCTTTGCAGTTCGATCTTTAAATCCTCATATCGTGTCAGCTTTTCCAGTTGTTTCTCTGCAATCCTGCTGTCACCTGGGATTGCCACATCGACAATCCATACTTTGTTTTTTAACACGATTGTGAGGTCAGGAGTATTGTGCTCCAAAACTCTGTCTGTCTGAATCCAGAAGTCCCAGACAGTGTTCATTCTCTGTAAGTTTTTCCAGCTTGTGATCCCACCAGTTCTTTGTCACAGGCAGATGGTATTTGTGGCACAAGTTCCAATGAATCATTACTACTACTACTACTACTACTACTACTACTACTACTATACATGAGTACTGCTGTCTTTAATGTATTCAGAGGGAGTGCAGAAAGATATCTTAATAAGCAGGTGGACTAGCAGATACACAACTAGCTGATCACAATCAACAGATGGATAGTATAATGCAACCATTATATAATTATGTGAGCACATATTAGCACTGCAAGCATAACGCGGAATCTTGCCCTAGACTTTCAAATACAAATAATGTTCAGTCCTTGCTATTGCAAATTAGGGTTCTGACTCTGCCATAACATTCCTTGCTCCTGAGTGCAAATTAGCTTGGAAAAAAATTGACTCATATTATAAGGAATTCATACCTTAACAAATGAAAAATCTGAACCACACAAGTTGAGTACCCAGAATGAGCCAATTTGTGTTTTTTGTAGAAATGTTATCCTTTGAAACTAGAAATGATGATGGAAGGAAACATTGCTGCTATGCTTGGGCCCATAATAGAACTATATCACACTCTACTTTTGTTTAAAAAATTAAAAAAACATACCTCCTTTTATTAGTGCCAGAATCTATTACAGTTTGTCATTTTTTGTGTGTATTATTTCTATATTATATGTCAGCACATAACCACAGAGCTTAGCCAGCAAATCCTTTCATTTTAAAGATAAAATCACAACTGCTGGTTTTCGTAAGTGAGTAAGTCTTAATAAATTACTTCAATGGAGCAACAAATTCACTATTAGCTATGCCCATATTATGCTGTTCCAACAGACTGCAATATTTCCCTTTGAATGTTGAGAAATTGCATTTACAGCATGGCTTCTTATAAGATCAGGTTTCTTTTCTTGTTCTTGTTTTTTCCTTTTAAAATTGCCATGAGCCAGTATTCACGTACACGTTGTAACATTCTCCATTCTGATCTTAATGCTCCTTTAAGCTAGATGCTCAAGTGCCTTAACTTCAAAGAACTGTATTTTAAAAAGACAACACATTCTCACGAGAACACACAAGGGAGTTACTTCATGATAACATGTGGTCTGTCTGTCTCAAGTGTCATTCCTCCCCCCATGGGAACAAATAGCAGGTCACTAGGAGTCAAACCAATATATCCCTCCTCTTATCCCTAACAAAAGAACAAAGGGACGCTGCACTGCATAAAAGGAAATCACAGATTATCAGCCGAATACTAATAACAGAGAGCTTTGTGTACATTTAACTTTATCAATAATTCATACTCCGCAAAAACTATAGAGAAGAAAGATGTTTCCCAACAGCAACTCATTTGAACAGAAAGGTTCCTGATACGTTTTAATTCAAAATTCCCTTTAAGTCTCTAGTTCTGAACGTGAACATAGACCTTGTTTCAACATTTAACAGAGGATGCAATGAATCTTCTTCCACTCACATTACCATTTAGTACTCCATTTGTCCGTATTCACCAAGAGCAGTACCTGCTTACTAATGTCTGAACTTAAGTACCTTATATACTCGAGAATAAGCCGATCCGAATATAAGCCAAGGCACCTAATTTTACCACAAAAAAAACTGGGAAAACTTATTGACACAAGTATAAGCCGAGGGTGGGAACTGCAGCAGCTACTGGAAAATTCCAAATAAAAATACATGACAATAAAATTACATTAATTGAGGCATCAGTAGGTAATATGTTTTTGAATATTTTCATAAACTGTAATTTAAGATAAGACTTCCAACTCTGATTAAATCATTATTCTAACCTTCTTCATTGTAAATGTGCTTATGTATCCTTCTAATAATCACCATAATTTATTTTAACTATACATTTTGGGGGAAATTCTGTGTGTATATGAAGAAGGAAAAGTGGGAAAGACTGGTGCCAAGAGAGGAGGAGAGGAAGGTGCGCACTGCACGAGAGAGGGGGAGCGGAAGGAGAGCTGGGTTACTGTGTGGAGAGGTGAGGGTCATGGCAGGAAGGTATGGGGCTGAAATAAACCCTTATTTCAGTCCCATGCCTTTCCACCAGGACCCTCATCTGTGTATAAGCTGAGGGAGGCTTTTTCAGCCTAAAGGGGGGGCTGAAAACTAGGCTTATACAGTAAACTCCTGCTCCTCTTTTGGCCTACTGAGGCAGCTTTATTAACCTTTTTCTAGCATCTTGTATACTACACATTAAATAAAATAAAATAAAATTCCTTTCTGCACAGGAGATACATTTCCAGACCTCACATGGATACATGAAAACATGGATAACTGCAAACCCTTCTTCTATCCCAAAATGGAGCTACACTGCCAAATAATGCAATTTGAACTGCATTACACGCTTATTGTAGATCTATATAATGCAGTTTGAACTGCATTGAACTGCATTATATGGGTCTACACCAGTAGTTCCCAACCTTTTTTTTTTGACCAGGGATCACTTTGGCCAGGGATCACTCTCCAACATTAGTACCCAAAGGGATACGAATTGGCTTTTGGTCAATTTTAGATTTGGTTTGGTTATTTGGGGTGCTGATTCAGAACATTGCATTGGATAGATCACATCAGCTCTAGTTTCTGATACATAACATATGCCATCCAGTAGTTGCCATCTGCTCACCCACAGAAAACCATATTTAATAATCTAGAGCTGATGTGGTCAACCCAATGCAATTTTCTGAATCAGCACCCCAAATAACCCCAGGAACAGGTGTTATTATCTGTAGTAGTAATGGTGCAGTTGCAGATCATATTTTAGTTCTTGTGTACCACTGGTCTAAAAACAAAGACACCAAGAAAAAAAAATAGTTGGGTTGTGTTATTATCCGTAGTAGTAACGGTAAGGCCACAGACCATATTTTAGTTCTTGAGGACCACTGGTGGTCCACAGAGCACAGGTTGGCAACCACCGGTCTACACTGATGATATAATGCAGTTCAAACTGCTTTATGTGGCAATGGAGATCCAGCCATTGAGTCATACTTGAGGACCTAGAAAATGCTTAGAGGAGGCATATTTAGTGACACATAGATGAATTGAACTGTGTGGACACAGAGTATGTAGATATTATATCTAACAGGATGAGAGATAGGAGTATATCTTCTTTGCAATGCTTCTGGGTATAAATGCATATAGACATACAAGAAGGAATCATTCAAATCAGTGTTCCCTGGATCATTCCCCCACACCAGAGAGCCCAAGAAACACAGATGTGGAATGCAGATTACCATTTTGCACAGGAAACTCTTGGCATATATCTTGAATATTTGAACTTCGAATAATACATTAACAGGGAAATAATATTCTAATTCTATCTGCTATGATGCACTGGTACATTCTGAAGTGTGTATGTTCATCATGAGAATTCCATAGCCCATGCCACCTAGAATAATCCAAAAAACGCTGACAACTGCATTGAAAAATATGTGTACATAACAAAAATGCAATCCAAAATATCCTATTTATTAAGATCAGAAGACAGAATACAGTACTTATTGAGCTGGCAAAGGATAGGTTTGTATTTTAGATGGTGAAAAATAGAAAAAGGGGGCTGGAGAGGAAACAAAGGGAGCAGGTTTTGGAGGAGAACACCAGTGGATGTTGCAACCTTGCAGTTCGGTGTTTTGTGAATGGCAAGAGTAGAGGTCTCTGCCCCAAGGAATTTGTTGATGTTGTTAACTGTCATCAAGTTGGCTTCGACTTACAGCTTTGACTGCATGAACAAGAGACCTCCAAGTTCCCTTATCTTATTGATACTGTCAGACTTTCCATTACATGCCTTGACTGCTTCAGTTACATTTGTCCGCACTATTAATGCCACCCCATTTTTAAGGTATTCATTGCTTGAGAAAAAGACTGTGTAATGACCTGACTCAAAAATGTCCAATTCCCATCCACATTCAGCCCAAGTACTAGGAGCCCCCGATGGCACAATGGGCTAAACCCTTGTGCCGACAGGACTGAAGACCAATAGGTTGGAGGTTCGAATCCGGGGAGAGCACGGATGAGCTCCCTCTGTCAGCTCCAGTTCCCCATGTGGGGACATGAAAGAAGCCTCCCACAAGGATGGTAAAACATCAAAATATTCGGGCGCCCCCTGGGCAATGTCCTTACAGACAACCAATTCTCTCACACCAGAAGTGACTTGCAGTTTCTCAAATTGCTCCAGACACAAAAAAAGCTAAGTACTACAGTGTTTATACATTCCAATTCTTGTTTTACTATGTCCACCTTCTTTTGATCCATGCTTGTTTTAAGTGCCAACATTGGCTCTTGATGCAAATTCGTATCTATTTTCATTCTTTTTGCCTCTATGAATTCCACTTCTGATAGAGAGACAAGATATAGATGAGGTTAATAAAAACATGAATATGATAATAAGGATGTTACAAATGCATGGATATGCCCAGGCAGGCTTGCCAGTGTGGCAGTCATCAGGAGGTCAGATTTAAAAGTGTTGAATTGCTTTTTGTTTACTAGCTGGTACTGAATTGCCATGTGAAAATAAGGGAGATCAAACAAACGCAATGAGATTTTCCTATATATGTCATTAAATTAATGTAGTAAAGAAGCATTCGTAGAAGTTGGATTCAGATCCTGGCTACAAAAAGCTTTGGGCAATCTACTGCCTCTAGGCTGGATCTACACTGCCAAATGATGCAGTTTGAACTGCATTTTATGGTCAGTGTAGACCCATATAACAAGGTTCAATGCAGTTCAGACTTCACAATATGGGTCAATGCTGACCATATTTTGCAATTCAAATTGCATTATTTGGCAGTGTAGATCCAGCCTAAGCTTTATTGTTTTTCTTCCAGGCTAGATTAATTGCATACTAAAATCCCGAATTTGTAGTATTAATTAAAACATGTTCCATGTGTACTTACTCGTAGCAGTTATTCATCTTGTGTGTGTGTTTAACAAAATCATTTTTGTTTATTAACTACTTTATTTGCTGAAAAACAAGCAGACAGCTAAAATATACACATTCCAGGAAAACATACTGCCAAAACATTTGACCACAATTTAACAGAGTTCTTTCATTCTCTGATAAAACTAAACAAAGGCAACACACACACTTTGGCATTCTTCTAGTTTATTCATTGATCTCCAGGCTCACGTAACTTCAAGTCTCATCATTGAGTCAGTATGGCATGCCATCTCAGCCTGTTTTCAACACACAAGAAGTATTTTAGCATCAGCTTTCATGGATTACCATCAATTTGTTTGGTCAAGGATGAGCAAAGTGCAGCCCAAGGGGTCAAAATGTTTTTCTGGAAAAGAAATTATTTTTTCTTTTATTTTTTCCCCCTCCAGCCATCTTGAATCCCATTTTGGGATATAAATAAAATGGAATAAAATGCCCCCTAATGGGGATATTTCGACAATTTGGGGGAAGCCCTCTGTATGTCCCTCGCACCCTGTCAGCCTTCAACTGTTGGCCACCCCTGCCCTTGATATAAACATAATGCATACAAATGTATAGTTAAATAATGTGAGGGGTATGCAACTGTGCATTTATATCAGATGTTTCAATACCCACAGGAGGAAGTGGGTTTCAATTTTTGAATGGTCATGCAGAATAATAGAATGCTTTGGGTTATCCTAATTGAAACAAAGCCACAGAAACAATTGTTGATCCAACTGAATTAATTTTCTAGCCAGAACTAAAAACAAGACTAAAGCTTTAATCTAGGGTGTCAAATCCATTTTCATAGAGGGACACATCAGTCTTACGGTTGTCTTCAAAGGGCAGTAAAATCCATGGATACAGAGGGCAACTATAGTTTGTTTTTAACATAGTCATTGGTGTTGCATAATGTAAAATAAACCACATATAGTTCATGTTTGACCAGCCCACACACTGCCTTGCCAGAGAAAGAAAATATTTCACACAGGTGAACAGTAAAGAACAAGTAGTTTGCTCTTCTTAGTTCAGAACAACATATGTACAATATGATCAATTGCACCAACTCACATAATGTCCTTTTATGAGAGATTTTAAAATGGTCCTTCTTTTGTCTTCTTTTTCTTCAGCAGCTCATGAAGTGAAAGCACACTCCACAATCTATCTCTCTGTGCTTCTCTCTTCATCTTTCTCTGCACCTTCACAGCTCAAGCCTGAACAAAAATGTAACAATATCCCAGGCTCAGCCATCTCCCCAGGCATTGCCCTACCAATCAGCTTCATGTATCTTATTTTATAGTTGATACACATACATTAACTGATTCCTTGCATGATCCAACAGTCAGTGCTCTTTAGTTTTTACCAAATTTGATTCCACAGATGTTACTGAATGACAACTCCCATTACTTCTGATAATTATCTGCCATGTAATCTGGAGATAATGGGAACTACATCCCAACAGCACTTGTGATTCTGAGGTTCGAGGAAACGTTAAAGGACATTTTAAAGTCACTCATTATATTCTCAAATATTGTATCTAAATTCAAACCCCACTATCCTGACTAAACAGAACAAACCGTATCCAGGTATTACTGTAATCTCAACTCCCATCAACTCTATTATTTATTTATTTATTTATTTATTTATTTATTTATTTATTTATTTACTGTATTTGTATATTGCCTTTCTCACCCCTTAGGCAACTCAAGGCAGTTAACAGGGCACAATTAAATGCTTACAATGTCATAAATACAGTTAAATATATAACATTTAATAAAAACTAAACAAATCAATAATATATATATTCATAGTGTATCCTTGCTAAAAAAAACATTGTCCAGACTCATTGTCTAGTTGTTCCATTTTTCTATGTCAGTTATTCTGCATTTGTAAACACTTGTTCAAAAAGCCACGTCTTGACTTTTTCCAGAATGTTAAAAGGGAGGTAGCAACCTGGCTGCCATTTTTTGGACCATTTGAAGCTTCCAGACAGTCTTCAAAGGTAACCCCACGTAGAGCGTGTTGCAGTAGTCTATATGCGATGTAACCACAGCATGGACTACTGTGGCCAAGTCAGACTTCCCAAGGTATGGGCGCTGAGGAAAATGATGAGTTGCAGTCCAGAATTTGGAGGGCCTTGAGTTTGACAGATGTGCTTTAGTCTTTAAAAAATCTTCCACTTTTTTCATACTGAAATGGACTGACATATTAGTTATTACTGAGTACAGTGGAATTTACTTATAAGGAGACACATATAGTAGCATGCCCTACAGGTGCAGTCCCACACAAACTTATTTGAGAAGTCATCAAAACTTACTTCTGAGCAGACATGCAGGCAATCGGGCTCAAGTATTTGCCCACAAGCCTTTCTGAATAGTAGCAGTTGAAAGTGTGTGTGTGTGTGTGTGTGTGTGTGTGTGTGTGTGTGTGTGTATATATACACACACACACACATACACACATGCGCGCGCGCACACACATACACACACACATATATCCCTGAATAAATAAATAAAACAGCCCACATTGGCTCTTGATGCAAGTTCATATCACAGAACAGCCAAGGATTCAGTTGAATGACCTTGAGAAAGTCACACTATATCATCCTCAGCCCTTCAGTTGTAAAACACTGAGAGCAGTGAATTACCACACTTGGTTACTCTGAAATATTGTATGGCTCAGGATTATGAGAAACCTTTCAATGATGTGGAAAGCCCCAATATCGAATTGTATACCATAAGCCAAAAACAGACAATACTGGCAGATGCAATTACCCATTTGTTTCCATTCATATGGTTAGGTTTGGCTCCAGTCCACAAACCTCCTGAGTCAACAGTCCTAGACCCCATGAACTGGAGACAACTTAATCTTAAACATGCAAGGGTTTATATACAGTAAATTACAGTTTACCATTGCCGCAATCTTTTGTGTACAGAAGGGGCCTCCTATCAGCTTGCTCAGCAATGTAATGCTATACATGCCTCGGAGTCAAGATTTTGTTAGAAAGATATTAATTAGTTGGGACATTCAAGACCAGCTGCTCAAAAAAGGTGAAAAAATGCCCGCAAGCAAGGTCAGGGAGGACAAAAAACCCTGGCTGCAGCCTGCTACAAGCAAAATAAACAGGTCTGTGTTCACTTTGATCATACAAAGCACTGTTTCACCCCTTCCCCTACCCCAGGTTTACTAACAACTTGGCTCAAGACAGGAGGAAACTTTGGTGCTTTCCCCTGGAGAGGATGGACTTTGGAGAATGAATGCAGCTTGACCACACTTCAACAGCAATGGCTCTCTGCTATGGAATTGCTGGATGTGCAGTTTGGTGAGGCACCAACCCTTTGGCAGAGAACATTAACTCCATAGCACTGAACCATGGCAGTTAAAGTAGTGTCAAACTGCATTAATTCTACAGTGTGCATGTACCGTAAGAGTCCCTAGTACTTCAAAGACTAACTGAGTTCAGCACTCTTTGGGGAAAAGTGGAGGGGAGGCAAATGGATGTACAGTAGAGTCCAGCATACCCAACCTTCGCTCATTCAATGTTCTGTATTATCCAACAGTCTCCCTCTGGCCCGGATCCACAGCTGTTTCAATATATTGCAAAGTTTTGGTGCTAAATTTGTAAATACAGTAATTACTACATAATGTTACTGTGTATTAAACTTTTTCTGTCAATTTGTTGTAAAACCGAATGTTTGGCGCTTAATTTGTATAAACATAATTTGATGTTTAATAGGCTTTTCTTTCATCCCTCCTTATTATCCAACATTTTCACTTATCCAACATTCTGCCAGCCTGTTTATGTTGGATAAGCGAGACTCTTCTGTAAATGGTTTTAGAGTCCTTTTGGATTATTTGAATACATTAAGTTGCAATGCATACAGATCTTTTCAGGGATGAATTAATGCAGAATCCTGGAATTTGTAGTTTGGGGAGGCACCAGCACTCTTTGGCAGAAAAGGATAAACCTTTATCATACTACAACTCCCATGATCCCATTGCAATGAACCATAGCAGTTAAAGTTGTGTCAAACTGCTTTAATTCTACAGTATAAATGCACCCCTGACTGCTTAGGATCCATTTTCACAGCAAAAAAAAGCCATGGAATACTCTTAAGTTCCAAACACAGTAAACAAATGGTGTCAGAGGGGCTTAAACCTTGTTTTGCTTTGAGTAACTTTTGCTTCAGAGCACTAATCCTGCTGGAACAACCACCAGGATTCAAAGTCTCATGTGTTTAAAAGTCTTATCTAAAGTGAATATGGATCAGATTTCGTAGAGGAGTTTAGCAATAAGATATCTTGTTTGTTGTTTACTTGTGACATCGGGCTCACGTCACTTGACCCACTGCATTAATTATCAGCACTTTGAAACTTTGTTATTTACTATTTTGATTATTTTTGTAAATCAAGCTTTTTCAAAAAAAATCCTTCCTAATTTCTGTAATCATCTCTGAAGAATAAGCACAAGCTTTATCCTAACCTATGAAGACAGACAGAAGGGGAAAGAAAGTCAGGATCAAAATCTAGGATGTTTCATCATGAATGTACAAAAAATACAATTTCAATCCAAGGTTCTACTCAGTTTCACACACCTCAAACTTTCTACAGGAAGGATGAAATTTGGATATTAGAGGCCTCATGCTGAAAGGCAACCTGTGGACATTTATCTTCCAAAACTTGTACAGAGAAAACTTTCTATAGGAAGGATGAAGTTAATTTAGAAATGTGCACATTTCAAACACATGCAAACAATTGCTTCAACTTACTTTAGTCAATGGTTAGAGTGAAGAATGCATTTTTATACAATGTTATATAGGCTGTACTATTTCAAATACACAAATCTCAAAAAAAAAAAAATCCAGGAAAGGATAGAATGTATTTCTTGAAAAACAACAATAACAGAACCAGGAACAGATTTGAGATGGAGAGAAGAGGACATTTGCCGCTGCAGATTTTATAGGTGTGCTCATTCAAAATGCCATAGAACTGGAAAGTACTACATATCACACAACACACACACACACCTATATATATACTATATGTGTGTGTGCATGTGTATGTATATATATGTATGAATATGTATATATGTATGTGTGTGTATATATATAGTCATATATATACATACGCACATGCACACACATACAGTAAGTCCCCCATACCCACAGGACCGGTACCCATAGTTTTACCTACACAAATTTGTCAAAATGCATAATCTCTAAGAATTTTCAAGGTCCTCCAGCAAAAATCTATGGTAACTTCTAGTGGAAATCATTGGTCTCCAATAGGATTTGTTATTATCCATAGTTTTCTGTTTCTGAGGTACGTTTAGGATCATATCCTGCGTAGATACAGGGGTTGTACTATATGTGTATTATGCATGAAAGAATAGATGTGAGACCTCATTCTTACATTGTAAGAATATTTCTGAGGAAAGCCTGGCTTGCCTTTGACACTATGGGCTATTCTATACCATTGAGGCACCACTTCCCCACAATGAGCTAGCAGTAGAATTAAATGTGATTAAAACAGGATGTAATATGTACTACATTTTTCCAGCAGCAGCCTTCCTCTGTAGTCCAGGAGACTTCTATAACATACCTTGTAATATGCAAAAGCCTCCTGCAACAAAAGTTCCTTCTTTAAAGGTTCTTCCCCCTTTTATTACCTCCTCTTGAATAGAGCAGTGAGATTATTAATTAATGTTATTTTTATTGCTTGCATTAATATTTTCTGGTGAATGCAACAATGCAAGGTCACTACAAAAGAAGGATGAAAAAATCAAAGTAAACCAATGGTTAATGCCCCCAATGAGAAACATAAGATGACTAATTAACTATTAAGGATAAATTCATTACTAATCTGCCAGATTTGCTGAACACAAAGACGTTAAAGAGCAAGCTCTGTCAGAAAAAATATTCTTAAACAGAAGCACAGTAGCACTGAAAGCAGGGGTGGGAACAGGGCAGCCCATAAGCCAAATGTGGTCCCACAGATGTTTTTGAGCCACCGCAAGGGCTTCCCCATCCCAACTATGGAAAATGTTGGAGAGTTTGTTGTTCTTTTTTGTTTGTGCTAACAAAATCCCTAGGAGTACACAGAGTTATTTAACCGTAGCTGAGATCCTGCATCAGGGAGATAGCATGGGACTGTAGCTTCTCAGGCTGGATCTACACTGTCCTATATCCCAGGATTTGATCCCAGATTATCTGTTGATCTCAGGTTCTCTGTCAGTGGAGGCTCATATAATCGAGTCCAAAGCAGATAATCTGGGATCAGATCCTGGGATATAGAGCAGTGTAGATCCAGCCTCAATTATGCAATGCTATCTCAATTGTGAATTCTACTGCCAAATAAGCATGCATATCTGCATATATAATGTGCATTCATGCACACTCTGCATCAGTGCTCATCCATGTCCATCCACAGTGGAACCACAATGGCACCTTTTCTGCAACCTCAAGCTACATCGCACAAAAATTCCTAACATCTTTTGTAGCTGAACTTGAGTGTGCATGAGACACAAAGAGGATGCTGCACATCTTTTGGATCTTAAAAACTACAGAGTAAACTAGGAAAGGAGAATTATGAGCAGACACTTCTAAAAATGCAAAGGTAGAGGTGTGCTGCTCTCCAAAGTCCTCTCCAAAGGACCAGTATGTCTCCTCCCCAGGCTCAGGTAATTGCTCTCCTTGGCTGAAAATCTCATCCACACTGGGCAAGCAGCCCCGACAAGTGTTGTTTTTTTTTCATTGACACAAAATTTATCAGAAGTCAGATGGGGAGTGAATAGATGACACTGAAAATGGGCATATTGTGATTGCAAGGCAGATGAAACATCAATATCAGCAGAATGCTTCAGTCTGATCTCAGTTTCCCTACCCAAAGCTAACCTGTTCCATAGCATCCTTTCCAATGGCAGTTGGTGATGCTAGGGTGACTGGTTATAGACAGCCAAAAAAAGGAAGCATGTCTCCCCAAAATAGAATGAGATAGGCTAACTTATATGCACAAGTGTAAATCTACAAATAATTTTATATAGTATGACCCTGCTGTATTCACATTATTTATATCCATGTGTTGCCAAAGGCTTTCATGGCCAGAATCACTGGGTTGTTGTGAGTTTTTCAGGCAGTTTGGCCATGTTCCAGTAGCATTCTCTCCTGGCGTTTTGCCTGCATCTGTGGCTGGCATCTTCATAAGTCAGTTGGAGGTGAAGGAAGTTAGAAGTGAAGCGCCTACCCACGTCAGACAAAATATGACCTCTGGGGGAATTTTCTAGGTCCCCAGGTGATTCTATCACATGCTTTCACCAGAAATTACCATAGAGACATGTTGGAAGACCTAAAATTTCTAGTATAGCAGGTATCTCTGTGAGAATTTTCTAGGTCCTTTGTGGTAACCCTGTGGTAACTTGTGGTGGAAGTGATTCCCATAGAAATCAAGAACATATCCCCTATCGATACAGGGGATTTACTATAATTTAAATAGAGATGCAGTACATCTCATCACAATGGAAAAGATTCTGGCCATGTAATGTCTGTGGCCCCATCTACACTGCCATTATAATGCAGACTGAACTGCATTATATGGCCATATAATGCAGTTCAAAGCAGTTAAACCAGCTTATATGAGTCTACACCAGGCATAGACAAACTTCGGCCCTCCAGGTATTTTTGGACTCCAACTCCCACAATTCCTAACAGCTGGTAGGCTTTTAGAAATTGTGGGAATTGAAGTCCAAAATGCCGGGTCTACACTGGCCATATAATGCACTTCAATCTGTATTATAATGGCAGTGTAGATAGTGCCTGTGCCTGCTCATTCTGTAGCTTTCCAAGTACTGGTAGAGTTAGATGGTCAAGGCCTTTGCCCTCCCTTCTTCAGACTATTTAAGATTCAGCTAGACTTGGACTGGACCTCCTTCATAAAATCCTGTTTTCTCATAGGGCTTAATTTGGCGAATTTTTCACTGTCAAGTAAGGCATGTGTTACAAAGTGGAAGAATACTCCATGGCTTCAGAATAAAGACTATCCTTCCCTCTGAACAAAGCTCAAGAAAAACTAAGAGACCACCACCCACATAACTTTATAACATTACTTTTTGGACTGGTTATTTATGGCTTGGAATACAGATATCTCAATATATGCTCATGTAGTTTAAATACATCTTCAGTTGTTAACATCATTTTTATTGAATTTGGGTTCTTATATTTTCCTCCAATCTACATTCTGGCCACGAGATTATATTAGAGGTTATGCGATCCACTAGAAAGCAGTCTTTTAGTACTCAGAAATGTGTTTTCAACCACTCTGTGCCTATATGGCAGGACTGATAAACTATGATTAAGAGGCTACATTGCACCACCAAGGGACCTTGGAAGCCTCCCTCAAGGACTCTCAAAAACCTACATGTTTCTCCCCAACCCTTCCCCTTGTTGTGCCCAGTTTTGGTATGGCCTTGCATGGTTTTAAGCACTGGAAATACCTGTTTTCCCGGCAGGAAGTAATCTGGAAATGACCAATAACATTCCTTTGAAATTCTTTTGGGGTGCTGAGGAGCTGGAGGGGCAGGGTCAAAATATTTGCACTTTCCTCATTCTGCTATTTGGGAAATTGAGGAATATAATTTAAATATAGGTAAAAGTAAAGGTTTTCCTCTGACATTAAATCCAGTCGTGTCTGACTCTGGGGTGTGGTGCTCATCTCCATTTCTAAGCTGAAGAGCCGGCATTGTCTGTAGACACCACCAAGGTCATGTGGCCGGCATGACTGCAAGGAGCGGTGTTACCTTCCCGCCGGAGTGGTACCTAATTGATCTACTCACATTTGCATGTCTTCGAACTGCTAAGTTGGCAGAAGCTGGGGCTAACAGCAGGTGCTCATGCCGCTCCCCGGATTTGAACCTGTGACCTTTCGATCAACAAGTTCAGAAGCTCAGTGCTTTAATCCACTGTGCCACCGGGGACTCCCATTTAAATATACAAACAAGTAAATAAGTTTGACTGCCAATATCACATGGAGCCATTGTAAAAGCAGAGTGAATGAACTTCAATTTCTGATTCTAAGCAAGTTTGCATCAACTGCAGGGCTTGCCCAAGAAAAGAACAAGATGGAGGTCCACAAGCTGACTTGGCTTGTAACAGTGGCCAGCATCCTTCACTTCATCTGTGAGAAATAAACAGTAGTACAGTTCGCATTGCATGACATATCTTAACTATGTCTTCCCAATTTCGCATTCTCATTTCTCCATGTCTGTTCAAATAGATGCCCACAATGCAAAGCATTTTTAGATGAGCAAGACAACACTTTTATTTACCCAATGACTGCTGGGGTGAATGGTCTGGCTACCTCTCTTTTTCTCACACTCTCAAGGGCTATTGTCACACACTGGGAGAAGGTGACCATGCAAGAGAGGACAGCTACTAAAAGAAATCACCATCAATCAACTACCAATTCAGAAGTCTCGCTTACCCAACATAAAGGGGGTGGGCAAAATGTTGGATAAGCGAAAATGGTGGATAATAAGGAAGGATTAAGGATAAGCCTATTAAACATCAAATTACGCTATGAGTTTACAAATTAAGCACCAAAACATCATGTTTCACAACATACTGACAGAAAAAGCAGTTCAATACATGGTAACATTATGTAGTAATTACTATATTTATGAATTTAGCACCAAATCATCGCAATGTATTGAAACAGCTGTGGATCGGATGGGAGGCAGATTGTGTTGGATAATACAGAATGTTGGACAAGTGAAGGTTGAATAAGCAAGACTCTACTGTATAGAAAAGTTTCACAATGAATAGTCATGAGGAGCCATACCAATGCACTCCAGAATCATCTACCTAAGCATCCATTGTTGTTGTTCATTCGTTCAGTCGTCTCCGACTCTTCGTGACCTCATGGACCAGCCTACGCCAGAGCTCCCTGTCGGCCGTTACCACCCCCAGCTCCCTCAAGGTCAGTCCAGTCACTTCAAGGATGCCATCCATCCATCTTGCCCTTGGTCGGCCCCTCTTCCTTTTGCCTTCCACTTTCCCCAGCATAATTGTCTTCTCTAGGCTTTCCTGTCTCCTCATGATGTGGCCAAAGTATTTCAACTTTGTCTCTAGTATCTTTCCCTCCAGTGAGCAGTCGGGCTTTATTTCCTGGAGGATGGACTGGTTGGATCTTCTCGCAGTCCAAGGCACTCTCAGCACTTTCCTCCAAAAGAGGCCTGAGAAGTTGGAGGGAGACTTTATGGCATTTTCAGCAACTGGTTGAAAATGTCCTATCAAACTTTAGTATTTCCTTTTATTATTTTCATTGTATTCCCATGGCCTTATGAAGGTTCTTCTGAGAATGTGTGGGATTGCCTAGTCACAGGGCTCTTCCACACAACCATATAACCCAGAATATCAAGGCAGATAATCCACAATAAGCATCCATTACAGTCTCCTAAATGGGTATTTGTGTGATATTCTACAATAAAACAACATATCCCATTCTCCCTTCAATTTTATGCCTAGAACTTCAACTCAGACATCCTACACAATCACATGCATGCTGTCTCTCTTTTCTTTCCAACTTAAATTTAAGATGGACCTTTTTATGAAACCTGGGCTGAGCTGCTTACACTAAACTCAGTACACAGTACCCTTCTCTCATAGAATTCATCTCCTGTAATATTTGTATCTTGCATTAGTTCTTACACTATGGCCCCTTCCACATAGCTGTATAAAATCCACATTTAACTGGATTATACGGCAGAGTGGACTCAGATATTGTGGATTATCTGCCTTGATATTCTGGGTTATATGGTTGTGTGGAAGAGCCCTGTGACTAGGCAATCCCACACATTCTCAGAAGAACCTTCATAAGGCCATGGGAATACAATGAAAATAATAAAAGGAAATACTAAAGTTTGATAGGACATTTTCAACCAGTTGCTGAAAATGCCATAAAGTCTCCCTCCAACTTCTCAGGCCCCTTTTACACTGCCATATGATCCAGATTATCAAATCAGACAATCCACATTATCTGTTTTGAACTGGATTATCTGAGTCTACACTGCCATATAACCCAGTTCAAAGCAGATAATCTGGATTCCTATCTTTCCTATAGCCTTTACTTGTGGTCAAATGTGATTATCTTCCAGAGATAATCAAGAAATAGTTTTCTAAGATCTACAGAGACACTCGCTGGAACACCCCAGCAAGCGAGAGTCCAAATGTGGCAGGCTCAAACCCAGAACCTCAATCAATGGCTGACACCAAATGAGAGACTCCCCCCTGGGCACACAGAAGACTGGGCGACTTGGAAGGAGCTGAACAGACTGTGCTCTGGCACCACAAGATGCAGAGCCAATCTTAAGAAATGGGGCTACAAAGTGGAATCCACGACATGCGAGTGTGGAGAAGAGCAAACTACAGACCACCTGCTGCAATGCAACCTGAGCCACATGCACAATGGAGGACCTCCTTGCGGCAACACCAGAGGCACTCCAAGTGGCCAGCTACTGGTCAAAGGACATTTTATCAACTACCAAGCTTGCAAATTCTGTGTTTTGTCTGTTTGCTTGTTTTGTTAAAAATGTAATACAAATGTCTGGTTGCTGATGACACGATAAATAAAATCTTCCAGAGGTAGAGTCTTGGTGATGGATCAATAAATGACTATGAATATGAAGACCTATTCTGGATCCAAATGTAACAGCCGAGTTTCAGTCTGGAAGCCTCTTATGGACCTTCTAGTAACGAGGGTGGAAAGTATAAAAATGTGGTGGTCTGTAAATAAGAAGCCTATCAGAATAGTGCTTTGGTACAGCAACGTTTAAGGAGTTCTGGTTTAGTCAACTGCATCCTATAACATACAGAGCTGAGATTTCATTTTGCTACACAAATTCATCTTTCTCTAAACTCTTCACAGTAACAAAGGTCAAAGGGAAAATGACAGAGGGCAGGGAAAATGACAGGCCGTTTCCCAAGTTAATCGCTACAGCCTGCCTGGATTTAGTTAACAATTCTTTTATAAACAGCATGCAGCAATTAAAGTGGTCATACATCTTGCTGAATGGCCTGCAGCAAATGTTTACATGTGTAGCACTGTCAGCTGCTCTCAAGATACATGCTGTGCCGTTTTTTTAAAAAGTCGCATTATACGCAGTCTTTAGTACCCAGAACACATTGCCCTTGACAGCCACATATTGCAAGCCACAGTCACAAGTCTCACATGCTTTCGAGTGTCGTGTTGGCATAACACAGACATCACCAGACACACAGGGAACTGCACTCTTGACACAACACTACACTACAAACGTGTCAAACATTTCACATTCTTGCGCAACAAGTGCTGCAAGCATGGATTCCATTTCTAAAAATGTTACGGCACTAAGTTTTTCATTTATTTCCTTTGTGGAAGCCTGTCAAGTTTCTGATCACACTACAATCAAATACATATGCATATTTTGACTATAATTCAGCCACAGAATTTTTACATTCATATACTCTCAATAACTCATGAGTTATTTGCCAAGTTGTTTTATTCCGATCTCCAAATCCCTCTGATAAATCAGCTGTAAGTAACACATGGCCCTCAAGATGTTGTCGGAAGCCTCACTAGCCCTAGTAAGTACAATCAGTAGCAAGGAATCCTGGAAGCTACAATCTTAACATATGGAGAGCTGCGTCATTCACACCTCTACTGTAAAGCAAAGAGTTTCATTTCAATTTTTTATTTTAATTAGTGGATTTCTTGTGCTGTTGTTTACTATGCTTCGCTTGTTTGCTTGGATTTTCAACAGTATTTCAAAATAAAATTGTATGCTTACACCAATTTCATACGCCCCCAGTGGCGTAGCAGGTAAAACTGCTGAGCTGCTGAACTTGCTGACTGAAAAGTCAGTGGTCAGAATCCAAGGAGTAGAGTGAGCTCCTGCTGTTAGCCCCAGCTCCTGCCAACCTAGCAATTAAAAACATGTTAATGTGAGTAGATCAATAAATACCACTCCAGCAGGAAGGTAACAGTGCTCCATGAAGTCCTGCTGGCCACTTGACCTAGGAGGTGTCTACAGACAACACTGGCTCTTCAGCTTAGAAATGGAGATGAGCGCCACCCCCCAAAGTCAGACACAACTAGACTTGATGTCAAGGGGAAACCTTTACTTTACTACTCTTTGCTAAATATTTCACAAACTAAGGCTACAGTCTTATGAATAAACACTAAACACCAAAAAAACCTATGATTATAATTTGTGTCCAATAAACATAGTGTTTGACAAGCATTAAGTTTGAGAGCAATATGAAACTTAAATTAATGCATATATCATAAGGACACAAATCATAATGACATAATGGCATACATCGTAAGGATGTACATATGTTCCTAATGAAAAGCAGTTACACATTGCAAAGTGTCAGTATTTTAAAGATCTAGAAATGTCACAGCATCCTGGCCAAATTAATTCACACATACTCAAAAATAGATTCTTAATGTGAAGATACCACCCAGAGAGCATTATCTTTTAATTATTGCAAAGTGCACTGTTTAAAATGTCTTGGACTAGCATTGTTAGAGAGGCCTGGATCCAACTGAACTTCTGGATAGCAAATTAACACTTCAGTCAGTTCAGCTGGCCTCCTCTAGCTGAGATAAGAAATTAGATTTACATGGAAAACTCCAGTTCCTCATTGTAGGTAGAATGTAAGCATCAGCATTACACTAAAATGATGTAAGACACCAGTATAAACAGGTATTGCTTTACGGCAGTGGTTCCCAGTCTGTGGTCTGTGGACCACCAGTGGTCCCCAAGACCTAAAATATGGTCTGCAGCTTCACCATTACTACACCATTGCGACAAGAGCAACTGGTCTTGTGAAACCCTCTTATAGTGCCGAGGCAACAGGGATGTCAGGAGGAAAGAGGCTACCTACCCATGAAAGGCACCACAACAACCCTCCTGACTGCTGTTTCTCCTCCCCCCTTCCCCCTCCCCCCTAAACGGAGCCATTCCATGTGGTGCCTGGAAGCGAGGACGCCTTGGTGTCTTTATTTTTAGACCTCTTCCTGGGGTTATTTGGGGTGCTGATTCAGAAATTGTATAGACCACATCAGCTCTAGATTATTAAATATGGTTTTCTATGGGCGAGCAGATGGCGACTACTGGATGGCATATGGGCTGGGCTTTAGCACAGTCGGTTAATCACCAGCAGCAATAGATCTTAGCAATTGAAAGGTTTGCAGTTCAAAGCCCAGGTTAGGGTGAACACCCGACCTTTAGCCCAGCTTACTGTCCACCTAAACAGTCCGAAAACATTGTGCCGTGTTAATTTCAGCAATGAATTACCTTATTTCGGAGTCATTTGTCTCATCATTGGTGTATATTTTAGTGCTGAAAAGGGTAGTGACCGACTTACAGCCCACTATACAAACTTAGAGGATTTGAAAAGTGTGTCCTATCATCAGGGCAAAAACTGATCTCTGAGACAGATGGCACAAAATACATTAACTAAAGCATATAAAGATTTGCATGATGATGTATGCACTTTAAAGGAACCTGCAGAGAGTGAAGCACCTGTATTGTGCACAAGTCTGTAAACAAAACATTTCTATGACCACACCTTTGGGTCCTCCTACAGAAAACCATTCTCAGGCCCCTTCCACACAGCTGTATAAAATCCACGTTGAACTGGATTATATGGCAGTGTAGACTCAAATAACCCAGTCGAAAGTAGATATTATGGGCTTTTCTGCCTTGATATTCTGGGTTATATGATTGTATGGAAGGGCCGTAAGAGACAACAGAAAGGTGCAGAAAGATACTAAGAATCAATGGCAGCCATTTCAGTGGGAAATAATTACAGTAAAGCTATCTTGATTCACAGTTGCACAGCAGAAGCCAGCACAATTTTTCAAAAAACAGAGAAAGGCTCATTACCATCAGTCAAGGCACTGAATAGACATTTACCTAAAGACATTTGCCATTGCATTTCAGTATCTGAGCAGATATGTAAATAAATACAGAGGTGAACAAGATTAAACAGAAGATTGACCAATGCAAAAAAGAAAGGAAGAAGAGTGAAAAGGGAAAGTAAAGGGGCATTTAAGGTGAAATTACAATAAAATCATTTGCTGTGATGCTTGATACCAGAAATGATCAGAAAATGACACACAACCACCTTCTGCCACTCTCTCCAAGCCAGAAAACATAAGAAGAAACAAGGCAAAGGAGTTTCAAATCCTGTCTCATTTATCCCAGAAAGCCGGTGGGAAGGAAAACCAAGACAGCCAAGAGGAAAGGTCAACCAAGCCTCCTCCTTTCCTGGGGAATGTGCGGGGTGCTAAACACACTTGGTGGTGACACCATCACCAGGGCTAGCACCATATAAAATTGTGCAGTGTTTCAGCAGAAATATATTAATTTTTAAAAATAAAATTATCCTTGCAATTAGTTATAACCACAAAAGGATTTTTTGTAAACCCGGATTCCACTTACAATGCTAGGTCACTTTTTGAACTTTCTAATGTGCATGCCATCCAAGTGATCACAATTACCCCATGACACTTTGAATTGCAGGGTTTCGCCTGCACATGCTACAAGCACCTGCTGTCAGTTTTGTTGCTGCTAGAGGCTTTAATAGCAGCTTTCCTCCAATACGCTGGTATTTTGGCTACAATATTGTGTTAAGGACTGCTTTGGACGGAGGTCCAGCTGACAGCCACTCTAGTGACACTGCTGCCTTTTCTCTGAAACCTGGAAGCAAATAAATGCAGCAAGTGCCTGATGGGAATGGCACTCTGTCCATGCTCCTGCCTCCCATGGTGCCACAGGGTTGATTTGCTCAAGGGAGGGAGGGAGGGAAGAGGGACTTCAGACACTCTCAGAGGAGGTAGAAACCAAAGACAAGGCACTGCAAAGGCTCATACTCCTCTTCATGGAAGGAAGGAAGGCAAGCCACTCACCTGAAGCAGGTGGCGAGCTCCCCGCTGGGCTTGAGGCAGGAGTACCTGGTGGTGGCCACTTTGCTCTCCGAACACACTTCCCTGCCAGAGGAGAAGACATAGGCATGTTAGTTAAGGCTGGGTGCAATGAAAGGGATCTTGTCGCAGCTTCTCAATCAGGCATGGGCAAGCCTGGGCCCTCCCTCCAGGTGTTTTGGACTTCAATTCCCACCATTCCAAATAACCTCAGGTCCTGAGGCTGTTCAGAATAGTGGGAATTGAAGTCCAAAACACCAGCGTCTTGGGGGGGGGGAATAGGAAGGGGCCTGAGACTGTTGGGAAAGGGAATGGTGGAAGTTCAAGTCCAAAACACCAGCGTCTTGGGGGGGGGGGGGATAGGAAGGGGCCTGAGACTGTTGGGAATAGTGGGAGCTGAAGTCCAAAACACCAGCGTCTGGGGGGAGGGGGGGGGCGAAGGGCCCTGAGGCTGTTAGGAATGGTGGGAGGKGAACTCCAAAACACCAGCAACTGAAGAGGAAAAGGAAGAGGCCTGACGCTGTTGGGAATAGTGGGAGTTGAAGTCCAAAACACCAGCAGCTGAGGAGGGAAAGGAAGGATCCTGAGGCTGTTAGGAATGTTGGGAGTTCAAGTCCAAAACCAGCGTCTGGGGGGAGGGGGGGAAGGGCCCTGAGGCTGTTGGGAATGGTGGGAGTTGAAGTCCAAAACACCAGCAACTGAAGAGGAAAAGGAAGAGGCCTGGCACTGTTGGGAATAGTGGGAGTTGAAGTCCAAAACACCAGCGACTGAGGAGGGTCCTGAGGAGGGTCCTGAGGCTGTTGGGAATGGTGGGAGCTGAAGTCCAAAACACCAGCGGCTGAGGGAGGAAAGGAAGGGTCCTGAGGCTGTTGGGAATAGTGGGAGTTGAAGTCCAAAACACCAGCGTCCCGGGGGGGGGGGGRGGGGCAAGGCGCCTGAGTCTGTTGGGAATGGTGGGAGTTGAAGTCCAAAACACCAGCGGCTGAGGAGGGAAAGGAAAGGGCCTGAGTCTGTTGGGAATGGTGGGAGCTGAAGTCCAAACCACCTGGAGGGAGGGCCAAGCTGGCCCATGCTTGTCCTAAACCCTGTGCCTTCAACCTGCCTCTCCGTCCTCTTTCCCTCCCTCGCCCTCGCCCAGCTGCTGCTGCACCCTCGGACCCACCTGTCGCTCTGCTCGGGCTCCTCGCGGTAGGTCCACGCGTGTCCCAGGGCGGCGAGCAGCAGCGCCAGCACCAGCGGGAGCCGGAGGCGCGGAGGGCGCGAGGGCCACCAAGGCCGGCGCAGCCCCATCGGGCGGACTTGCTTCTGCTACTTTTGAGCCTGGATTCCCCGACAAGGAGGAAAAAGAGGGAAGCCTCCGAGCGTGGGGCCCTGAGCGCGTGCTGTGGGAGCGAGGAAGGGAAAGCCGGGGGAGGCGAGCTGAGGCGAAGAGAAGACGGAGGAGGAGGAGGCAAGAGAGAGGTGACTTCGCGGAGGGAAAGGATCCTTCCCAGGCTTTGCCTGAGGCTGTGAAGGAGGCGAGGGGGCGGGGAAGGGTTCTCCCCCAGCTGTTGCAAACAGAGAGAGAGAGAGAGAGAGAGAGAGAGAGAGAGTCCCGGGGGGAGGAGAGGAACGGGAGTAGGAAGAGAAGGAGAGGAAGAGAAGGAGAAAGAAAACGAGGTGTGTGGAAAAGCTGGCGGTGGGGCAAGGAAGGTGGGATGGGGGCAGCAGCCCTCGCTGGGTAAGGAAATCTGTGTGTCTCCCGAGGCGAAGATGAAGGCAGGATCTGGCTGAAGGAGAAGTTTGGGAATGGCCGAGGGAGAAGGAAGAGGGGGGAGGACGCGATTTGTGGGGTTTCTTTCCGTGGGAAGAAGAAGCAGTGACAAGACGCCGGGCGAGAGGAGGAAGAAGAGGAACTGCAGCCCTCCGAATCAGGAATAGTTGTAGCATCAACTATTTGAGATCCAGGGATGCTCCCCCTCTATTCCGACTTGGTTAGACCACACCTGGAATATTGTGTCCAATTCTGGGCACCACAACTAAAGAGAGCTATTGACTCTAAGCTGGAATGTGTCCAGAGGAGGTCGACTAAAATGATAAAGGGTCTGGAGAACAAGCCCTATGAGGACCAGCGTAAAGAGCTGGACATATTTAGCCTGAAGAAGAGAAGGCTGAGAGGAGATATGATGAGAGCCATGTATAAATATGTGAGAGGAAGCCACAGGGAGGAGGGAGCAAGCTTGTTTCCTGCTTTTCTGGAGACTAGGACGCGGAACAGTGACTTCAAACTACAGGAAAGGAGATTCCACCTGAACATTAGGAAGATCTTCCTGATTGTGAGAGCCGTTCAGCAGTGGAACTCTCTGCCCCAGAGTGTGGTGGAGGCTCCTTCTTTGGAAGCTTTTAAACAGAGGCTGGATGGCCATCTGTCAGGGGTGATTTGAATGCATTTTTCCTGCTACTTGGCAGGGGATTGGCCTGGATGGCCCATGAGGTCTCTTCCAACTCTATGATTCTATGATTCTATCAGGACCCGCTTCCCACGGGTGAAGGGCTCTAGGACAGTTTTCTCAACCTGGGGGTCGGGACCCCTGGAGGGGCCGTGAGGGGGGTGTCAGAGGGGTTGCCAAAGACCATCAGAAAACACAGTATTTTCTGTTGGTCATGGGAATTCTGTGTGGGAAGTTGGGTCCAATTCTTTCGTTGGTGGGGTTCAGAATGCTCTTTGATTGTAGGTGAACTAGAAATCCCAGCAACTACAACTCCCAAATGTCAAGGTCTATTTTCTCCAAACTCCACCAGTGCTCACTTTTGGGCATATTGAGTATCTGTGCCAAGTTTGGTCCAGAACCATCATTTTTTGAATCCACAATGCTGTCTGGGTGTAGGTGAACTACAACTCCAAAATTCAAGGTCAATGCCCACCAAACCCTTCCATTATTGGTCTTTGGTATCCATTGGGGTTTATTTCCAGGACTTTCCATGAATATCAAAATATGGATTAAAATATTTTCTAGCTGTGCATTGTTCAACCCTTCCTCTGACACATGGCTTATGGTAGCATCCTAGTTTTAATTTTCTTTAATTTTAAATGCAAATATGCCCCAAATCACCCCAAGAACAGCATTTTAGGATTAACAAGTCAACACTACTTGTCTATTTAATAAGCTTGTTAAGAAGTATTACAGTTGGTATTTGGTCTCTGTTGGGGTTTATTTCCAGGACCTTCCATGAATATCAAAATATGGATTAAAAATATTTTCTAGCTGTGCATTGTTGAAGCTGTGGATGCAGAATCTGTGGATACAACATGCTGACAGTATGGTTTTCTTACTAGTCTCTAGATCAGCGTTTCTCAACCTGGGGGTCGGGACACTAGGGGGTTCCGTACCCCTGGGCTGATCATCAGAAAACCAAAGATCATCAGGAAGCATAGTCTTCTATGTGGGAAGTTTGGCCCAATTCTATTGTTGGTGGGGTTCAGAATGATCTTTTATGGTAAGTGAACTATAAATCCCAGCAACTACAACTCACAAAAGTCAAGGTCTATTTTCCCCTAACTCCACCAGTGTTCACATTTGGGCACATTGGGAATTCATGCCAAGTTTGGTCCAGATCCATCATTGTTTGAGCCCACAGTGCTCTCTGGATGTAGGTGAACTACAACTCCAAAACTCAAGGTCAGCGCTCACCAAACCCTTCCAGTATTTTCTGTTGGCCATGGGAGTTCTGTGTGCTGAGTTTGGTTCAATTCCATTTTTGGTGGAGTTCGGAATGCATTTTGATTGTAGATTGTAGAGGGACCCAGAACCTGGAGGTGGGTGAGCAGAAGAGCCCAAGGAACAAGAGGAAGGCATCCTGGGTGCCAAGAGAGGGGGAGGAAGGACAAGGGGAGATGAACCCCCAAAGCTGGAACTGGAGGAGGCAGAGGTAGGAGAGGGGCAAGCAGAGGAAGACAGGCGAATGAGGAAAGAGACCTGTTGAAAGCACTTCTGCACAGAAAGCACTGCATCCCTTGGTGTGGGATGAGGTGTCTGCTCAAAGAACAAAAAATGAACCTGTTAATTCGTTTGGACAACAGCTCTGTAAATCCTGCTTGGCTTCTCTTTTGGAGAAAAGTGGGGTGAGGGAGAGTCATCAATCACATCTCCCTTAGACCTGTCAGAGAGTTACAATACCTAAAAGTTCTACCCCACCGACTTCCTTTTTCCTCCTCTTCCCTTCCTCCGTTTTATGCTGCAAGAGATTGAGGTTGCGCCTTCTTTACAAAATACCTGACCAAAGGACTTGATGTGAACAGAGGATTCTTATTCAAAAGCTCAGGCAATTGCACTTTCTCACAAAGATCTCCCTTTTTCTGTTGGGAAGCAGAAAAGGGAAAGAAAAGAGCTGAATCATAGAGTTGGAAGAGACCTCGTTGGCCATCCAGTCCAACCCCCTGCCAAGAAGCAGGAAAACTGCATTCAAAGCACCCTCGACAGATGGCCATCCAACTTCTGCTTAAAAGCCTCCAAAGAAGGAGCCTCCACCACTGCAGAACAGCTCTCACAGTCAGGAAGTTCTCCTTTCCTGTAGTTTGAAGCCATTGTTCCATGTCCTAGTCTTCAGGGCAGCAGAAAAGTTTTTTCCTTCCTCCCTATGACTTCCCCTCACATATTTATACATGGCCAACATGCGCCCTCTCAGCCTTCTCTTTTTCAGGCGAAACATGCCCAGCTCTTTAAGCTGCTCTTCATAGGGCTTGTTCTCCAGACTCTAGATCATTTTGGTCACCTTCCTTTGTCAACATCTCCGTTCAATTGTGATGCCCAGAATTGGACACAGTATTCCAGGTGTGGTCTGACTAAGGCAATCGATCCAGTCCTACCTGGAATGCTGATTTTGTTAAATCCCTGCCCCTGTTATCAGGACTGTGTTTTGACTGAGAAAACAAGGAACAGAACAACACTCAAAAAGCAAGGGAATTTCAGATAAGAATCAATCAGACCCAGCTAACACTTCCCAACAAAGGATTCCCCCCCAGGCAGCACCCAGCCAAGCGTTGAAGCTGCAAGGCCATTCAGTGCTAATCAAGGTGACCAATTGCAACATTCACCTCAAGAAGACAAGAGTTCCTTCTCCCACCCTGGACATTCCACCACACTCTATATATGCCTAGTTTCCAACAGACCTAACAACCTCTGAGGATGCCTGCCAAAGACGTGAAACGTCAGGAGAAAATGCTTCTGGAACATAGCCAGACAGCCTTGAAAACTCACAGCCACCCAAGGAACAGAGAGCTTAGAATCATAGTGTTGGAATAGACTTTGTGGGTCACCCAGTCCAACCTCCTGCCAAGAAGCAGGAAAATCACCTTCAAAGAACCATCAACAGATGGCCATTCAGCCTCTGTTTAAAAGCCTCCATGGAAGGAGCCTCCACCACACTCTGGGGCAGAATTCCACTGCTGAACAGCTCTCACAGCTTGATGGTGGAAATCTTAAGTAGAAAAAAGCATCAGATACTTCCAGTTGTAACTTTCTGTCTCTTGATGGAAGATTCAAGTGCTGGAAAATCAGCAATAAAGTCTCTTCTCCCTCAGAGCTTGGAAAACTTATGCTATAAGAGAGAGATGGCATTGCAAGGAAACAGATATCAGTGGCTCATAAACCAAATAGGCTGTGTGTATTCCCTCCCATCATTTCCGAGCTGTTATTAGAATATGATTTGGGATAAACGTCAGGGGAGAACTTCCAAATTCTAAAAACTATTTGACAGAGAAATAGACTGACTTGGGGGTAGTAGATTCTCTTTTGCTGGATGTATTTATGTGTACCAGGGATGACTGTGTGTCAGAACTATTATTGCTACTGAAGCAGCTGCAAGATTCCTGCATTGAGTAGGAAGTTGGTCAAGGTGACCTCGAGTTTCTAACACCCTCTCCTTTCTGACGCATAGTACATACCGGTTTCTGGCTCCCTGGCCTTCTGTGAAACCCAACCTCACCTTCTCTTGATTCCTTCACCCATCTTCCTCTACGTCCTGCAACCTGGCTGCCTAAAGGCTTGACATGACCCAAAAGATACATGTCTCTTTTTGGCCATGAGGAAGGTTAGGCTGAAAGATAGTGACTTATCCGAGGCCAACTATGAGCTTCATGGTTGGGCAGCCACATCTTAATTCAAACAAGGGAATCAGAACCAGTTTTCAGTGCCAGTTCAGTCTCAGGAACACATTTTGAATCAATTCTTGAATAGGAGTGGCACAGTTGGCTAGCATTTTCTGCTTTGGTGGTTGTTATTGTAGTCTATCATGCTTTTAACACACACACACATATATATGTATATATATATTTGTAACATTTAATGAAAGATGACAGCACAAAGCTTTCCTGTTATGTTTTGGATTGCACCTTCCAGAATTCCTCCACTGGTATGAGCAGCTGTCTAGAAACATTACTTTCCCAAACTGACTAAGTAAATGAATAAAGCATTTGGTAACAGTATAGGAAAGGTTGCATTTGAGAATGCACAGTCAATGTTCTCTTTTCCCTGACAAGTGAATCCTCAGTAGAGGTTAAAGGGCAGATTTCATGAGGTCAGAAGTCCTTGCTTCCAGGCAGGCTTAATCTTCCAACACCTTTAAACAAAAGGAGTTAACTAAAGTCAACAGGGCTTTGCTCCGTCCCTTTGATGTCCCATTTTTTGTGCATTTTTTTTACTGCAATGACACATACTCTGTACTTTTGTGGGCATCACAGGTAACCTACTTGGGGTAGTTTCCTCAAGTCCTCTCCTCTCCATGTTTTAAACCCACAATGAGCAAAGTGTGATCCTTGTTCTTTAACATTTGCTATACAGGTTGGAGTTGCTGAGAAATTACAACCCAACATCTTTTAGATGGTTGACTAAACTGACAATGAATACTAGATTCCTTAAGACTAAACCTTTAAAATACAAAGTGCTTCCTTAAAGTTGGAAGCAAGACTGGGGAACATGTAACTGTTATATTACAACTCTCATCAGTTCTTACCAGCATAGCCAATGATGAAGGGTAATTTGAATAATTTCTACAAGTACAGACTAAAGCCTTTGACTGTGTGGCTCATAATAAATTGTGGCAAGTTCTTGGTGATATAGGGATACCAAGTCACCTTGTCTCTCTCCTGAGGAATCTGTGTAACGACCAAGTAGCAACAGTAAGAACTGATCACGGAACAACAGACTGGTTCAAGATTTGGAAAAGAGTATAGCAGAGCTGTGTACTCACAACCTGCTTATTCAACTTTTATGCAGTTGATTCATCAAGTGATGTGCAGGGCTTGATAAATCCAAGGCTGGAGATAAAATTGCTGGAATAAAAATTAACAACCTTAGATACACAGATGATCCCACTTTGATAGCTGAAAGCAAGGAGGAGCTGAGGAGCCTTCTAACCAAGGTGAAAGAAGAAAGTACAAAAGCTGGGTTGCAGTTAAACATAAAAAAAACCAAGATGATGGCAACCAGACTGATTGATAACTGCCAAATAGAGGGAGAAAAGGTGGAGGCCAGGACAGATTTTGTATTTCTAGGTGCAAAGATTACTGCAGACACAGACTGCAGCCAGGAAATCAGAAGATGTTTCTTTCTGAGGAGGAGAGCAATGACCACTCTTGATAATATAGTGAAGAGTAGAGACATCACACTGACAACAAAGGTCTGCATAGTTAAAGCAATGGTGTTTCCTGTAGTAGGCTATGGATATGAGAGCTGGACCGTAAGGAAGGCTGAGCGAAGGAAGATAGATGCTTTTGAGCTGTGGTGCTGGAGGAAAATTCTGAGAGTGCCTTGGACCACGAGAAGATCAAACCAGTCCATCCTCAAGGAAATAAAGCCCGACTGCTCACTGGAGGGAAGAATATTAGAGGCAAAGATGAAGTACTTTGGCCACATCATGAGAAGACAGGAAAGCTTAGAGAAGACAATGATGCTGGGGAAAATGGAAGGAAAAAGGAAGAGGGGACAACCAAGGGGAAGATGGATGGATGTTGTCCTTGAAGTGACTGGCTTGACCCTGAAGGAGCTGGGGGTGGTGACAGCTGACAGGAACCTCTGGTGTGGGCTGATCCATGAGGTCACAAAGAGTCAGAAGCAACTGAATGAATAAATAACAACAACAGACTCACTCCACGTGCATTGCATCACTCAGTAGATATATCTAAATGCATGTAGAAGCCTCCTGCATGTTTTGCTATACACTAATATTGTCCAGTAGAATGTAGTTAAATCTACATTTAGAATACTGTTTGGAGGCATATTCAATTTAGATTTAAGAAGTAATAAAATATGAAAGCCACCTCCATAGGTTGAACTCATTAGCTGAAGCAGATAAGGAAGCATTAAGTGGGAAAAGGAGGGGGAGGAGTGTCATGTAAGACCAGCATATTCTAAGTAATTTGAGTGTTTAACTACAACACAGAGAGACCAAAGCTTGAGTTCCTACTCAGACCCTGAAACCCACTGAGTGATTTTAGGCAACACACACTGTCTCAGCCTTACAGAATGGCAATAGAAAACCTCATCTGGAAAAATCTTACCAAGGAGAAGGTTATCATGGTGTACATTTAACACATATTCTACTGTCTCTGGGTCATTTCTCAAGAGGTACCACAAAGGCTGCTTCAACTTACAATCCACACTTGGATTTACAGCTGCTCCATCTGTAGTTGTATAGAAGTTCTTCTGGATCTGAAACTTCCAAATGTTGGAAGAGCAGGAAGAAAACAGGGTTGTTTATTCCCACAATCAACAAATCCACTGGCTACTCTTAATGATAAGTGGTGACTCCCATATCAGTGGGACAATGAATCCATTCCAAGGTTTAGTGGAGCTGTCCAAGGTCCTGAACTATGAAGGGAACTCTGGCAAGCACATTATAATGGTTTGAGCACTAGGCTATTATTATTATTATTATTATTATTATTATTATTATTATTATTATTATCTTGCCTCTCCTCACAGTTCAAAGCAAGATATAATCCAGTCAAAACACAAAAAACATAAAATACATGATATAATAATAACAACTTTATTTTTGTACCCCATCTCCATCTCCCCCGACGGGACTTGGAGCAGCTTACATGGGGCCAAGCCCAATAGTACAGTTAAAACATAACACAATTAAAATCACATCAACAAAAAATAAAGAAAAGCAATATAACACAATGAAACAACAACATTATACAATATATTAAACAAAACATCAGAACCAACAACCAGTAGTAAAATTCATTACATGCCATAAAACATATATATTAAATAAATGGTACAAAGATTAAAATATGGCAGTAAATGTAATATGTACATTAGGGTAATATATATAGTAAGGTAAAGGTTTTCTCCTGACATGAAGTCCAGTTGTGTCTGACTCTGGGGGTTGGTGTTCATCCCCATTTCCAAGCAAAGAGTCAGCGTTGTCCGTAGACACCTCCAAGGTCATGTGGCTAGCATGACTGCGTGGAGCGCCATCACCTTTCTGCCATAGTGGTACCTATTGATCTACTCACATTTGCATGTTTTTGAACTGCTAGGTTGGCAGAAGCTGGGGCTGACACCGGGGGCTCAAGTCGCTCCTCAGATTCGAACCTGTGACCTTTCAATTAGCAAATTCAGCAGTTCAGTGGTTTAACCCACTGCACTACTGGGGGCTCCAATATATATAGTAATATATAACTATATTGGAGTTAAGTACTACCATCATCATCATCATCTTTCTATCAAGCCATTATTGTAATCTGTTTGATTTATATTCCAAGTTTCAACCCAAACCAGCTTACAATTGGCCATTCAACTTGCTTTTGTTTCTTTTCCAAAGGCCTCATATCTGCAAGTGTTTTGATAAATAAAGAAGCCAAGCAGTTGCCTTGTATCCAGATGGATTACTGGAAGTATGCCTCACAGTGAAGTATGCTGTAAATTCTTGTTTTCAGAATGAAAATGCTTTCTTCAGCAAGAGGCCTCTCCAAGTTATATGATGTGATACAACGCAACGGAATCTTTTGCAATTGGTAATCATAACACTAACACATAAAAGATGTGAATCTGATCTTGTTTTATCTCCTTTTGTAAAGGATGGCTAGCCAACTCCATTAAAAGAGCACGAGTTACATCCTAAAAAGTGCTCCAATAGTCAAGGCAATATTAGAAGTTCTGTCGCCATGGGCAGAAATAATCTGGCACAGATTTTTCTAAAGTAGATTTCAATGGAGTGTTTCCTGGTGCAAGGACACTCTCTTCCTTGGATGGAGGCAGCCTTAGCTTTCACTTGAAAAGGCAAGCAGATAAATGGTACAGATGCAATCTGGGAGCATTTTTAGACATGAGCTAGAGAACTGAGCAAAGCAATCCTGCCCAGAACTGTTTAAAGGGAAACTGAGTGGTGTGCAGCTGCTTTGTATATTTTCATTTATAATACTTTAGGAGAATTGTGTCACGTGCCATCAGCAAAAGTTATTCAGGGTGCAGAAACATTTGTTTGTTTTAGCTTTGCATTGCAGGCTGTTCCTTGTGTTTTTTATGACGCCAAACAGCTTCCGCAAATATCTTTGTTTATCTGCACAAATGTGTTGTTGGCATTATTGAGACATGACTAGTTACGGACTCATCCTGAGTTTATGAGTTCAGTGAGTTAACAACTCAGTCCTAGATTATAGCATTACTGAGAAGTTCTGAAGAGGAGTTCTCCATGCTGGAACATTTTGTTGGAAGAGATTTATATATTCTTACTTGCCATTAGAGCTATATAAAACTATGGGCTGGAATCCTGTCGCCATCTTTCACTTATGTGAGTTTCTCTATGGAAGGCTGGAAAATTTTACCCAGTGCAAAATGCCCATATTAAATCCAAATTTGGTGAAGCTGAATGATGTATGTGGTACTGTGGTGGCACAGTGGGATAAACCACTAAGCTGCCGAACTTGCTGACCAGAAGGTTGGTAGTTTGAATCCGTGAGATGGGGTGAGCTCCTGTTGCTAGCTCCAGTATCTGCAAACCTAGCAGTTCAAAAATATGCAAATGTGAGTAGATAAACAGGTACCGCTTCGGCGAGAAGGTAATAGTGCTCCATGCAGTCACAGTGGCCACATGACCCAGGAGGCATCTATGGACAACACCAGCTCTTTGACTTAGAAATGGAGATGAGCATCACCCTCCAGAGTTGGACTTGACAAGACTTAACGTCAAGGGGAAACTTTTACCTTTTACTGTTGTATACATAGACACACTTTTGCTTGTGTTTTCAGTTGCACATTCAGCTGGGCATATTCATACTGGCAACAAAGATCTGCATAGTTAAAGCAATGGTATTCCCCATAGTCACCTACGGATGTGAGAGCTGGACCATAGGGACGGCTGAGCGAATGAAGAGAGATGCTTTTAAACTGTGGTGCTGGAGGAAAGTTCTGAGAGTGCCTTGGACCGCCAGAAGATCCAACCAGTCCATACTTCAGGAAATAAAGCCTGACTGCTCATTGGAGGGAAGAATAGTAGAGGCCAAGATGAAGTACTTTGGCCACTTCATGAAAAGAAAGGAAAGCTTAGAGAAGACAATGATGCTGGGGGAAAAGGAAGGAAAAAGGAAGAGGGGCCGACCAAGGGCAAGATGGATGGATGGTATCCTTGAAGTGTCTGGATTGACCTTGAAGGAGCTGGGGGTGGTGACAACTGACAGGGAGCTCTGGCGTGGACTGGTCCATGAAGTCATGAAAGGTTGGAAATGACTGAACGAATGAACAACAACAACAACAACAACAACAACAACAACAATATTCAGCTGGGCTTTACACTACACATTCAGTGATGCATAGAGCTCCACGTTCAATTCCATGATGTTGCCATTCAGTAGAAGACCTGTATAAGACAACCAGTGTGTAATGCAGAGATTTACTCTGCACAATATAATATGATATATAGAATCTTTAAAATCTTTACATAGTATATAGAATCTTTACATTTCCAAACACCTAGGCATCCAAGGATGAAGTAACATCATTTTCAGGTCTGGTTTCAAGCAAATGTGAAGAGATCTAGCTACCTATGGGAGAGACAGGAGATATGAACTTTTAATCTAATTCAACCCGAGCATGGTTGTTGTTTTTTTCCTTTTCTTTTATGAATTTCAGCTACTAGAATCCACCTGCCAATGTATCCAGTATCTATGCTGGCAGGTAGATTCTATGAGCTGTAGTAAAAAAAATCAAGGCTTTTAGAGCCAGCTACTATAGTAATTTGGATGTTGACCTAAGATTTTGGGTTCAAATTCCTCCAGTGTCATGAAAACCCAGGGCCCCCGGTGGCTCAGTGGGTTAAAGCACTGAGCTGCTGAGCTTGTTGATCGAAAGGTCGCAGGTTCAATTCCGGGGAGCGGCGTGAGCTTCCGCTGTCAGCCCTAGCTTCTGCCAACCTAGCAGTTCGAAAACATGCAAATGTGAGTAGATCAATAGGTACCACTCCAGTGGGAAGGTAACGGCGCTCCATGCAGTCATGCCGGCCACATGACCTTGGAGGTGTCTACGGACAACGCTGGCTCTTCGGCTTAGAAATGGAGATGAGCACCACACCCCAGAGTCAGACATGACTGGACCTAATGTCAGGGGACTACCTTTACCTTTACATGAAAACCCACTGGATGACCTTGGGCAAATCACACTCTTTCAGCCTCAGAAGAAGGGAAGAGCAAACTCCCCCTGAGTGAATCTTGTCAATAAAACTCCACTCACATCAGGGTTGCCATATGTCAGAAACTACTTGAAGACACCTATTTTGTTACAAGAGGTTCAAGATGAAGGAAGTGAGCTCTTTTACAGATCTCTGCTGTCTATCAGTTACTCAAAGGACCTGAGGTGAGCTTGTGCTTAATCATTCTTGACCTCCTTGACAAGTATGGGGTCAACTTTTAAGGAATAGGAGTGGAAAGGTAAACAGTTACTGAAACATGTCAACAAATTATTTCCCCACTAAAACCAACAGACACTCACACCTAAATGCAGAAGTCAGACCCACTATTTAATGCAGGACTGCAATGAAAATACTTTTTTAAATCATTGTAGTTCTTTTTAATGTGTCTTGAGGTACTGATTTTTTTTAAACCCAATACAAATGTCATACCACACACAGTTCTTTTACAAATGTCATTACTATTTTGAATACTACTTTCATTCAGTCACATATTACACCATAACATTGTCAAAGCCCATTGGGAAAACATTGTACATGATGTACACAAATGTGAGGTCTTTTTAGGATTTAGGATGCCAAATTTCTACAAAATTAGCTGACATTTAAAGAATTGGTTGGAAATGCCGATGACTGAAACCCACTGCGACATGCAGCTTGGAAAGTTACTATTATGAAGAATGAATATTGTAGCAGATGGAAACCATTCATAGCTAACTGTCCATAAATGGCTTCAGCATATTGGACTTCAATTGCTGGACTTTTCAACAATAGCAATGGTTTCAACATTCTCTGGATAGCTGACAAGAACCAGACTTAAAAAATACCAGCCAAACAACGACCAACACAGCATCATTCTAACATTATAAAATACTTTAAAATCAGAAAGCTGGAGGTTTTCTAGATTATGATGGTCCCTTGTCATACTTTCCTTTTATTCAATGCCATCAGCAGTGGAATCTACAGTGTTCAAGCCAGTTGGGTGATAAATCTGCTCTTGGTGTTTGTAAAAATGTTAAAAGAGCTCTATATATAAGGTGCTTGAGAAGTAAAGTGCATCATCTTTAGAGTCTGGACTAAAACACTGAGTAGATTTATTTGTTGGAAATAGCAACCTTACAAGCCTCCACTAACTGTTTGTTAATGTATATATTTGTTAGCCTGCATTGTATGTGTATGTTGATTCGCCAGTTTGACTTGTCTCTTTGTTGTGGGAAAGAGTTATAGATGTGATTGTACTGAGCATGTGCAAACTCAGGACTCCATTTTGTGTTCAGTTTGCTTCAATGAGGTAGATGTGTGCTCGTGGACTTCAATGTTATAAGTCTGCTTTGGAGGTGGATGTGTCTGCTAATGAGTGAGTACAAATATACATTAGTACAACATACTAATGTGCCTGTATGGTGAATATATACAAGTTTGTTATTTTTCAGAGAAGACTGCTTGGCTTTGTCTCTTGAGTGCATGTTTTAAGGGAATATGTATCTTTTTGGGCAACAACCAGGCCCATAGCCAGGATTTCGATTCGGGGGGGGGGGGAGGATTTTTTCGGTGGGGTGGGGTGAGTTTCGGGGGGGGGGGCTGAGTCTGAGTGAAAGAGGGTCTACCCTAGCAAACCTTTTGTATCATTACCCCAATACCCCCATGCATATGGGATATATTGAGTAGGGTGATCAGATCATGATATGAATAAACATAACAGTTTAAATAATGCACCAGTAAGGCCTTTTTGCGAACCACCATGAGAATTTCGGGGGGGGGGGCTGAAGCCCCTCAAGCCCCCCCCCCCCCCCCCCCCCCCCCATGCCTGGAAACAACAAAACAACAATTGCAACTGCAAATTTATTTCAAATTTATTTATTTATTTCAAATATTTGTACCTTGCTATTCTCCACCCCCAAAGGGGAACTCAGGGCAGCTTACAGCTGGCAACAGTTTGATCCCCCCCAATATACAAACAGATAAAACAACAGTTACATAATAAGTAAAACATTAAAATTGGATTAAAAACCATTTAAAATAATGCAAATTGAATTAGTTGGCCATGTCTAAGTCCGAGTTCTACAATCAACAACTTAATCCGAAGCTTGTCCATTTTCCATAGCATTGTTGTCATTTTTATTGTCAGCCTGCTATCTGAATGCCTGTTCCCATAGCCATGTCTTCAACTTTTTCCTGAAGGAAAGGAGGAAAGCTGTTGACCTAATTTCGCTGGGGAGCGAGTTCCACAGGCAGGGGGCCACCGCCGAGAAAGGCCCTGTCTCTCGTCTCCACCAAGCGTATTTGCAACGAAGGCGGGATTGAGAGCAGGGCCTCCCTGGAAGATCGTAAGTTCCAAGGTGGGGCGTAGGGGGAGATATGTTCGGACAAGTACTTCAAACAACCATTCTCTGCTACCTATCCAGTAAGGTTATGGTGCACTGGAATTTCAAATAGATTGTACACTTTCCAATATTATTGCCCAGCCATGGAATCATGGAATTGGAAGAGATCTCACAGGCCATCCAATCCAACCCCTTGGGAATCCTGATGGACTTACTTTGAAAATTTCAGAAAAGGTGATTCCACCACACTCCAAAACAGCATATTCCACTGACAACTCCTATTATCAGGAAGTTCTTTTCCCCCCATAGCTTGAATTGGTAGCTCCATGTCCTAGTCCTTAGAGCAGCAGAAAGCAAGCTTGCTCCGCCTTCAAGATGATACCTTTTCAAACACTGAAACACTGTGATCATTTCCCTTCCTTACCTTCTGTTCTACAGGCGAAGCATCCCTAGCTCCCTAAGCCACTCCTCTTGAATTGTGGTGCCCAGACCTGGACACAGCATTATTCCAGGTGAGGTCTGACCAAAGCGGAATAGACTGGGACTATTACTTCTCTCAATCAAGACAGTATACTTCTATTGATGCTGCTTAGAATCATATTGGCGAGCCAACACGAAATCACCAGCTGAAGCTAGCTATTACCAAGCTGACCAAGTGTTTGGGCTCCATCAGGCAGTAAAAGGTCTTGGTGGTCTAGCATCAGTTTTTGTCAATTCAATCTTGCTCACAGATTGCTTGCTTTAATCCCATCATACTGAACAGTTGCCTAAAGGCATGCAGGACTGTGTCTGTGAAAACAGACCAGACTGCTCAAACCATAGCCTACTTTCTCAAAATTCTCGCTTGACTTGGTTACTAGCTGCATTCACTACAGTGAATGGTTGAGGTTAGAGTCATTTAAAATTAGTGGTTTGGATGGTCTGGGTATTTGGAAAAACAGTGGGATTAACTTTACCAAAGGTTAAACGTGCTGTTCCAAGAGCCAGTGGAGACTTCAAAGTTTACTGAACTTAAGTCAGTTAACATTATGTGATGGGAGAGATATCTTTCTCAGATAAAATGAGAACCATGTCTTTGAAGATCCAACCTTACTCCCACCCCTAGTTATCTGGTAAGGTAAATACAGAATGTTTTCAATTCTATTATCTTCAAATTTACATTTAAAGCATAATCCGCCTAAATGTGTGATCGCCTTCCCAGAGTATCTAAAGACATCTGCTTTATCAGAAAAAAAATTGTGACTTGTGTTGTCGAAGGCTTTCATGGCTGGAATCACTGGGTTGGTGTGAGTTTTCCAGGGTGTATGATAATGTTCTAGAAGCATTCTCTCCTGATGTTTCACTCACACCTACGGCAGACATACTCAGAAGTTGTGAGATTTATTGGAAACTAGGCAAGTGAGGTTTATATATCTGTGGAATAATATCCAGGGTGGGAGAAAGAACTCTTCTCTGGTTGAAGCAAGTGTGAATGTTGCAATTGACCACCTTGATTAGCATTTAATGGCCTTGTAGCTTCAAAAGGAATTTGAGGAGGTGTAGTCCAAAAATTTTAATCCAAATATGAGAGTGAATTATGATTCCCTTTGACAAGGTCAATATTATTTATTTAATTGTTTATTTATTTGCAGTATTTATATTCTGCCCTTCTCACCCCACAGGGGACTCAGGGCGGATTACAATGCACATATACATGGCAAATTTGATGCCATTAGACATACAACACATATAGACAGACACTGAGGCAATTTAACATTCCAGCTTTCTGGCTTCATGAGGGTATGCTCGATTCCAGCCATAGGGAGAGCTGCCACTTCACCGTCCACTTGTGACACCGAGTCTTTGATGGAGTACTTCCTCATTCTTACACATGCTACTGGAAGGTTTTATGGTGTTGTAAATTAGTTAAATTAGCCTCCCCGCATAAAGCAGTACCTAAATTTCCTACTTGACAGATGCGCAAATGTCTTTCAGGCTCCATGGGTCAATAGCAAGCTGAACTATTAATGGTCCAACCCAGGCTGGCTTTGAACTCATGACCTCTGGGTCAGTAGTAATTTAATGCAGCTGGCTACTAACTAGCTGCACCACAGCCCGGTCCTCTTCTAATACATCTTCTAATTATCATGGACCCTCTCTGTCATTTTGCAGAATTATCACATCAACTTATTTTTCTTTGCAATGCAATTATATGCTTTCAGTAAGTTTGAATTCAAAGCTCGTTAAGTCTTTAATCATTAAGAATTGCCTTCAACCTTCTCCACTCTCAGCAGGTGCACTGGAGACTGTCAGCAGGTGCAGCAGTTCCTGGCATGGAGTTGAAGTGAAGCTTCGGCTCTTGGGCTTTCAGTTATGCAAACCCTGCCAAGAAAACCAAAGAGAACAAGCTGGCCATTTAAAAAAATGATCCTTTTAATTATTATTCTCTCCTCTTTGCGTGTAATTGGCAATGATCACAAAAGTCTGGGCATCTTTAGTACCAAAGAGACCTTTTCTTTGCTTTTCTTTTTTTCCTTCTGTTTTCCCAGGCTGGTACAACTTGGACACTGTGATTTCTGCTCACAGGTTTCTGGGAAGAGAGCGCTCAAGGCTACAGGACACAACTGAATAGCTATTTTGTCCCTTTAAAATCTTGGCAGGTGTGACCCTTCCTTGTCATCCTTAATCACGAGTGTTGCCAAATACTCTGGTGCCACACAAATCCCAGGCTGCCCTCCCCCTTACCTCTCTCCATTTGTCATTGTAAACTAAATGACATATAAATCACTTCAGTAAACCTTTTCAGTGCAAATCCGAGGATAAATGGAACTACCAAATGTCTGAAATCTGTTGGCCTGAACTGCTTGTTATCCAAGTTTATTGGGCCAGAACGGTCATTAATGTACTCTCCCAACGTTGCTTATGGAAGAAGGGCATATCTGTGTACTTATCCTGTTCCTCCAAGTTGTTGTTATGTGCCTTTCAGCTGACTCTTGACTCAGCAACTCTGTCAAAGGGATTTGGGGGAGGGTAAGATTTATTCAGAGGAGATTAGAAATCAATTCCGTTTACCCTGTAGATAGAACTCTATGGTCAGCTTCTGCAGAAGGACCTAGAAATTTCTAGAGACATGTTGTATCAGATAAAAACTGTTGGGTTTCATCCCTGGACTGCACAAGTCTCTTGTGTCATCAAGTCTCCAGTCCTCCATGAGTAGCTAGACTTAGATATGGGATATTTATTTATTTATCGTATCAGAAACGAATCAGGTGTACAGTTGTAATGTATTTAAAAAACACAAAGTTTCAAAACTTGGCGTTATATTAAATGTCCTTTGACCAGTAGCTGGCCACTTGGAGTGTCTCTGGTGTTGCTATAAGAAGGTCCTCTATTGCGCACGTGGCAGGGCTCAGGCTACGTTGTAATAGGTGGTCTGTGGTATGCTCTTCTCCAAACTCGCATGTTGTGGACTCCACTTTGTGGCCCCATTTCTTAAGGTTGGCTCTGCATCTCGTGGTGCCAGAGTCCAGTCTGTTCAGCACCTTCCAATTTGCCCAGGGGGGAGTCTCTCATTATATATCAGCCATGGCTTTAGCCTGCCACTTTTGGACTCTCACTTGCTGTGGGGTTCCTGTGAGTATCTCTGTAGATCTTAGCTATGTCTTGATTTAAGGCATTGGCGTGCTGGCTGATTTCCAAACAGAGGACGAGCCGGAGATGTCACATGAGAGAAGCCTTCCCGCAGGATTGCAGGACAGCTGATTCTCTCACACCGGAAGCAACCAGACATAGGATTAGAGTGAGGCATTCCTTCCCCCACATTCCTATACATGCTTCTCCCAGAAGGGGCTTTGTCTTTACTCTTCTTGCTTGCCACTATATCTTCCCTCTTTGAAGATGTAGCCATGGAATCTCTGTGAGGTATGAGGTAATTTCCTCTTTAAAGGTATTTGGCCATGTGATCATTTCCATTGCTCTTTCTCTCTCTCTCTCTCTGCCTTTGTCTGCCTTCCAGTAAGGATGCATTTTGCCTTTCTCCAGGCAAAATGTAACTGCATGAATATTTTGACTTTCTATCCTTTTATCTTCATTAGAATATGAGTTTTAGCAAGCTAATTAGACTTTGGGTTGTTGTAGGTTTTTTTGGGCTATATGGCCATGGTCTAGAGGCATTCTCTCCTGACGTTTCGCCTGCATCTATGGCAAGCATTCTCAGAGGTAGTGAGGTCTCTAACCCTAGTTAGACCTTTTCAAGCTAGATTGGATTTCTTTTTTCCTTCAATAAATACTTTGAACCTAAAGTTCTGTCTGTGCAATCTTATACCATCCTGTTCAATGGAAGCTAATCCTGATTCACCACATGTAAGTTTCTACTGGTTAAGAAGTTTGCTTCTAGGACTGTGCTATATTTATGGTGAAATAACCCCCATTGAGGGCTATTTTTGAGCCTAACAACTCTGATTTCCAACAAAAACAATGGTGTTTCGTTAAAAAATCTCATGGCTTTCAGAGACATCCTGTGTTTCTAATCCCTGCAAAAGTGGAAGTCCTACTGTACTCCTTTCTTTTATGTCGTTTTCCCATTACATGATGGCATGCCTGCAAACATCTCAGCAATTTTCTCTTGGGCTTTGCCTCTCTAATTTGATCCATGAGCCATTGTGTTTGTCAAGTGGGGCCTTTCTGTATGGAAACACCCAATTTGTCAAGTACAGTATTTCCTTCTTCACGGTCTATGCAATTTCTTCAGACCTGTTTGTTTTTGAGGCAACTGGCCACTTTCATGTGAGTTGTCCATAAAATATGGTTTATCAGATTATAAATAGCTTCTGCACTGACAATGAACGTATTCCAGGAAACCTCTTGCAAATGCTGCTCTTGAAAGGAGAGTAAGCAATGCAAGGCAGCCCAGGCCAACTGGGTTGTGAGCCAAGGCATGCATCATTAGATTTTATTTGAGGGCTTCCTCTGCCATTTCGTTTTTTTTTAAACCTCCAACAGTAACTTTTGTAGGCTTCCAGTTCCCAGAACCTCCATACATAGTCTGGTGAACAGTTCAGTGTGGTCCAGACAAACATAAAGAATGGGCAGTGCCCACTGGAACATATTATATAGTATTGTATTGTTTTGCATTATTTCATGATTATCCCAACATAGGACAGAATACAGCTAATAATGGTTATAATAAAAACTTTTAAATCCTGAAATAAATTGCCCTATTTAAACCAGCACAAGTTCAAAAGTTTTATAAGCAATGAAACATGGTGATAATAGTCAAATGACAACCAGCTAACTAATAGCCAAATGTATGTCTATATAGAAAGGTCTTTGTTTGCCATTAGAAGCTGAGCAAAAAAGAGGTCGATTTTCTCCTTTGGGAGAGAGTTCCATGGTGTGGAAGCAGACCTCGAGGGCACTTCTACAATGACCACTTAGATTGGTGTGGAAATGGATCGGCCACATGGCAGCTGAATACTATGCAGGGCTACTCTGGGTTAACCTTAATGCGGCTTTGTCCCAGGTTAACTGAGGTCAGAGGAAAGGTCAAAACCTACTCCAGGATTTGAGTTCTCCCCTGATTTAGGAACTGACAAAACAGTTGGAAGCAGCTGTAGCTGCCTTGACTACCATTCCACATTCCCCAGGCTCTGGTGGTCCAGGAACACAGGATAGCACTCCCTATGTTCCCCACCCCACCCCCATTCAAAACAGGGTACCTCTCTTCTTCTAGTGCACTGGAGGAGGAGAGAAGGGTCTTATCTCTTCCCCTCCCTCCTCTGTCAGAGAGTCAACACTCTGCCTGATAACAGGTAGAGGAACAAGTGGCAGACAACTGCTATGCCATGTCTGAGGACCTCAACAGCACAGTGTGTAGTGGGGAAGGGAATCTGCAAGGTAGTTGCCCAGTTGCATTAAACTGTGTTCAATGCAGCTGGCAGTAGGAACTCCCTTCACCTGCAAAGTGGCTGGCAGAATCCCAGTCAGGACTCCATGCTGACCATCTGACATCCTGGACACTGGATCAAGCCCATGTTAGATGTCTGTGTAGAAGGGGCCCAAGAAAATCCATTCAAGTGACCTCACCAGAAATATCTATGACCATGGCAAAACCTAGAGAAAGCCACATTCATGCTGTCTCTAAATAAGGAGGCAAAGTTGTCGATGATAAGTCAAACAGCTTGGAAAACAACTCCAAGGACCTTATCAAACTAGAGCAAGTATTCACTTTAAATCCTGTGACTGCCTCCTATTGGATTCTGAGGTTTCTAGTTTAAGGAGAGCCCTTTGAACTACACAGCCAGAGAGGTCCTGGGATTCACTAAACTACACACCCCATAATTCTGCAGGAGGCAGCCACAGAACTTAAAGTGGATAATTGCTCTCATGTGATGAGGCCCTAGAAACAACCCCTAGCCAATGGTCTGGGAATGCTGGGAGTTAGGTCATTCAAAAGGTCATGTTCCCAAGCTCTGCCAGTAAGACGGATGTGTGAATTGGAATTACAACTCCTAGAATTCAGGCTCAAAGGAAGATTCTTGAAGTTGTTTTCCCAAGAAGAGCTACTTTTCTAAAATCTTGTGATTTTGCAAAGCAATATGCCACTCAAAAATATCCCAATGTGAATATATACATTTGGTGGGGATGAGAGACAGGGCCTTCTCAGTGATTGCCCCCCAGTTATGGAATTCCCTTCCTGTCAATATTAGATCAACCCCCTCCCTCCTGTCCTTCAGAAGGATGGGACCAAGGCTTTGGGACAGTGCAATGAGACAATAATAGAATGGTGTCCTGAAATGGATTTAAGCAACAGATTTTAAAGTGGATATAAGTTATTTTAATGTTTGTATTATATTTATAGTTTTATGTCCCAGCATTTATTGTTTGCCCTATATGTGTTTTACTCCACCCTGAGTCCCCTACAGGGTGAGAAGGGCAGAATATAAATGTTTTAAATAAATAAATAAATGCATACTAAAATTATCTATACACACACTAACACACAAACACAAATCTTTGCGAGACAAAATTCCGCCATATTGGACATCCAATACATCTCCCCTCTCTCAACACATGTGACTCATCTAGTTCCTCTACTCATGAAACACAGCCATTTCATGGCCATTGGAGAATAATAGATGATTGGAAAGTATTTGGTTATGTAACTAGCCAGGTGCACAAATGTAGTGTCACCTTCAAATACTTCCAAGAAATCCCAGAAGATGACTTCATCACATGTCATGATAGTCACATAGAGAGATGTCTTTAGCCATTCTCCATTCTATACTCATTACTTAACAGCCATGTTATAAGGGAGAAAGCGTGATAACAGATAGGATTTGAGCATTATATGCAGGAGACAGAATTGTGATTTTTGCAATGACCCAAAAAAACTCAAAAAACACCATGTACATAAGTTGGATGTATTCCTATATATATGGTTAACAGGATAACAGTCAATATAATTAGATATTCATAATTGTATTTAGGGTAAAGTCATATTTATACATGTATTTAACACACATCACATCTTTGACACACATCAGCTTTTGATTTTCTATTGCAGTTTGATAGAGAAACAGGATGGAATGATTTATTAATGGGCACCAGTGAAATTGCAAGCATGTCTACATTGGCATTATAATACAGCTTGGAACTGGCTTGGCAGAAACTGGTTTTGTTGTGCAAGTGATCAGATTGCCATGCCAGGAACTGGTTTAAGACCAAGGTAACGATTACATTGCATACAGAACCTCAAATTGTTCTGCAAATGTTTTGCCCTGTGCCTTGCCGAGATGAGCATCAGTGCACTGAAGGCATAATGGTGGGGGGGGGGGGGGGGGGGGGGGGGTAGCGAAAAGGGAAGTAATCAAGTTCCCTCCCAGGGGGTCACTTAGCTCCCTGCTGCCCAGCCATGTCCTCGTGTTATTTTTCAGCAGCCTCCGTTCTTGATTCTGTACTGCACTCCAACAAGGGAGGATATCTACAATGCACTCTGCCTTTTCTGGAGCTGATTTTGCCCTGGATCTGGAATTTATTGAGATCTGTTCTAGCACATTTTATGGCTTGTTTTGGGCATTAGTATTATTTTTAATGCACACTGCAGCGTCCATTTTCAGTGTGCATTTGTGGCCACCACAGTTCCGAGTCATCTCAAAGCTGCATTAAATTGTCATGTAGATGGGGTTGGAGACAGACTAAAAATAGCACTCTTATCTCCAGCTTCACTTGAAAACTACTAGAGAGTAATTTTCTGGAAAACACCAACCCTTGCAGATAACACTTCTAGTCCTTGGGCTGTTCTTATTTTTGATTTCTTGGAAATCAGCTTAAATGTATATGCATTTTACCATATCTGGATCCTACTGTTTTCCCAAGAATCCAATAGAGCCATGAATGGTGGCAATTCATTCAATGCAGAACTGAGAAAGGGGACTTTTGGGGATCACAGGACCTGCTGGCTAGAAGATTCTCAGAGGCACAGTCCAAAAAAGTAACTTTCCCCAACTCTGACTGAAATACAGAGCTGGTCAGGCTGTTAGACATCAGGGACTTGCACAAAACCACCCACTGAGCTCAGGGCTGAGTGAATGACTGAATTATAGGATGAGCTCCAAGAATTAATGACTGGTTTTTGGATCACAGTACTAATAAGTTTTGCTGGGAAATAAATGATACTGGTGTCCCCCTCCTGCAACTGTCACAGCAAAGAGCCAACTGTACAAAACTCTTGGGTGTTTTATATTATTACTACTATGTCTGCTCTCTCTGCACATATCCGTTAATGAATATTTCTATAGCAACTGACAGCTGTTGTCTTCTAAATAAAAAAGAGAAATTAAAGTATCTGTTAAGCAGCACTTTCTGGATTTAATTTACTTACTGCTACAAAAGCAGAGCTTTGTAGGGAAAAAAACAGCAGCAATCCAAGCAGTGAAAAGAAGCAGGTGACACAAACTGGGAGATTGTACCTAAGAGGCTTCTGACAGGTAACATATGCAAGCAAGCCAAGGAGAACATCCCAAAGGTATCACTAACAAGGAAAATTCAGTTTCATTGTGGTTCATACTCTTTTGTTAAAGGCCCTTCTAATCTCTCTATACATCACACATTCTAATTTTTTTGAGTACTTTACGCAACAATTACATCAAGTAATAGCTCCATCCTATGGAATTCTGATATTTTGAAACTGGATGGAAGACTTGCTAGAATGTGATAAGAAAGTATCACGTTCCAGTCCACAAGCCAAGAGCAGCTTGTCCATAAAGAATTTCCAGGAGAGAAACAGCTATAGCCAATAGGCATAAATAACATGCTACTGATACATATAACACTGGAAATAATCCCACATCCCTATCCCCATCTTAAGAAGTACTGCTGTAGCATCCTTAGTGTGGAGCTACATATAGAATGGATGCAGTTTCCCACCGTTCTAACTGCCATGGCTCAAAGCTATAAATCCTGTGCTTTATAGTTTTGTTATCATAAGCCCAGGAACCCAAAACAGACACCAATAACCACGTCCCCAAGAGCACTGAGACACAGAGCCTGTGTATGACCTTTCCCCCAAAGACCCAATCTCAGGCAACACCAAGCCTGAAGCCACCAAATTACACCAAGCATAGCAGAGTGAATCCCATCATTTCTCCAGGTAGAAAACTTAAACCTTTCACAAAGCCCTGTTTACTTTACAATAGATCCAGGCCAAAAGATTATGGAAGTTGACCAGCCAAACCTAATCCATAGGAACCCATTCAGGCCATGCCAACACTCTGGCCACCCACTGTTTAGACAGCCAAGACCCATTGTCTTACCCCAGGCAAACTGGAACCAAGCTATTAGCACCCATTGCCTCAATCCTAGCCCACATTTCTCCCTTTGCACACCCATGAGGGGCAGAAGAAGAAACAACCACCAAACTTCAATTTGGGAAATGACAGTTTATTAAAGTTCCCACCAGATCTGGAAATCAACTGTGGCTCAAGACAGTGCACCACAGTCAACCAGCACATGGATCCAGCTGTCCCAAGATATGCCAATCAGCACCCAGGGCAGCAGAAGTCCTTGTTTCAAACTGTTATCCAAGTCCTATCAATATTTCTGTATGTTTGCATTGGGGTATGTTCATCTTTGGTGTGCAGACTCCACTGGCATCCACTTCAGCCAAGACAATCCTTTTGCCTTTGACCCATCTGTGTCTTACTTAATCTTTGGAGCTAGGCATGCCATGCCCCAAACCTACGGTTCCTGTGGTAGCTGATATCACTCAACAGTTTGATGACATACTAGCACTCTGGATCTTATAAACCTATAACTCACATTGCGACATAGGACTGAAATCTAGATTTGTAATTATTTCTTCTGAATAAATATTTCAAGTATTTCCAAAGAATTATTGCAAAATCCAGATGGTTTACGAAATATAAACCATTCTGCTGACAGCTTTAGAAACTCCAAAATCTCTCTGGATGTAGAAAGCAAGTCAGGGAAAGTCAAATTTGTAAGAGAAATCCAGTATTGATACATGTAGTGTGCCACAAAGCTGTTGCCTTATTCATAACTTCACTAGTAAGAATAGTCTGGGTTTTTTTATGAAGAAGCATTGAATTATTTGACATCTCCAGTTATAGGGATTCAGTCTCATGAGATCTATAACTGACTGGCAGTCTTGATCTAAGTTGGAAAAATCTAAGAAACATTATCTTAAAATTACTTTCCTTCTACAAGTGAGTGTATTGTAGTTCTTGGTGCTCACGTATTTTACTAGTTTTAATGCTGGATTGTATTGTGTAATGGATACTTTTGTGTGGAATTTTAATGAGCTTTTAACCTAACCTATTTGGAGCTTGTGTTCAGAAATGATAGTTTAAAAGAATGCTTTGTTTTTCATTCGTTCAGTCATTTCCAACTCTTCATGACTTCATGGACCAGTTCATGCCAGAGCTCCCTGTCAGTCGTCATCACCCCCAGCTCCTTCAAGGTCAATCCAGTCACTTCAAGGATGCCATCCATCCATCTTGCGCTTGGTCAGCCCCTCTCCCTTTTTCCTTCCATTTTCCCTAGCATCACTGTCTTCTCTAAGATTTCCCTTCTTCTCATAATGTGGCCAAAGTACTTCATCTTGGCCTCTACTATTCTTCCCTCCAATGAGCAGTCAGGGTTTATTTCTTGAAGTATGGACTGGTTGGATCTTCTCGCTGTCCAAGGCACTCTCAGAACTTTCCTCCAGCACCACAGTTCAACAACAACAAAAGCAGTCAGGTGCTCATGCCAGCCCGGGGCTTCGAACTGGCAACCTTTCGGTTGGTAGATCTTATCATTACTGGTGATTTACCAGCTGTGCTAAAGCTCAGCCTTTGAGATTATTATAAAGAAGGATGAGTTTGTGCAGTACAACTCCTTGGGATTCAACTATTGATATATTTCCATCTCATTATTTTCTCTTGCTGTTTGTAGAGATTCATTGCATCCACACAAAGGCTTTTCCAAAGATATTTTAAAACAAGGGCATAGTTTTCTAAGGTGACGCTATGGTTTAAAGGGCATTTTTTCTTTTTGTCTTCTTCTTTTAAAAAAATAGAGTTATAGTGTAAATGTGCCAATTTACTATTACAGTATACTACTGTGGCTCTAAAAATAAATAAAAAGGAAAAGGAAGAAAAGGATACTTTTTGCTGTTCCAATATGTCTCTTAAAACCTTAAGCTTATAAAACTTAAGATAGAGAATAAATCATTGCAATTGGTGCTACGAATTACCTGAATATAGTGTAGGATAATAGAAAAAAAACTTTGGACATTTTGGGGAGGGGGAACGGGACCAAGTACTTCTTAACAAATACAGCACACCCCCAAACCATTTGCCTTGTCTCGGGGAGTTCAGAGATGGAATTATTTTACTCTACCATGAAGTCTATTTCCATCTTCTTTTGCTCTGTGGGGCACACACAGCTGCTATGTATGACATCAGCTATAGTTTTAGTTATTTGAGTAGCTGGCAAGATAATGTTGGATATGTCTTCCGCAGTCTTATTTTGGGCAATTGACTGAACAAGATTTCCTGAAAATTCCCAAAGAGATGCAATGTGGAAAACTACGTTACTAATGAGGTGGCTACATAACATGGCTCAGCTTGCCCCTGAAACAGCCAACGGCAAAATTCCCTCTTAGAATTCAGCCAAAATGAATCTGAGTTTATGGTGGTGTCATTCTCAAGTTGACAGGTCATCTGAGAAGGAATGGGACTTTTTTTTGACATGCGAAAAAAATTGTTTTAAATGACTGGCTCTGAATCCATGGTCCTGGACAGCCTTTAGTTTATGAAACGTGTTTAAGTAAGATGGCCACCATTGCCAGAATGAAAATGAAAAGTGAGAAGAGAAGATTATAAATTCGCATATAGGCCAGTCATACTTGAATGCTATGGCTTGTTTTCACATTCATTATATTGCATGCAGTTGCAAAACTCTTTTACTCTTGACAGTTGCTTCCCTGGGAATTTGAATAGGATGAGGTAGTTTTGCCAGTTTCTTCTTCTGAAATATAGCCTATAGCACCTGGCATAGGATAAGCTTGGTTGATAGAGGACCCGTGTGGCATAGTCATCTGTGTGTTGGACTATCACTCTGGAGACAAATTACTTGAAGGCACATACAGTAACAAAAATAGCACAGCTTGGTCAAGAGCCTAAATATCCTAAGGTAAAATAGTCCAGACTGATCTTGGAAATTGAGCAGAGTCAATCATAGTTAATTCTTGGAGGGGGACCACCCGGTGCTGTAGGCTAGATTTCAAAGGAAGGAACTGGCAAAACCAGCACTGGACATTCCTTGCCTAAAAATAGCCTTTGAAATGCATGCAGTCACTATAATTGGACAGTTAACTGAAGGCACATACAGGCTTGCCTGGCCCCTACTATGATAACACATCCATAGGGGATGTGGAACAAGGTACAGTAGTTCCTCACCATTGCTTTTTGTTTTAGGAATGGAGGTGTTAGCAGATAGAATAAGAAATAGTGCAAGGATTGAGGGGTGTAAATTTGGGCGGGGACTGGAGGTTAAATTGAATCTCTTTGCGGATGATCTTATGGTGGTACTATCCAATCCCCTAGAAGGAATAAGGGAGCTAAAAATTATACTAAGTGATTACGAGAGAAATACAGGATTGAGGGTCAATATAAAAAAATCAGAAATTATGTACTTCAAAGTAGATAAAGCAGAAAAAGTGGAAATAGATAGAATAACTGAAATTGGCATGGGGAAAGGAAAAATAAAATACTTGGGAGTAACAATACAAAAAAACATAGATAAGATGAAGAAGAGTAACTATAAAGAGGCGTGGAAAAAAGTTCTTAAGACCATGAAAAGATGGAAGGAAAAAAATTTGAATATTTTTAGGAAAATAAGAGCAGCAAAAATGTTCTTAATTCCAAAATTAATGTATTTGTTTCAGGTTCTCCCACTAGAAATTAATCCAAGACAAATAAAAACTTGGGATAGGACTATCAGAGAATGGATTTTGAGCGAAAAGAAACCTAGAATCTCAAACAAAGTATACTATATGCACCAGGAAGAATTAGGGTGGGGATTACCAAACTTGGAATTATATTACGAAGCTTTCCAATTAAAGTCATTAATAGAAAGTAGTGTAGAGAGAGAAGAAAAATGGTGCAGAATAGAAGATGCAGTAAACAATGGAGAAGGAAAATTTGGGATTTTTACAGAAAATTTAGAGGCTTCAATTAAAAAAACAAGAGGTCCTAGAAGATTAGCATTAAAAATATGGAAAAAATGGAAACCAATTTGGATGTCTAATATAGTAAAGTGGACACCACTAGAAAGCTTATATGGAAAAGAGTTTGGCCCTATATGGTGGGAAGATTTGAAAGATAAAGGCTACTACTGCATTAAAGATATGTATGATATAAATGGTCAACTGATTCCCATGGACAGGATAATAGAAAAAATGGGAAATAAAAACTGGATAAAAGTACTAGGCCTATATAACAAACTTAAACAGGGGAAATATGGAGAATGTCTAGACAAGGAAAGTGCGCTTGAAAATATATTTAAGAAAGGACAGAAGACAATGAAAGGTTTAGTAGGAGAATTATACAAAACAATGATAAAGGACGATGAATACGTAGTCAGAACATTACAAAATAAGTGGCAGAAGGAGGGGACTCTCACAAAACAAACTATTGAGGAATTAAAGAAAGGAATAAATAAAATCAAAATGGAAAAATATAAAGAATTAGAAAGGAAATTTATCTGGAAATGGTATAGGACACCAGCTCAATTAGCAAATATGGGAACAGGATTAAGTCCAATGTGTTGGCACTGTAAAGCAGAGAAAGGCTGGTATGCACATATGTGGTGGGACTGTTTAAATGCAAAAACGTTTTGGAATAAGATAACTAGAAAAATTGGGAAACTTTTCAAAATAACAATACAAGCCAATATGGAATTTATGTTAATGGCAATTACAGGGAATAAAAATATTGATGCGAAGAACCAAAACTTATTTAAAGCAATGATTCTAGCAGGTAAGGCAGTAATAGCCTGGGGGTGGAGAGATGAAAAAAAATGGAATTTGGAAAATTGGAATAATTATTTATTTGAACAAGTTCAATCAGATATTATTGAATGTATAACCCAAGAAGACTCACAGGAGGATAAAACAGAAGAAATTAAAGAGAAATGGGCAACATATATGAAATGGGTAGAAGAAGGTGAAGCCAGCATAGAAATTGTACAAAGATTGCAAAAGTTGTGTGCGTGGTTAAAAATAAAGATATAGAGAGAAATGTGGCGGGAGGGGTAGGAAAGGGGGGTGGGGGGGGGGAGAAAAAAGAAAGAAAGAAGAAAATAATAATAATAATAAAAATGTAATATGAATAAACTTGTAAAAAAAAAAAAAAAAAAGGTACAGTAGTTCCTTGTGCAATCCCTTTGCCTCACCTAGGCAAGAATCCTAGGCATATCTCAACCCCCAGGCACTATTTGATCCAAGAGGTGTAATATGTCTACCATTCCTTGCACACATGGAAACAAAGAAGTGGCTCTCAACCTCATTTGAGAAGTAATGGTCATCCAGGTCCACAGGGTCCGTTGAAAAGTGCATGAGTGCACCCCAAAAGCCAGTCAATGGCAAATAGCCTCTCCTTGTTATTGCTCAATGAGAGAAGAAAATGTAAAGAAATAACCCATACCTGAAAGTTATACTGTGCTAGCAGGTGAACTTCTTGGCATGTGAACTGCATAGGTTGAGATAGATAAGCATTGGTTAAATGTTTCTTGTGTCCAGGAATTGAACATGTGGACTATCCCAGATGGGGCAGTACTCCTCCTGAAAGAGCAAGTACAAATCTTGGGAGATCCTTAATCCAGCACTGTCATTTGTCTAGGTGTGTCACTGCTAGACTGCCAGTTAATGATTGTCCTTGGACAAGCCTCATAGAGACTGAATTCCAAAATCTTTATTGTCTTTGTCAACCTCCTGACATGTTCAGAATCCAATAAAGATGTGAACAATTGAATGTAATTTTCCTCTATGGCAAGGGGCCTGCATCGTCCACTGCACCTGATGGCATCAGACTGGCTCAGGGAACACAGGACAGGTCATGCAACACACACAATTCAGTTGCCCTCCAAATTGTGGAGAATATTGTTGTTTTGCGGTTACTCTGTGAAGTACATACTAGTGTGGCAGCCTCCTCTGGTAGTAAATGTTAGGGTGAAGATTTCCAATGTATTCTTCATAGGAAAACCATAGGATGACAATACTAATGTACCATTAAGGAAGTATACAACACCATACCAGCGAAGGCCTGCACTCTTCTGACCTACACAAATACACCTTTGCAGAGGAAAGCTGAAAGCAGGTTGATTCTGAAGTTACTTTTTGAGAAAGAAAACAATGTTAAAATGTGACAAAATTTGGATTCAACCCTATCTGGTTGTTCATAAATATATCAGAGCTCAGAAGGACTTCAGATTGCAACTCAACTTGGTGATGGTTGTAGCTTGAAAGGTAACTTTTCTGAGCTCTGAAACTGAATTCTGCTGGAAAAGTCTACAGCCACTCTTTTTAGCATAAAATATAAACACCCAAATACATTCAAGCCCCTATAGTTGTTAAAAACTAGTTATTTTTTTCCTTTTAGACCCATGAACTAGTCATTTGCTATGAAGCAGATCAGATATGACAGGTGTATGACTCTTCCACCTAAATCCACCAGATTTATTAGTGGTTAATTTTTGCTCCGCCATGCCTATTGTGCCCATAATAATAAACCATTGATCTCCACAGAACATAATACCTAATTCCTTGAAGAATATTTCTCAGTACTTGATGCAATGCCAATCTCACTGAACACAGCAGAAGTCTTCAAGTCTCATTTGAGAACAAGCAGGTATTATATACATTGTTTTCAGTTCAAAGACATTTCCTGTACAAAAGCTAACAATTGCTTTAAAGTTCCATTTTAAAGTTTAACTCGGCTCAAACAGGTTAAGCTTAATTGACAACTTCCTCTGCAAACAATCCGCTCAATTGCTTCCCCTGATCTGGAGTTGGTGAGTCACAAAGAGAATAAACCACAAAATTATACCAACATCTAAAAGACTTTTCAGTGGTTTGTATCTCCATAGCCAATGGAGGTTTCTTTGTATTTTTCAGAAGTTCTACGTGGATTCAATGAACTGGGAAGGGAGAAGCAGGAAAGAGAAAATTAAACCATGACTGAGATCCTATACGTTTGCATGTAGTGTAAGAATTGCATTATTAGGAATTCCAAACAGATTATCCTATCACCATGCACTTTGATAGCCTGTTCCCAATAGCTATTCTGGGGCCAATGGAGAGCAATTAAAGAAGCATTTGGCTATGCTTACACTGGCAGACATAGACCGAGGATATCTACCACCAAGATCAGTCAGAGTCCTCCAAAGGTCATTGTCATTGCCAAACACATGCCATTGCCAAACACTGCTTCATTATCCTCCATTCTCCACGAGCAACATAATATTTGGTCAAACACATGGAGCAGCATGATGAATCTGGGGGAGTGGCGAGTTGGTTGCTGTGGATGAAGGGAATACAATCCTCCCCACGATCCCCAAAAATATATACACAAGCATAACCCCAGTAAGTTACTGATTTGGCCCAGTGGGTGGGGATAATTTGGGGTGGATGCAGAAGGGGACCCAAATATACAATTCAAAATTACTTTGTTCTTGTTGGGAATCGGAGCTGTTAGGCTCAACAATAACCCTCACTTGGGGTGATTCCACTAAAAATATAGCAGAGTGCCAAAAGCACACTTCATTACCAACAGAAACTTATGTGTGGTGAGTCAGGATTAGTTTCCATTCAACAGGATGGCACAGGATTGCAGAGTCACAAATTTAGGTGCAAAATATTTATTGAAATAAAAAGAAATCATTCCAGATAGAAAAGAGTCTTGGAACTAACTAGCTTACTAAGCTCATCTTCTAAGGTCGGTAATAAGATAAAATATCAAAAGTATCCATGCAGCTACATTTTGCCTGGAGAATGGCAAAGTGCATCCTCACTGGAAGGAAGACAAAGGCAGAGAAAAGGGTAATGAAAGAATGACCACATGGCCAAAAAACAGGGCAATAAAAATGCCTTTAAAGAGGAAGTTCCCTCATCTCTCAAAGACATTCCATTGCTACATCTTCAAAGGGGGAGGAGATAGTGGCAAGCAAGAAGCATAAAGACAAAGCCCCTTCTGGCTTTGTTTAGCTACTCATTGAGAACTGGAGACTTGTGCAGTCCAGGGCTGAAACCCAACAGTTTTCCATCTGTCTTTCTCTGGATCCATTTCTTCCTCCTTCACTTTTTATTTCCAGCCAGTCAGGGATCACATAAAAAACAATACAACAATGCAATTTTATATAGACATATCAATTGCTGTAGGAAAACAAACCAGTATTGTCCTTGTTGGCACAGGACGAGAAGAATAACATGTCACCACTCTGTCAACTCAGCTGATGATACTTCTTGTTTTGCCACACAATGACTCCACTCTCATAACGCAGTATGGGAAGAAAAAAAGCATTGCCTGATTGCTCTGACCTGTTCATGATCAAGCTTTTCCCACAATGCTTAAACATTTTAACTCTCTTTTCATGTTCCCTTCTCCATCACTGAAAGCAGGCATGTAGGGTGGTCCGCGAGAAGGCCTTACTGGTCCATTATTTAAACTGTTATCTTTATTCATATCATGATCTGATCACCATGCTCAATATATCCCATATGCATGGGGGTATTGGGATAACGATACAAAAGGTTTGCTAGGGTAGATCCTTAGCCCCCCCCCCTTTGAATCAAACTCACCCCCCCCCCCTCAAATCAAACTCAGTACCCCCTGAATCAAAATCCTAGCTACGGGCCTGACTGAAAGCAAGCTTTTTGGTTTGTTTGCTTTGATTTTTCTGCGCACATGCTTTCTGCTCCAGCTCACAAAGTTAGAGCCCAGCTGCGGACTTTGCAGTTCCCCCTTCGAGCCCCAGAGTCACTGATAGGTATACTGAGCTGCACTTGCTGAAAAATTCTCTTCCAATCCATTATAGGTATTTGATACTATTGCTAGGAAAGGTATCATTCCGCACCACATACTGTATCAGCCCTCTTGATTTTTTTTCCATTGTCAGGAAAGAGTCTGCTGGAAAAAGCGGCTCAATTATCTTCATGTAAAAATCATGTTTTAATCAATTTCATTTATGTTTAGAGAAAATATGAGCCTTCTCTAGGCTCAGGGGAGCAAATCAAAACCGTAGCATGAAATGACAGCCCAGTATTTCAACTGATATCATATTAGAATGGAGTTTTACGAGTCTTCAGAGAGTGGGAAAGGGTTTGCTATGATAAACTATCAGCTTTTTTAAAGTGTCTGTTGCTAGGACCACTCACATAGCTGCACTGTTCTTTGTCTCTTTTAATTTTGCCATTAACTATCTCTGGTCAGATATGCATAGTTTAAAAGGCCCCGCAGACTTGGTCCCTTGGAAGGATGTTGTTTCTAAAAAACTTCAGGCTTTCTTTTTCTTGGTAAGAACAGAAAATGAATCCTAGCAGTATGTTTCCCTTTAGTCCTTTTTTGACTTTGGGTCTCATTAATATTCCACTAGCGGACTTAGGTTAGAGCCTGGAAAAGTTACTACTTTGGGTTAAAATTGTCAGAATGCCCCCCTGTCCCTGGCAATAAAACGACTATACAACAAAACATGTGATTATGCCAATGAGTAATTCAGATGGTTGTAGACAGTACACTGTATTGGTTTGAATGCTGAACTTCAGGTCTGGAGATCAGAGTTTGACTCTCTGCTTGGCCATGGAAACCTATTCAGTGACAGTAGATGAGTCACACACGCTCACTCCCAGAAAACCCCATAACAGATTCATCTTGGGATCACCATAAGTCAGAAATGACTTGAAAACACAAAACATCAATAATACTGAAAAGTAACTTTTCCGAGTCCTAGAGCAGCATTTCTCAACCTGGGGGTCAGGACTCCTGGGGAGCCTGCGAGGGGGTATCAGAGGGGTCACCAAAGACCATCAGAAAACACAGTATTTTATGTTGATCATGGGGGGTTCTATGTGGAAACCTTGGCCCAATTCTATCATTGGTAGAGTTAAGAATGCTCTTTGATTGTAGTTGAGCTATAAATCCCAGCAACTATAACTCCCAAATGTCAAGGTCTGTTTTCCCCAAACTCCACAAGTGTTCACATTTAGGCATACTGAGTATTTGTGCCAAGTTCGGTCCTGATCTATCATTATTTGAGTACACAGTGCTCTCTGGATGTACATGAACTACCACTCCAAAACCTAAGGTCAATGCCTACCAAACCCTTCCAGTATTTTCTGTGGGTCATGGGAATAATGTGTGCCAAGTTTGGCTCAATTTCAATGTTGGTGGAGTTCAGAATGCTCTTTGATTGTAGGTTAATTATAAATCCCAGCAACTACAACTCCCAAATGACAAAATCAGCCCCCACCCCACTCCTACCAGTATTCAAATTTGGGTGTATCATGTATTTGTGCCAAATTTGGTCCAGTCAATGAAAATACATCCTGCATATCAGATATTTACATTACAATTCATTAAATTACAGTTATGAAATAGCAACAAAAATAATGTTATGGTTTGGGGTCATCACAACATGCGGAACTGTATTAAAAGGTCACACCATTAGGAAGGTTGAGAAACTCTGCCCTAGAGAACACCATTCTAACACTCCAGGTGTTCCAATTTGGATAAATCAGACCTGGTTAATCCTCTGTCATGGTCCTTTCTCGGCTGCTTTAAAAATGTCCAATTTCATTCTACGTCTCCAACTTTCCCCCTTCACCTGCAATTTCCTTCCCTTCTGGCAAACTGAAATCAAAGCCCAAAAGTAGTTTGCAGTAAACACAGCAGAAGAGACGAGAAGGGGTCCAAGCCTGCCTTTGCGGTAGAGCCAAGCAAAAGCAAACTTTTGTAACCTCTTCTAGTTTTGGAACACAACATCTGGTACTGTGTGACTCCAAATTATTTTTGAGGTAAGCAAAAGGAATAAAAATGCCTTGTAAAAAGGCAAAAGGGTCAGGACTGCCAGTTAAGAGGCATATGAGATACCCTTGAATTACAACATTCCTTGATCCATGTGCCAGATGTTCCCTCGACCTCTCTTTCTTGCAGACACATGGATTTCTCCATCACCACCTCAAAGTTTCCTAAAATAACATCGCTCTTGCAGAGAATCATTCCTGATTTGACATTTTTCTGATTTTTCTTTGGTTTGGAAAGGTTATTCTGAGAAGCTATAATGTGACAGATGAATCTTATGTTATGGGAAAGCAGAGATTTGACCAGATTGTGCATTGGGCACAGGCGATAGTGTTCATCCTGTGGATTTGGGAGAAAACTGTAATTTTGAACAGATAAAGGCATTTTGATTTCAGAAAAAAAGCTACAGTGCTTTTATATTTATTGGCCCATTTGTTGTGCATATGTATTCATGCACACAGAGTATTGTTTATTTATTGATTTGGGTTTGTTTCCTTTTTTCCCAGACTTTCATAAACTCGCTATATCAATTCCAGGATTTTTCTGCTTAAAGTACAGGCAGTCCCCAAGTTATGAACAAGATAGGTTATGTAGATTTGTTTTTAAGTTGAATTTGTTTGTAAGTTGGAATGGGTACATTTTGCTGTGAGTCCACTTGAGGAGATGGGGTGGGATATAAATAAACTTTTTATTATTATTATTATTATTATTATTATTATTATTATTATTATTATTATTATTTGAAACACAACAAGATGAGTCCACAGCAGACACTCTGCTGGCTGTTGAATTGGATCACACGTCGTACACTTCCCAAGTGTCTAGGACTGTGTGATGTATCGGTGAATAATGCATGCAGATCCCAGTAAAGTGGCCTTCTGCAGCTGGCAGATGGTAATTTTGTCAGCACCGATTGTGTTTAAGTGTAGGCCAAGGTCTTTAGGCACTGCACCCAGTGTGCCGATTACCACTGGGACCACCTTTACTGGTTTGTGCCAGAGTCTTTGCAGTTCGATTTTTAAATCCTCATATTGTGTCAGCTTTTCCAGTTGTTTCTCTGCAATATTATTATTATTATTATTATTATTATTATTATTATTATTATTATTATTAATGTGTAACTCCAGCAAATATATATGTATATTAACTTTTGATAGCTTAAGCAATGGCCTGTCAAGGCTTCAAAACAGCATGAAATGCCCTGTTGTATAGCGGAAGGGACTCTTCACTTTCATCTATCTCATGCTGCCCTGGCTCAAATTGGTTGTGCCCTGGATAGAATGGGGAATGGGGTCTTCCCAGTAACACTCCCTGAATCTGTGATTGTTCTCTCTTGATGTTAACCAAGAAACGAGGGGAGGAAGCTCAATTCTCCAGGGTTTCCTAGTCACATTTAAAACAAAACAAAACACCCCAAAATCCTATGCAGGAAGGGAAAATAGGAAGATTGAATCAGATTGGAGAATTAGACCCAAAGCCAAACAAATTAATTTCAAAAAGGATAAATATAAAGTACTATATCTAGGCAGGAAACTAAAATGCACAAGTAAAGGATGAGTGCTGAGCTTGAAAGCAGTTCATGTGAAAAGGATCTTCATAGAACATAAGGTAAGCATGAGGCAACTATGTGATTTTGGAGCCAGAAGAGCCAATACAGTGTTGAGTTCCATCAGCAATACTGTAGTGTCCAGATTAAGGGAAGCAGTTGTGTCACCAAAACAGTGCTAATGCCAGAATCAGCTTGGAAAACTGTGTCGACTCGAGTTCTGGTCATTGCAATTCAAGCTAGAAGGTGTCCAGAGAAGGGTGACCAAAATGATCATACATCTGGAAACCAAGCCTTACGCTTCCACTTGTATGGTGTGTCTACCTAAGTGGAGGCATCAAGATAACACGCATACTACTCAGCAGCTGAAATGTATTAATTAATTGTTTGAGTGATTAGTTTAATAAAAGTGTTAAGTTGTTCTGTAACAACAACTGTTGTTCTATATTAGTTTAGTAGAGCCAGATTATAGGATATGTCCCTTGTTTCTAATAGTTTCCTATTTAATATATGCCACTTACAAACTCTAGGATGTCAAATTTTCTATTCTAATATTCAACCAGCATTAATAAAATCCACTAGATGGCAGCATATGCTAAATTACTAATCTTTGGGCTCTTCCCTGTAACAAGCTTAGCCTCATAGACTGTGAGGACAGGCCACATTGGCCAAATGCCTGTCAAATAAACGGCCTGTCAAGAATGCCTTGGTGCTATTGACTAGAATATATAGATGCCTTTCTGTTTGGGAAAGTTGAAAAATGTAAATCTGCATCCCATTTATCCTATCAGTTTATCTTTTGCTCCTTTTTTTGTAGGAAGCCAGAGAGGTGTAGTAGCTTAGTGTTGACAAGCACTGGGAGACCAAGCTTTAGTGTTGACAAGGACTTCATGGCCAGACAGGACTCCCTGAGCTGTCTCTGAAGTGGCAGGGAGGACCCACTGGCCAGTAGCAGCAATCATTGTTCACTTACATTGGGCAAGGATCCTAAAGGGGATTCCCCCCTCATATCACAGCTGTAACCAACCATGGCACTCCATTTACCTGTCTCTTCAGCCATACGTATCCATGATTCTGCATCCATGGCTTGAAAAATATTCCCAAAAATATTTTCCAAATAGCAACCCATGATTTCATAATTTTATTTAGTGACATCATTTTACAACTCCATTGTATTAGATGGAACCGGAGCACCCATAGATTTTGGTATCCACAGTGGTAGCTAGAACTAAACCTCATCAGATAGCCAAGGGCCCATCATATTTTCTTTTTTAGATGTATGTTTTGCATTCTTTTAATATTATGAATAATTTAATTCTATTTTAACGTGCAGTTTTGTGTATCTTGAGCTATATCATACTTGTTTAAAACTGTAAGCCAACTTGAGTCTCAATATAATATTGTGAATAATTTCATTCTATTTCAATGTTGGTCCATTGGTTTTGTCTGTTTGCATGCTTCAAGTTACTTCTAGTGTGACAGAATCAGCTGTCTATGAAGACGTTGCCCAGAGGACGCCCAGATGTGTTACTATCCTGCGGAGAGGCTTCTCTCATGTCCCCTTATACTGTTTAGTTGGTATCACACCAGCTGACATCCATTGGGAAGTAGCAGCCAGTAATGAAAGGACCAAGGCATTGACATCTCCAACCCATCCTCTGTTTGGATATCAGGCAGCATGCCAATGTCTTAAATCAAGAAACAACTTCCTAAGACCTACAGAGACACTCGCAGGAACACCTCAGCAAGCAAGAGTCCAAAAGTGGCAGAAAAAAAATCCAGAACCTCTATCAGTGACTGAGATCAGATGAGAAACTCCCTCCTGGGCACACAAAAGATTGGGCAACTTGGAAGGCACTGTACAGACTACGCTCTGGCACCACGAGATGCAGAGCCAACCTTAAGAAATGGGGCTACCAAGTGGAGTCCACGACGTACGAGTGTGAAGAAAGGCAAACCACAGACAATCTAATACAATGCAGTCTGGGCCCCACCGCATGCACAACAGAGGACCTTCTCACAGCGACACCAGAGGCACTCCAAGAGGCCAGCTTCTGGTCAAAGGAATTTTAGTATAATTTAGTTTGTGGATATATATATATAACATACATTATAACTGTATTCTCAATTTGCTTCTGACACAAGAAATAAAATAAATCTCAGTGTACACGTGCATATTTTTAGTTGTATTGTACTTGTTTTAAATTGTAGCTTACTTTCAGCCCCAATTTTAAGAGAAATGTAGGAGACAAATAAAGGATGATGATGATGATGATGATGTGAAAGAGCCCAACCTCTGATGGCAAAATCAAGTTCATAAGCAAAAGAGAAATGGGGAGAGAAAGGAATGGGGAAGACATTGGCATGAAAATAAACACTGAGTCACTCTAAAGTGACCAGACAGCGTACAATATACGGAAATATTAACCTCCTTCTGGCAAAAGAAATTTCAAACTATTAATGGAATGAAGTAACAGGTGATAATTACTCATTTCGGCCATACACGTGATGCCATGAGCACATGCCACAGCAGATAAGCTGAATCATGACACTAGCTAAAACATCTTTTGGCAGCTCATGCGTGTTCCCCGGTGTATCGTTTTTCATTCTTTATTCACAAAATTCTCCCCGTCAAGGTAGCTGGACAATCTGGAGCCTATGAAAGGGAGAGACTCCCAAAACAACAGCCAATTCTGGTTGCACCTCGTTTTATTGGTATTGCTGACAAGATCTTTCATACAAAAAAGTGAAAACACTTTTCCTATCTGGGAAATATCCTTGCAGGTTTGCTGAATCGTCTTGAGAGCTTCCCGGGGGTTTTGGGAAGTGAAGCAGCTGGTTCTCAGTGTCAGGAAAAGGCAGTACGTTGTTTACCTACTTTACTTATTACTAGCAGATGGAAGAGTACATAACAGAAATATTTTAATTAACAAAACTGAATTAATTAATTCATTCAAAAAATGAAACCCTGGGGTCCCTGTAGCATCCATATCTAGCCAAGTTTCAACTGGCTAGGAAGCTTTACAGTCTTGAAGCTATGCTAGAGGCAGATATATGAAGTCCAGTGTCCTGTGTGGTGTGGGCACAATGTGGCACTCCATCCATACAGTTCCACATCATTTCTCTCCCGCAGGCAGATTCCATGCAGAAAAGAGCTTAAGATTTGAGGAGGCAATGCCCGCTCTCTCCTTCCAGTTGTAAAAGTGGAGTGGTGCTTCCTTGCTACTTGGCTAGGAAAATGGTTTTGGCAGCATGCTCCAGGCACTTGGGAGAATGAGCACTGAGCAAAGGGATACTTTGGGGAAAGGGCATGTATGCATAAATATATGGAGCCCCCAGTGGTGCAGTGAGTTAAACTGCTGATCTACTGAACTTGCTAACTGAAAGGTGCAGATTTGAATCCGGGGAGCGATGTGAGCTCCCGCTGTTAGCCACAGCTTCTGCCAACCTAGCAGTTCAAAACATGCAAATGTGAATAGATCAATAGGTACCGCTCTGGCAGGAAGGTAGCGGCACTCCATTCAGTCATGCCAGCCATATGACCTTGGAGTTGTCTACGGACAATGCTGGCTCTTTGACATTAGAAATGGAGATGAGCACCAACCCCCAGAGTCGGACATGACTAGACTTAATGTCAGGGGAAAACCTTTACCTTTACCTATGCATAATTCCAGGTTCTTCAACATATACGTCACCAACAGGATTACAACCACTCTCTGGAAGTTGATATTTGTTTACAATGTCTTTAGCTTTCTTTGCCAAAGGGTGCTGGCTGCCTCGCCAAGCATCAACTCCCATGATTCCATTGAGTCATGGCAGTTAACATGGTGTCAAACTGCATTCATTCTACAGTGTAGATGTAGATGGGATTTTTTCAGATGGGGTTTTATATGTGTTTGTTGTTTTAGACTTATATTGTTGTTTTATAAGCTTATGTATTGTTGTTTTTTGTGCGGAACTTTGAAGTGCTTTTTATGAGCTGCCCCGAGTCACTTCGGAGAGATGGTGGCAGGGTACAAATAAATAATCTTTATTATTATTTTACTGACACAAAAACACAGTATGTCACAGCAAATGAGATCTATATGCTGGATTTCACATCACAAAATCACAAGTTGAATGCTTCCCAAGTGTCTAGGACTGTGTGATGTATTTTCGAATGATGCACACAGATCCAAGTAAGGTGGCCTTTTGCAGTTGAAAGATCGTAATCTTTATTATTATTATTATTATTATTATTATTACTATCATCATCATCATCATCATCATCAGGATGTCATCATCATCATCAGGATTAGCAGCTATTGGGGTCCTTATCCTCCTATAACTTCACAAGCCTCCTCCAAAAATGTTCCGAATGGTGCTAGTGATTATCAGATCTTCTAGCAGTGTATTATATAGCTGTGCCGTGTACAAATGACCTTCTTTTTGTCTGCTACAAATTAGTTCCAGTCAATAACTCTGGGGTCTATTACTATGGGGAGAAAACCCTCTGTTTGCTTTCTTCACCTCGTGCACAATTTTATACCCTCTTGTTGCCTCTTCCATTGATCACCTTTGTCTGAGCTAACAATCCCAAATGCTGGCATTTCTCCTCATAAAGAAGTTGAAATTCCAACCCCCTAGATTGTTTTTGTTACTCCTTTTCTCCTCTTTTTCAGTTCTACAATATTATTCTGGGGGAATAATGACTAGAACTGCACAGCACTCCAAGTACAGTGTCAACCGTGATTTGTGCTGTGTGAAAAAGTACTTTCCAGAATCTCCTGCCAATAAGTTTCATTGGGCAACACACATAAGTACACCAATTTCTGTTATGAGACAGGAACAAAATCACAGTTCTCTGCATTGTATATCAAGACCTAGTTGCACTCTTAAAATTATGTCTTGAAATAATTTGAAATTGTGACTCCTTTTGCCCTTGAGTCTCAAACCTTCTTTTTGTCCTTGATTTATATTTTTGGCACAAATTGGTCAGAGTGGGTCCTGTTCCCAGAGCTTACAAAAGTTACTTTAAAACTACAAATACTACACTTTATTTATTTATTTATTTATTTATTTATTTATTTATTTCAAAGTTTTCTATACCGAGCTTCTCACCTCTTAGAGGGACTCAGCCCAGTTTACAACCATAAAAACATACATACATACAATCCCCTAGAAGCGGTAACTACTAGTCACCATGCTAACATGGGGATTTGGAGTGTTAAGTAAAGGTAAAGGTGCTCATCTCCATTTCTAATCTGAAGACCCGGCTTTGTCCATAGACACCTCCAAGGTCACATGGCTGACATGAAGTGCCATTACCTTCCTGCCGGAGCAGTCCCTGTTGATCTAATCACATTTGCATGTTTTCACTTGCAGAAGCTGGGGCTAACAGCAGGAGCTCACCATGCTTCCTGGCTTCGAAATACCAACTTTTTAGACAGCAAGTTCAGCAGCTCAGTGGTTTAAACAAAAATGTAACTTTTCCAGGTACTGTTGATTAGTAGTATAGGATTTGGTGATACATGGTGTGTGTGGAAGATTCCCTTGTTCCTTAATTTGAACATTTTGAAATCCAGAAGCAAATAATATCTGAATGAGTACAAATATCCAATGATTGTTGCCTGTTCAAAGAGTAGTGCTTTACATATTGGACATTTGAAGACCAGTGTTCAAATTCCAGCTCAGGCATGGAATTTCATTGGGCAGATTGTAATGTCTCAGCCTCAGAGGAAAGCAAAGGCACCCCCTTTAAAGAAATTCTCCTAAGAAAACCTCTCTACATGGGGTTGCCTTTGAAGACTGCTCAGAAGCTCCAAATGGTCCAACGGGTGGAAGCCAGATTGCTCACCAGAGCAATGCACAGGGAGTGTGCAATCCCCCTGTTGTGTCAGCTCTACTGACTGCCAATCTGCTACCGAGCACATTTATAGGCTAAAGTGCTGGCTTTAGCCTATAAATTCCTAAATGGTTCTGGCCCAGCTTGCCTGTCTGAACGTATCTCCCCCTATGAACCTTCTCGGAGATTGAGATCATCTGGAGAGGCCCTGCTCTCGGTCCCGCCTCCTTCGCAGGCATAGTTGGTGGGAACGAGAGACAGGGTCTTTCCAGTGGTGGCTCCTAGGCTATGGAACTCCCTCCTAAGTGATATTAGATCAGCCACTTCCCTCTCAACTTTCAGAAAAAAGGTGAAAACATGTCTTTGTGATCAAGCGTAATACAGTGCAATAGATGGTTTGGATTTATGTGGAACAATCATTGGAATGGCCCGACCTTGATTGTGATAACCTAATTTTATATCTGTAAGTGGCATTGTTTGTTTTAATTGCTTTTAACCTTGTTTAGATAAGTAAATGTTATTTAATTGTTGAATTGTTTAAGGCACTGAATTTTGCCTCTGCTGTAAGCCGCCTTGAGTCCCATTCGGGGTTGAGAAGAGTGGGATATAAATATAGTAAGTAAATAAATAAATAAATGGTTCACTTTAGGGTCATCAGAAATCATCAATGACTTTAAGGCACACAACAACAAGACAACTGAGAGCTTGTGCCTTCTGTGTTAAAATGCTCTAAGGGTATCCAGTACCTTTTCTATTCCAGTAACAACAGACTGTTGACATCAAGCTCTTTTCTTTCTTTGGATCTCTTCTCTATTGGCATTTATCCTATAAGAGGAAGTGGAGAAAACATTCAGTGAGGTTCCCACAGATCTCTAAAAACAGAAACATCTGTTGTAACGATGAACAGCTTGTCTGCTGATCTCAGCAGCGAGAATGACAGCAGCCGACCAGGTTTTGGCTTAACCACCAAAGAGGGTTGCTGCTCATTTAAAGGGTTAGCAGCGATGTCAAGGGAGCTTTCCCTTTATTGTATCTAAGCTCCGTGTCTGCTTGTTTTTATATAGCACAAGTCAGGGGTGGGCAGGCTATGCAATACACAGTGGGCGGTTCACATGCATGGAAGGTCACATGTGAGTCCCTCAGGAGCCAGGAGGTGGAACCACAAGGCGGCTCTCGGCCAAACTGTGGTTCTGTAGAGGTTTCCAAGAACAGGAGAATTCAAATCACCTGAAGTCCAAAACAGAAGCATTGGGAACAACTGTACTTTGTTGCTGTGGCTCACCCATCTGTTCACAAATGGGATGAAGTCTGGTTTTATGTATGAGGAGACTTGCCATGAGATACACATGCATAGAACTGAGCTGGGCTGTAGCCAGTCTTTCTCTCAAGTAGACATACACAGAATCATAAAGTTGGAAGAGACCACAACGGTCATCTAGTCCAACTCCCTGCCATGAAGGAACACAAAAAAACACCCCTGAGTAAGCCTGGGTACAGCTGTGCATGTCTGAAACCTGCTTACTCCCAAATAGATATGCATAGAATTGAGCTCTGCTTTGCATGAAACTTTCTTACTTACGTACTTACTTACTTCCAAACAGAAATTAATAATTGAGGCTTTCCATTAAAAGGTTTAAAAGGGGGTGTGGGCAAATTGATAAGAATTACCTATGTCTCCGTCCCTTCCCCTACATACTCCAAGTTAAATCCATGTCAATAGAAAATTGGAGATATATATATATATATATATATATATATATATATATATATATATATCAGCAATTTTCTGTGTTTTTTTTAATGAAGACAGCTCAGCTAAGATGCCATTTGTCCTGAGTTGTCATATTCTATCAGACTGCTATATGTCTGTTGCCAGTGGAGGTTGTATAAAGATTGTGTACATGAGTAGCTAAGGATAGGGCTGTGTTCATAAGGAGCTATGCTGCATTTGCTTCACTCATGACCTGAACATCATCAATCAAGTATCCACAGAGGGAAGGTTTGTGTATTGACCCGTTACAGTACCCACGGCCCTTCAAGTATTTTATGTGGGAAATTTTTCTCAAATGAACTTTCAAAAAAGAGAGAGAAATATTTATAAACCAGAATCCCCTGTAAGCAGAAACCCCAAGTGTTCATTTCCTCCTCTACAGCAAGTCTGTACAAAGGTTATTCTCAAAATGAAATTGCAAGCAAAGGCAGACAACACAAAAATATACAAGATATTAATCTTATTTTCTACTGGCGTTAGTGCATGTGCATATAAGGTTTCATAAAGCACTGTCTTGTCATGAGGTTTAACATCTCCATGAAGCTGTTAAGAGTGGTCATTCAGAAGTTTTGAACACACTGTAAATGTTGTCTAATGACTCAGTTGGATCTGTAAGATCTGAATCCGAAGACATTGTCTATGATCTTAACCAGTGCATGGCTGCTGCTAAGGGGCACGTCAGAGATAATACATTGGAACTGAATTCTGATACGGCTGTAGGGCTTCAACTATAAGGGGCCAAATAGAACACTACCCCTTCCCCTGAAATGAATTCTCCCCACAATGAAACATTCCTTGAACGTCCAAATTTCTAGCATTGGAGTAATTTAAAAGTTAAGTTGAGCATTAAGAACTTGACAGTAAGACCTGGTCAACAAGGGACCAATTACAGTAGTGTTTCTCAAACTGTGCTCCTCCAGACTTTTTGGACTTCCGCTCCCAGAAATCCCAGCCAGTTTAACAGCTGTTAGGAATTGTGGGAGCTGAAGCCCAAAACTTCTGAGGAGCACAGTTTGAGAAACCCTGACCTAGAGAGATGGTGGAGTTTCTTTCTCTGGACATTATTATTTGTAGGGGCTATGGGGTGAGCAGTTCCCAGGCCTGTTGATTGGCTGTTGGCCTCATTTGGATAGGTTTGTACTCCCCCTGGAAAAAAAATAATTACGTAGTTTGGGGGTGTTCCAAATTAGTACTAGAGCATCCCCCTGATTAAAATAATAAGAGAAGTACCCATCCCCTCAGTATTTACTGAGACTAAATTGGATAGGAATTTTTTTTTGCGACTTGAGAAACTGCAAGTCACTTCTGGTGTGAGAAAATTAGCCATCTGCAAGGATGTTGCCCAGGATGTTTTACCATCCTGTGGGAGGCTTCTCTCATGTCCCCACATGGGAAGCTGGAGCTGACAGACAGGAGCTCACCCCACTCCCCGGATTCGAACTATCAGCAGTCCTGCCAGCACAAGGGTTTAATCCATTGTGCCACTGGGGGCTCCTGATTGGATTGGATGATGGGCATGCACACCCATACCCATGGCTGCTATTTACTCTTTACAAGAAGAGCATTACCAAATATGTTGGTGACAATGATTTTGATGAATTTGCATCTTATTTTTTATCCACAGATAAGAGAATTTTCAAGATCCCCAGATTTTTCATCCAGTACTACTGAATTGCATTTGTAACTTGCACTATACAATTCCTGTCCCCTTGAACCTCACATATGTAATTAGTTCTCCTGATCGGTATAACATGAGCTGTAAAATTTTCATCTCATTACTGGCACTGAACTAAATCTGCTACGCTTACAAAATAAGTTCAAGTGTTCATCCTCATTTGGCAATACTTGAGCTGTGCTGCTAATCCTTTCCTACGTCATTCATTTTCCACTCCAAGATAAAGAATCTGTCTCAGCTAGGGATTCAAGACACGAATATATATGAAACAAATTATGGCCTGCTCTCTGTCACCATCTCAAGACCACTTTGGGTGACTTTGTTTTAGTTGTGTACCACTTCTGAGAGTAGATGGGGATTAATATGGTTGTATACCAATTGTGTGCGTGTGCATGTGTGCGTGCAGGGGTGAATGGGCTGATGTTTCCTCCAGGTTTTAGTATAAACTTTAAAGCAGCTATCCAAGCTGCTGAAGTTATTTTAGGGTTCAGCACCCCTGTTGTTGTGCTGGGCATTCAAGTTGATTTCAATGTATGATCTTTCTAAAATGAACCTAACATGGGATTTTCTTGGCAAGGCTTGTTCAGAGGGGATTTATCATGCCCTTCCTCTGAGGCTGAGAAAGGAAGCTGACCACTGAATCATGCTGGAGGATCTAGAAATACCTAGAGATAGCATTTGCTTGTGATCACATATATGGCAGTGGCAGAAGCAACTGCAAATACAGTAATCCATGAACAGTCAAATCTGTGAATGCTTAACCAGCAAATATGGAGAGATTATGATAGATAAGTAGGACTATCCCTGTCAAATGGGGACAGTTCCATCATTGCAGCCTTGCACATTCTTAATCACCTCTGTTCCCCACATATCATTTTGAAGTGGACTGTTATTTCAGGGGAGAGCAAAGTGTGGCCTTCCAAACATTTACAGAGAGTGGTCAACCATCCTGTTCAAACAGCTCCATTGGTTGCCAATAAGTTCCCGGTCCCAATACAAAGTGCAGGTGAAATACAAAGCCCTAAACAGTTTGGGACCTGTCTATCTGGCGTGCATTACGGAGACCTGGTTGGACGAAGCTGGAGGAGTAAATTTGACCCAGCTTTGTCCTCCAGCGTTCTCCGTACAGTACCAATCGAGACCTGGAGGGCGGGGAGGCGGAGTTGCAGTAGTCTATAAAAATTCCATCCCTCTGACCAGAAGCCCCATCCCACAGTCAACTAATTTCGAATGTGTCCACCTGAGGGTGGGTGACCGGGACAGAATAGGGATTCTGTTAGTGTACCGCCCACCTCGCTGCACTACGGTCTCCCTACCTGAGCTAGCAGGGGTGGTCTCAAGCCTGGCATTGGAGTCCCAGCGGCTCCTTGTGCTGAGGGACTTCAATGTACACGCCGAGACTACCCTAGGAGGAGCGGCTCAGGACTTCATGTCTTCCATGGCAACCATGGGGCTGTCCCAACGAGTATCTGGCCCCACACACAGTGCTGGACACACATTGGATCTGGTTTTCTGCCAGGGATGGGAGCAAGGTGGCGGTGTTGAGGAGTTGTCCATCTCTCCGTTGCCATGGACCGACCACTATCTGGTCAGCTTTAGACTCACTGCACCTCCCAACCTCTGCAGAGGTGGGGGACCCATTAAGTTGGTCCGCCCCAGGAGGCTAATGGATCCGAATGGATTCCTGATGGCTCTTGGGGACTTCCCCGCCACCTCGGTTGGTGATTCTGTTGATGCCCTGGTATCCCTCTGGAACGAGGGAATGACCAGGGCAATAAACACGATTGCTCCAGAACGTCCCCTCTCAAGTAGCCGAGCTAAACCAGCGCCTTGGCTCAACGAGGAACTGGCAGCGATGAAGCGAAATAAGAGGAGACTAGAGCGCGTGTGGCGTTCGGACCCAAGCGAGTTAAACAGAACATGGTATATTGCCTTTCTCAGGTCATATGCCGTGGCAATAAAGGCAGCAAAGAAATCTTTCTTTGCTGCCAATATTGCGTCCGCAAAGAACCGTCCGGCTGAGCTGTTTCGAGTTGTCAGAGGTCTATTAAATCCCACCACTCCGGATGGGAACCCTGACAACTCGACGGCCCGCTGTGAAGCATTTGCTCGGTTCTTTGGGACAAAGTCGCTTTGATCCGTTCTGACCTGGACACCATGTTAACGGCAGTCTCAGAGGATGTAACACGAGCATCTGCTTATCCGGTTTTGATGGATTAATTTCAATTTGTGAAACCTGAGGACGAGGTGCTTGGAGGGATGAGAGCAACCACATGCATCCTAGACCCCTGCCCATCCTGGCTTCTAAAGGAGGCCAGAGGGGGATTGGCAGAGTGGGTGAAGGTGGTGGTTAATGCCTCCCTTCGGGAAGGCAAAATTCCAGCCAGCTTAAAACAAGCCAGCTTAAAACAAGCTGTGATAAAACCGCTGTTGAAAAAACCATCACTGGACCCACTCAATTCGTCAACTATCGGCCTGTTTCCAATCTTCCCTTTTTGAGCAAAGTCTTGGAACGTGTGGTGGCCTCACAACTCCAGGTATTCTTGGTAGACACTGATTATCTAGATCCAGCACAGTCTGGTTTCAGGCCGGGACATGGTACCGAGACAGCCTTGGTCGCCTTAGTGGATGATCTGCGCAGGGAGCTAGACAGGGGGAGTGTGTCCCTGTTAGTTCTGCTGGACCTCTCAGCGGCCTTCGATACCGTCGACCACAGTATCCTTCTGAGACGCCTCGCGGGAATGGGCCTTGGTGGCACTGCTCTGCAGTGGCTCAGGTCCTTCCTAGAGGATCGTACTCAGAAGGTGTTGCTGGGGGACTCCTGCTCTACCCCACAACCATTGTCTTGTGGGGTCCCGCAGGGCTCAATATTGTCCCCCATGTTATTTAACATCTACATGAAGCCGTTGGGAGAGATCATCCGGAGTTTCGGGGTACGGTGTTATCTGTACGCAGATGACGTCCAAATCTGTCACTCCTTTCCACCTACTACTAAGGAGGCTGTTCAAGTCCTGAACCGGTTCTTGGCTGCTGTAACAGACTGGATGAGGGTGAACAAAGTGAAACTAAATCCAAACAAGACAGAGGTACTCCTGGTCAGTCATAAGGAGGGCGAACAAATTGAAATTGAATCCAGATAAGACAGAGGCACTCCTGGTCAGTCGCAAGGCCGAACAGGGTATAGGGTTACAGCCTGTGTTAGACGGGGTTACACTCCCCCTGAAGACGCAGGTTCGCAGCTTGGGTGTGATCCTGGACTCATCACTGAGCCTGGAACCCCAGGTTTCGGCGGTGACCAGGGAAGCATTCGCACAGTTAAAACTCGTGCGCCAGCTACGCCCGTATCTTGGGAAGTCTGACTTGGCCACGGTAGTCCACGCTCTGGTTACATCCCGCTTAGACTACTGCAACGCTCTCTAGGTGGGGTTGCCCTTGAAGACTGTCCGGAAGCTTCAAATGGTCCAACGTTCGGCAGCCAGGTTGCTAACAGGAGCGGCACACAGGGAGCACACCACTCCTCTGTTGAGCCAGATTGTTTGTTCTGGTGTAATTTGTATAATATGCTTTTAATTGTCTTTTTGATATTGTTGTGACTTTAGCCTATAAAGCCCTAAACGGTTCTGGCCCCACTTACCTCTCCGAACGCATCTCCACCTATGAACCGACTAGGACATTAAGATCGTCTGGGGAGGCCCTGCTCTCGGTCCCGCCTGCGTCACAGGCGCGCTTGGCGGGGACGAGAGACAGGGCCTTCTCAGTGGTGGCCCCTCGGCTATGGAATGCCTTGCCGGCAGACATCAGACAGGCACCTTCGTTGCTGGCGTTTCGGAAAAAGGTTAAGACCTGGCTTTATGAACAGGCGTTTGGTTGAACAGTGCAATCAATCAAGGAAGACGGTAAATGGAACATAGGAATGGCACAAGGATTATGAGAACGGATCTGATTTCACTGAGGCGCTATGTTGTGTGTGTTAACTGTCCTGTTCTGTTTTGTTAACTGTTGTGGATTGATGTTGTTGATCCTGTTTGTCGCACTTGTTGCGTTTTAATTGCACTGACACTGTTAATAATTTGTATCATGTAAACCGCATAGAGTCGCCTGTCTGGGCTGAAATATGCGGTATAGAAATAAAGCAAATAAATAAATAAATAAATAATATCTTCGCGATCCCATCTTCCCCTACGAAGCAGCATGTACTCTAAGATCCTCTGGGGAGGCTCTCCTCTCATTCCCACCACTGTCTCAAGTGCGGTTGGTGGGGGTGAGAGAGAGAGCCTTCTTTGGGGTGGCCCCTCAGCTCTGGAACTCTCTTCCTAGGGAGATCAGACAGGGCCCCCACTCTCTCCATTTTCCACAAGGAATTAAAAACTTGGTTGTTCCGTTGTGCCTTTAACTAGGCGGTTCACTTGAGAATTATACCGACCTTATCTAAGCTCCGGCATTTTAGCTGGCCCCTTTCCTATGCTTATGACACTTTAATGGCCAAGGGCATAATTAAGGGCATGAACAGAAGATTATGATGAAAGTGGTTATCAATAATTTATTTGACCGATTTTGGCAACTATTGAATTCATTTTTAAACTATTTATTATTTGGAAAGCCCTCTGACTATTACACTTTCCCTCGGCTCTCCCACAGAATCATTGCACTTACTCTGAGCCTGAACCCAGTTTCAAATTGGCCAGCCAGGGTATTGTTTTTATGAAGATAACTGATTTTAATGTTTTTATTATTTGTTGTTATTGATTGTTTTTTACTGTGTCTGTTTTATTTGTAATCCTTGGGTTTGTCCCTCTGCAAGCCGCCCGAGTCCCTTCAGGGAGATGGAGGCAGGGTATAAAATAAAGTTATTATTATTATAAATATTATTGGATTGCAGCTCCAATCATCCCTAGCCAGCACAGTCAACAACAAGGCATGCTGAGATTTGCATTCCAAAACCAGCTGAAAATGCAGGGCTACAACTGACTCATGAGTGGGCACATTGTCTGGCTCAAAATAAGGTTATTTCCTCTGTATCTTTAGGCTCTGACAGCCAGCTGTTCACTCTCTGCGTGGAAAGCATTCACTCCACCACCAGCGAGGTAATATTCCTACACTATGATGCTTCATCTGTCTCTTTTCCCCATATAACAGTCATAAATTCTCACAGCACTACAGATTTTTCTGGTGCTAAAATCTCTACCGATTTATATGCCAAAATCCAAGTCTCTTATTCTTGTAAAATACCAACATTCTTTTCTTTCTGCTCCCCCTCCCCACATATTAGGATCCATTTTGAATAAGGGTGAGAGAAGGAACACATTTTCCATTTTGACTTTGAATTCCTTCTTCATCTAACTCCCTCCTACATATCCCACATATCCTGCTTATTATTAACAGAAGAAAGTTCAGAGAGTGGGGTGAGATGGGGAGATTTGATAGATGACAGCAAGCAGATTGCGTCTAAACATATAATATTTCAAGAGAAGATGGGGCCAGAAAATAGAAATTAGAAGACAGGATGTGGAAAGAAGGAGGTTGCACTTTCTTTGCACATTCTTTCAGTTTTTATCGTTTTTTTCAAGAATTATAGGTCTGCCCCCCCCTTCCCCAGTGCATTTCTGTGGGCATTGTTAATACGTTATTTATTAGTTATAGTCCAATGAACTTATGATGGCCTACATGGCTTTCCTGTTATTCACGTCTTCATGCTGAAAGAGGACCTGACCATGGAATTCACCAACCTTGTGGGTTTCATAGCTCATTAGAGACCCGAATCTGAACCTCCTCCAAGTTAGTGTCTTAACTTTCTAACAACTGCACTCAAGAGCTATAGCAGTGGTTCTCAACCTCTGGGTCCCCAGGTGTTTTGGCCTCCAACTCCCAGAAATCCCAGCCAGTTTACCAGATGTTAGGATTTTTGGGATTTGAAGGCCAAAACATCTGGGGACCCACAGGTTGAGAACCACTGGGCTATAGTAAAAGGCCTGTGGGTATTATTTCTGTATGATGGGGCATATAGCACTTCAACCTGTGCCAAGGTTTGCATGCTTAACTCAAGAGCAAGATCAATGCAAGGAGGAAGAAGAAAAGGGGTATAAATAAGGAGGGGAGGAAAAGAGGAAATAGGAGGAGAAAAACAGGGAGGAGGAGAAGGAGAGAGTCGGGGCAATTATGAGAAAGCACTTTCCCACACAACAGATAGTTAATTTATGAAATCTATCACAAGACATAATAGCCATCAACATGGACAGCTTTAAAGCAGCATTAGAAAAAAAATCATGGAAAGCAGGGCCATCACAAAAACTACATGCCTCAGAACACTGATTACTGAAATATTGTATTGTCGAAGGCTTTCACAGCTGGAATCATTGGGCTGTTGTGAGTTTTCCGGGCTATATGGCCATGATCCATAAGCATTCTCTCCTGATATTTCACCTGCATCTATGGCAAGCATCCTCAGAGATTGCGGGGTCCTCACAACCTCTGAGGATGCCTGCCATAGATTCAGGCGAAACATCAGGAGAGAATGCATCTGGAACATGGCCATACAACTTGGAAAATTCACAACAGCCTACTGGAATATTAGTCAAAGGTCTATTGCAGAAAGATGAAGAGACCTTCAATAGAACATACACTCATGTTCTACTGATAGTCTTCTTGGTGGGACATTTATTTGGCCATTGTATGAACAGAATACCTAATTAGGCAGACCTGTTGCATGGCTCTTTAATATTTAATAAAAACCAATTATCATTCAATCAACTACTGATCAAGTAATTCAACATTAATGCAAACTCTATAGATTCAATTGATCTACTCCAGTTGGAACTAGCAATTGGGTTTTAGATCTATACATTCATGTCATGCAAGCACCAAGATCCAAATTTCCTCCATAAGGTACTTTTACTGAAACTGTGAAAGAATTTAAAGCACACATTTGGGTGGTTAGAAATGTGAAGGTCTGCAATGATTGATAATCTGAACTTTTCTCTGATTTTATTGTTTTGTATTTGGCTGTTTCACCAAAAAAAAGAAGGGAAAAATCAACATGCTCAATTCAATACAAAATGATTTCAGAATGTATTAAGTCCAGATACTGCGAGATGATAAAGCTGCTGCAACATTTTGATAAGGTTCACTGCAAACATCTAACAAAGATTGGATTTAAAGTGTAACCACATGCTGAATGAGTGATCCCTAAAACTTCCCAAACTAAAAACAAATGTTTGATTTACATTTAGTAAGGCATACCCTCAGACAGTTAAAAAAAACTGGGATGCATAAGAACTCTCCAATTCTTATCCAGAGGTTGAAAAAGTGCGTTTTTGGTGTTCAAAAATGAAAAGTTGTTTTCCAAGCTCTGTTCTTGTCCCACTGTTCAGGCTCTCCCACACTCTCACTCTACAATTTGGGAACATATACCATATTTCATCAATTGTAAAATGCCATCAATTCTAATTTCAAGCTCTAAGAAAACAGATAGGAGATGTGCTGCTGGGTGAGGAGTGGGATCAAGAGAATGTGGGAAGTGGGAAACTTACTTTACCTTCCTTCTCTTATTGCACAGCCAACCTGCATAAAACTCATTATCCTGGTCAATCCCTGGCAAACCTCTCTAATACTCTACCCAATGCCTCTGCCACACATTTGTTATTTTTAGCCCTTGAGGGTTGATTTTAGGGGGGAAATTGTGTCTTAGAATCAATGAAATACAGTATATGCAGTGTTGCTAAATGCTCTGCAGCCCAGCTCACATAGAACCACCTTGGTCTATTGCAACGTTTCTCAACCTGGGAGTTGGGACTCCTAGGGGAGTAGACAGGGAGTGTCAGAGGGGTCATCAGAAAACACAGTCTTTTCAGAGAGGAAACAAATAAGGACATCTAATCACCTATCAACAAAAGTTTGCTCTAGGCAATGTCGGGCTATTATATGCTAATCAAGGTGGTCAGTTGAAACATTCACACCTAGCTCCAGCAGACAAGAGTCCTTTCTCTCACCCTGGTCATACCACAGATATATAAACCCTGTTTCCTAGTTCCAACAGACCTCACTACCTCTGAGGATTCTTGCCATAGATGCAGGCGAAACGTCAGGAGAGAATGCCTCTAGACCATGGCCATATAGCCCAAAAAAACCTACAACAACCTACAGTCTTCTGTTGGTCATGGGGATTCTGTTTTGGAAGTTTGGCCCAATTCTATCATTGGTGTGGTTCAGAATGCTCTTTGATTGTAGGTGAACTATTAATTTCAGCAACTACAACTCCCACATGTCAAGGTCTATTTTCCCCAAACTGCACCAGTGTTCATATTTGGGCATATTGAGTATTTCTGCCAAGTTGAGTCAAAATCCATCATTTGTGTGCTCTCTGGATGAAGGTGAACTACAACTTCAAAAGTCAGGGTCAATGTCCACCATACCCTTCCAGTATTTTCCGTTGGCCATGGGAGTTCTGTGTGCCAAGTTTGGTTCAATTTCTTCATTGGCTGGGTTCAGAATGCTCTCTGATTGTAGGTGAACTATAAATCCCAGCAAGTACAACTCCCGAATGACAAAATCATCCCCCACCCAAACCCCACCAGTAATACATTCAACATATCCAATATTTGCATTACAATTCATAACAGTAGCAAAATTACAGTTATGAAGTAGCAATGAAAATGATTTTATGGTTGGAGGTCACCACAACACGAAGAACTGTATTAAGAGGTCATGGCATTAGGAAGGTTGAGAAACACTGGTATTTGGAGATCCTTCTTAGCTATGAATATATCTCACCAATGAACACAAGACATTGTATACCAGGCATGGGCAAACTTCGGCCCTCCTGGTGTTTTGGACTTCAACTCCCACAATTCCTAACAGCCTACTGGCTCTTAGGAATTATGGGAGTTGAAGTCCAAAACACTTGAAAAGCTAAAGTTTGCCTATGCCTGATATATACGTACCATCTTCCTCCCTTATTGCCATAATAACCATGTTCTAGGCCAGCTCTCAAACCACAACACCAATAATAGTTCTTTATGTAAAATCTCCACCTTTGACTAAATATAATTACTGTACTTGTAAATGTACTATTGATTGCAATGAAACCTATGAGCAAATAAAAAGCATGTGCTTGGCCTACAGCTTCAGGATCTTGTATAAGCATGTTTATAAAGCACACACACATGTAGATAAGCATCATAAGTCTTGTAGCCCTCCGGCATTATGGAACTCTGTCCTGCTGTTTTTTTCCATTCATCTCTCTTTGCGGATTGCCTAAAAACAGCACTAGCTTGTGCACTGGAATTCAGTTTGATTATTATTTTTTACAGATTGGTTTCACAATGGAGCCTTGTTTTAAGTATGTAGAGGCAGGAGTCAAGGGCAAATTAATCAGTAGCCTTGGATAAAAATAGAATGAAAGTAGAACTTGATACAGAAGGGAGCCTGGCACAGTCCTGAAAACCCTATTAGACTGTGTGCAGCTAATAAAAACTGTGCAATTGAGTTCAAGCAAAGGATTATGTTACTTATTTCCACTACAATTCTCAGAATCCCCAGTGTTGACTGTGAAATTCTAGGAGTTGTACTGGAAAAAAATGCTTTTCAATGCTCTGAAGGAGAACCATCTTTCCTCCTGAAGTATCCCTATCACATTCGACATCAGACATAGCGCTTGTCTAATACCTGAAGTGTGGCATTAGATTTGGGTGGACACCTGCAATTTAACACAGGGCAGGCTTTAGAACAGCAGGTTAATCACCAGCTGCAGCTACAGTAAATCTTGCCAACCGAAAGATTGACAGTTCGAAGCCCGGTCAGGGTGAGCTGACCTTCAGCCCAGCTCCTGGCTCATCTAGCAGATCAAAAACAGCCATGTGAGTAGAAAACAGGAACCACATTAAAGTGGGGAGATATTTTAGGCACAGCATTTCAATCAGAAAAAGGAGGAAAGTTTACGAACAAAGAAAGCTCTTTGGTAAGGAGATGGCGCGACAGCACCCCCTGTGGCCAGAACCAAGCACAACCTCCAAAGATGCCAAAAGATGGGGAAAGCCTATATATACACTCATCTGTTGTCTGTCTTGTCATTGTATAATCGGTATTGACCGTTTGCCATATATGTGTTCTGTGATCCCTCCTGAGTCTCCTTCGGGGTAGGAACTGCGGACTATAAATACTGTAAATAGATAAAAATAATAAATAAGCACACCTAATTCTTTTTATTTGATTTATTTAAAATATTTCTATACAGTTTATCCATTAATCCAAGGCATACTCAGAGATTCCCTCCTAGTCACAAAATCATGGAATTACAGAAATAAAGGAACTTCAAGGGCCATCTAGTGCCATCTCCTGCCATGAGGAATTCACAATGAAAGCACTCCCAAAAGAAAGCCATCCAATTTCTGTTTTAAGACCTTCAAACAAGGGGAGCCCACCACCTTCTGAGTCAGTCTGTTCCAATATCAAATAGCTCTTATTAAATAAACCCTTCCTAATGTGTGAGTGGAATCTCATTTCTTATCATTTGGGTTCTTCTCTCAGCAGAAATCAAGCTTGCTCCATGTTCTACACGACATTGCTTTGGGTATTTAAATATGGTCCTGTATCACTTTTCAATTGTCTCCAAGTTAAACAGTGCCAGTTCCCCAAGTCTTCTTCCCAAGGCTTGGTTTCCAGAGTTTTTACTATTTTGGTTGCCCTCCTCTGAACATTTGTCAACAATCTTGTCAACATCCTTCTTGAACTGTGGTATCCAAAACAGGATGAGGTATTCCATGTGAAATCTGATTCAAAACAAAATAAAATGGTATTTTAACTTTCCTTGCCCTGAATATTGTACTCTTCGTGATTGGCTTTTTTGACTGCTATATCACACTATTGACTCATGTTTAACTCATCATCTACTAAGCTCTACTAGTCAAGCTCTACTAGTCAAGTCAACTTGGAACATAACCCATTCTGAAAGCCAGGTTAGAAGAGGGCTTAAGATAAGGCAAAAATGTATTTCCCTTAGCCAATAGCCTCTTATAAGTGGGGCTGCAAGTCTTTTCCAGAAGCTCTGGTAGCCTTTCAGAAAATTCTACAGAAGTGGATCTACTCTGATAGCATTGCTATCAGAGGAAATAATCTAAATCTCATGCACTGGCACTCTTTTCATCCACTAATATAACCTTGGATCAGGCCCACAGACTATAGCTAGTATAGAAATTTGTCCATCCACACATTTTAGTGGGAGCAAACACCTAAAAAAAGAAAAGAAAAAATCCTAGACCTGGCACGACTTTCAAATCAATAAATCACCTGTTACAAGATTTCCAGATCTTGGGAAATTACTTGTTCGGATTATAACTGAAGGATTGCTTTTCAGAATAAAAATTCAGAATCCCACAGCCAGAAAGGGATTCTAGGAAATTCTTCAGTTCTGGTTTCAGCTTGTTCTGTAAGTCTTTCGGACATTGACCTGGCCATCTGTAGCCAGTTTGGTCAGCTTTTTTTTTTTGGCCTTTTAGGGTATCCAATCCCTTATTTGTGTATTTGTATACAAACTCTTATATTCACTGATATCTGGTGGCTTTGACATCATGCCAAAATATATCTGTCAGCCTGCCAAATATTGCTCCAAATAGTGACCAAAAGTGACACAAAGTGTCAAGGAACTATCCAAGGTGCTGAACCTAAAAAGGGATATAAATCAATGTTAAAGGATAACAAAGCAGATTGGGGTTTTTTTATTACATTTAAAATGAGCTTTCCCTACTCCAGCAAACTAAGCCCCTTACTGCTCATTTAATTCAAGCTTTCTTCTCATACTTCAATCCTAGTTTAAGTCAAACTCTTTTCTAACTGAACTTTACTCAAACCTACACAAATTCCAAACTCGAACTGCAACTCCCATTTGTCATTCACTCGCTTTATGCAAATTTCAAACATTCAATGAATTAGGAGTTAGGATTTATACCATCATGTTATCTTCTTCCCTTCCCTTGATAATATACAATCCCTTCCTTTCTGACAGACAATCAATGCATCAAACATTGTCCAATACTGTAGAGTCTCAGTTAACTGGTACCCATGAATATAGGTAGATGCTAGATAAATTTATTTTCTGGTTGACTGAGAGTTACTCTTAAAAATAGTAACACTCAGTCAACCAGTAACTCTCAGTCAACTATAAAACACCATAAACTCTATATTGACAAACAGACAAAGTTAACTTAATGTAACACAGATTTACTGTATTTTAAAAACAGCTTTGTTAATGCAGTATGCATTATTTCTTTGCGTTTTTGCCAGTTGCTTGAGAGTTCTGTTTGCTTGGGTTCCAGTTAACTGAGAGTCTACTGTAAAACATCATTGCATCAATGCTGTCAATTTCCATCCTGCAGCTGGAATGCCAGTGGTACCATCTTGACCTTCACTTCAAGCTTCTGGTGAGAGTTGGGTCCATGGGTATATATATCACAAAAAAAAAACAGAACTCTAATTGCTTTGATGAGTTGATGAGTATCTTGAAGATCCCTGATTTCATTCTTTATGGCTGTTCGTGTTTCAATCAGACGTAGACCTCAACAGAACTTCAAACAGAGGCCACTTTCCAAGGGAACCATTCAAAACAAACATGGTAGGTCTATCTCAGGCAATACAATGATTTAGGCAAATAGTGTCATGTGGTTAAAATGCTAGTGCCGCTGTGATAGTTGCTGGATTTCATTGTAAAAATTCCAGCTGTACTAAAACACATGAACAACAATAACTGTCCTTTTCCATATATAAATTCTGGCAACTGTTCTTGAGGTCAAAGAATTGGTCAGAGCCGTTTCCTCCCCATCCTTCTCCCACCTCCAGTGGGTTGGCAGGTCTAGCTACTAGTCCGGAAGAGAGACACAGACACATAGAATAGAGTCAGGCATGAAAAGAAGGAGAGAAAATTAACTTAGTGTAAACAACTTAATCACTCCTTTGGCAATTCAGCCCGTGACCCAAGCTCAACCCCGTAAGAGAGAAAGGATCGAATGTACTGAATGCTCCCTGCTGACGGGAATGAAAACATGCAGTGGAGGAGTCATTAAAACCTGAATAAACTGACCCAGAGTTCAACAAGCAAAGCTGAGGGACAGAAGATAAGGAGCTGGAACAACCCAGAGCAAACAAGGACGTCACAGCACAAACAGCAAGACACTTCAGGAAGAAGGATGTTCCTGAGGTGACCAAAGGGCAAAGCTCTACAAATGTTTCCAGGCTAGTTTCCCTTGTACATATGTTCCCTTGTTCAAATACAATATATATAGGGAACACACAAGGCTCCCAAAAACCTACATGTTTCATAGAGTTCAGCTATTGTTGTTATGTGTTTCAAGATATGTCCATCTCATGGCGACCCTAAGGAGAGCCTATCACAGGATTTTATTGGTTGCTTTTGTCCTCCATAGCTGAGAGTCTCTGACTTGCCCAAGGTCACCCAGTGGGTTTCCATGGCTGAGTGTTTCCAGAGAAGCCATCCAACACTGAAACACTATATTGAGATTTCAGCTGTACTTAGGCATTATTGTAAGAGGGAGCAATAAAAAAGATGAGCAGAGATGGTCACATATTGCATGTGCTACTTGGGAGATTTCCTTGTGATCTGACTAACTTAGTTTTGCTACTTTTCTTAAACATTCTCCCTTTATCAAGGCCTCCCCTGAAGATTTCAACACAGGTGTAGGCTCATAAGGGAGAACATTGACCTTCAGATAATATGTAAGTACTGACCTCATATGAAAAATGTGGTCCTTCAGATAGTATGTACAGTGTCAACAGGTTATCCGTTCACCAGGTAGATAACCTGGCCACCTTTTACATGTTATCAAAAAGAAGGAATTTCAGCAGGTGCTGCTTGCATTCCCTCCTGTACAAAATTATTAAAAGTACAGGAGCTCTTATTACTCCTGGCAACCATCCATAACATTCATTTCTCTGTCTATGTGCAAAGGAGCAGGTGTGTATATGTGTGTGCCTTCAAGTTGCCTGCCATCCCCCAAAAAATTTACAAGGTTTTCTTAGAAATTGGATACTCAGAGATGGATTTGCCTCCACCAAAAAGTGCTTTAGCACCTGGAATTTCTTGGTGGCCCTTTGTGTAAGTACTAACCAAGGCTGATTCTGTTTAGCCAATACTGTTGTGAATATTGAAGTCACTTCCTTCCTATGGTGATCCTATCATAGTGTTTTCTTGGCGAAATGTATTCAGAAGAGATTTGTCATTGCCTTCTTCTGAGGCTGAGACAGTGTGACTGCCCAAGGGATTTCATGGCCAAGCAGGGATTCAAACTCTGGTCACAGTCCCAAGACTACACCACACTAGTTCCTAAACAGCAAATACACAGTCATTAAAACTCTCATACAATTGCAATCAAGTTGCTAGATTTAAAAGATAACAAGTGACCTAATATTTGTATTAATATCTGAACTATGTAAAGAGTTGATATAGAAAAATGCATATCCCAGAAATGTAGGCTATAGTCATATTTATACTTATTTGAAAGTAGGTGTTATTGAGCACTGTGGCACTTAAGTCTGAGTAAAATGCATGAAATTGCATTGTTTCCTCAAAATAAAAACTTCCAGTATTCTCTTTCCCTCAGCATATTGTTGTCAATAAGGCACATTATTAGGCAGAGCAACTTAAGTAATATTTCACTACTCAAATAGCACCACCTTTTGGTTCTCTGTGCAATATCATGGATTTAATTTTGAGAGCACACCGATTAGTATTTATTAATTAATTTAAGACATTTCACTATCCCTGCCTAGAGGTCCTGAGGGGGTGCACAAATGAAAGCAATTAAAACAGTACAAATATTTTTTAAATGAAAATGCATTCAATGGGGTCTTAAGACATTTAGAAACTGTTTAAAACTACCCTTAAATGCCATTTTGGGGGTATCCTTTCCATGTAATCATCAACTGCACTTCTGAAACTGGCAGAGAGAATGTGACCTACCCAAGATCACACAATAGTTTCAAATTCTGGCCTCCTGGGAGTTGAAATTCAACATGCAAACCATTGTGTCTTCCTTGCTGGCTCTCTGCAATCCAGCAACCTTTGGAGGGCCACAATTGCCCATCTCTGAAATAAAGCATGTGCAAGAAAAAAATTCAACCATTTAATGGTGGCCCCTCAGCTATGGAATGCCCTCCCCCTAAAGAGATTAGATTGGCTCCCTCACTCTTAACATTTCAGAGACAAGTTAAGACATGGTTATATGAGCAAGTGTTTACAAATGCAGAGTAACTGACATAGGAAATGGAATCATTCGACAATGGAACTTAGACCACATTATTTAACTAGGAGACGCTGATGATAATGATGTTGGTTTATATTGTTTTTATTGTTTCTATTGTGATTTTATACTATTTTAATGTTTAATTTGTATTTTGTTGTTATGTGTACTGACTTGTTGAAAACCGCCTTGAGTCGCCAATAAGGCTGAGAAACTAATTTACTATACAAGTATAGTAAAAACAATAAATTAATAAATTATTATTAATAATAATAAGCAGAAGCATATAATAATAATAATAATAATAATAATAATAATAATAATAATAAGCAGAAGCATCCTCAGACTACAAGAAGAGACATAATACAATTGCTGAGATGATTAATTGGAACTTGTACACAAATACCATCTGCCTGCGACAAAGAACTGGTGGGATCACAAGCCTGAAAAAGTTACAGAAAATGAACATGTCAAACTCCTCTGGGACTTCCGAATTCAGACTGACAGAGTTTTGGAGCACAATACTCCTGACCTCACAATCGTGTTAAAAAACCAACTATGGATCATCAAGGGTGCAATCCCAGGTGACAGCAGAATTGAAGAGAAGCAACTGGAAAAGCGGACACGATATGAAGATCTAGAGATTGAACTGCAAAGACGTTGGCACATGCCAGTAAAGATGGTCCCAGTGGTGATCGGCAGACTGGGTGCAGTGCCTAAAGACCTTGGCCTGAACTTAAACACAATCGGCACTGACAAAATTACCATCTGTCAGCTGCAGAAGGCCACCTTACTGGGATCTGCACACATTATTCGCCAATACATTACACAGTCCTAGACACTTGGGGAGTTTCTGACATGTGATCCAATACAACAGCCAGCAGAGTGATCTTGTCTGCTGTGGACTCATCTTGTTGTGTTTCAAATAATAATAAGCAGAGGCATAACACCGTTGCTCAGATGATCCATTGGAAGTTGTGCCACAAATACTAACTGCCTGCGACAAAGAAAATTAGCATGTCAGCTGCAAAAGGCCGCCCTACTCAGATCTGCACGCATTATTTGCCAATACAGTTCTAGACACTTGTGAAGTGAACCAACACAAAAGCTAGCACAGTGATCTTGCTTGCTGTGTACTAATTCTGTTATGTATATAATGTTCTCCAGCAAAGGATCACCGCCTTGTCGGGGCGCTGGAGCTTCACCAGATGGTCAACACCGAAATCAGATTGACTACATCCTTTGCAGCCAAAGGTGGCGGACATCCATCCAGTCAGTGAAAACAAGACCTGGGGCTGACTGTAGCTCAGATCACGAACTTCTTATTGTCCAATTTAGAATAAAACTAAAGAGATCAGGGAAAATACACAGACCAGTTAGATATGATCTCACTAACATTCCTAGCGAATATACAGTGGAAGTGAAGAACAGATTTGAAGGACTAGATTTAGTAAACAGAGTCCCAGAAGAACTATGGACAGAAGTCCGCGACATTGTTCAGGAGGCGGCAACAAAGTACGTCCCAAAGAAAAAGAAAACCAAGAAGGAAAAATGGTTGTCTGCTGAGACACTGGAAGTAGCCCAAGAAAGGAGGAAAGCAAAAGGAAACAGTGATAAGGGGAGATATGCCCAGTTAAATGCGCAATTCCAGAGGTTAGCCAGAAGAGATAAGGAAATATTTTTAAATAAGCAATGCATGGAAGTGGAAGAAGACAACAGAATAGGAAGGACAAGAGACCTCTTCCAGAAAATTAGAAACATTGGAGGTAAATTTCAGGCAAAAATTGGTATGATAAGAAACAAAGATGGCAGGGACCAACAGAAGCTGAAGAGATCAAGAGAAGGTGGCGAGACTATACAGAAGATCTTTATAGGAAGGATAATAATATTGAGGATAGTTTTGACCGTGTGGTGAATGAATTAGAACCAGACATCCTGAGGAGTGAAGTTGAATGGGCCTTAAGAAGCATTGCTAACAACAAGGCAGCAGGAGACGACGGGATCCCAGCTGAACTGTTCAAAATCTTAAAAGATGATGCTGTCAAGGTGATGCATGCCATTTGCCAGCAAATATGGAAAACACAAGAATGGCCATCAGACTGGAAAAAATCAACTTATATCCCCATACCAAAAAAGGGAAATGCGAAAGACTGCTCAAACTTCTCGTACAGTGGCCCTTATTTCTCATGCCAGTAAGGTAATGCTCAAGATCCTGCAAGGAAGACTCCAGCAATACATGGAGCGAGAGTTGCCAGATGTTCAAGCTGGGTTTAGAAAAGGCAGAGGAACGAGAGACCAGATTGCCAATATCCGCTGGATAATGGAGAAAGGCAGGGAGGTTCAGAAAAACATCTACTTCTGCTTCATTGACTATTCTAAAGCCTTTGACTGTGTGGATCATAATAAATTGTGGCAAGTTCTTGGTGGGATGGGCATCCCAAGCCACCTTGTCTCTCTCCTGAGGAATCTGTACAAGGACCAAGTAGCAACAGTCAGAACTGACCACGGAACAACAGACTGGTTCAAGATTGGGAAAGGCCTACGGCAAGGCTGCATCCTCTCACCCAACCTTTTTAACTTGTATGCAGAACACATCATGCGATGTGCGGGGCTTGATGAATGCAAGGCTGGGGTGAAAATTGCTGGAAGAAACATTAACAACCTCAGATATGCAGATGACACCCCCTCTGATGGCCGAAAGCGAGGAGGAGCTGAGGAGCCTTCTAATCAAGGTGAAAGAAGAAAGCGCAAAAGCCGGGTTGCAGCTAAACGTCAAAAAAACCAAGATTATGGCAACAAGAATGATTGACAACTGGAAAATAGAGGGAGAAACTGTGGAGGCAGTGACAGACTTTGTATTTCTAGGTGCAAAGATTACTGCAGATGCAGACTGTGGCCAGGAAATCAGAAGACGCTTACTTCTTGGGAGGAGAGCAATGTCCAATCTCGATAAAATAGTGAAGAGTAGAGACATCACACTGGCAACAAAGATCCGCATAGTCAAAGCCATGGTATTCCCTGTAGTAACCTACGGATGTGAGAGCTGGACCTTAGGGAAGGCTGAGCGAAGGAAGATCGATGCTTTTGAGCTGTGGTGTTGGAGGAAAGTTCTGAGAGTGCCTTGGACTGCGAGAAGATCCAACCAGTCCATCCTCCAGGAAATAAAGCACGACTGCTCACTGGAGGGAAAGATACTAGAGACAAAGTTGAAGTACTTTGGCCACATCATGAGGAGACAGGAAAGCCTAGAGAAGACAATGATGCTGAGGAAAGTGGAAGGCAAAAGGAAGAGGGGCCGACCAAGGGCAAGATGGATGGATGGCATCCTTGAAGTGACTGGACTGACCTTGAAGGAGCTGGGGGTGGTAACGGCCGACAGGGAGCTCTGGCGTGGGCTGGTCCATGAGGTCACGAAGAGTCGGAGACGACTGAACGAATGAACAACAACAATATAATGTTATGTGGTGGCATTCATGGAAATCCCTGCCAGCTATGAAGAGCTCAAATGTAGCAGCTGAGACCTCAGCTGCTCTCAGTGTTGAATATTACAGTAACGGCTCCTCTATATACTTCATGTCTAATCTCCTCTGAATTCCAGTGACAGTTCGTGACTTCTGCTTGCTTAGTTTCTGAACCCCAGAAGATAACGGTGTGTTTGGTTAGCCAAAAAAGTACAAAAGGATGTAGTCCTTTAATTGAACTAATTTAATTAAGACATTGCAAGGGACAAAGCAGCAAGAGTGCATAGCCCCCAAATTAATAGAAGCCACACTATCTCTCCCCCATTGATATTCCAGCTATTTCTTCAATGCAGCAAACAAAATGTGATGCCAAAGCTGGATTCTTTTGACTCTTCAGATGCTTGGACTTCATCCAAATCACACATGACCACCAATGAGAGGTTGTAGAAATTGAAATCAAAATAAGGTGAAGGGCAGGCATCCACCTCTCCGTATCACTAATGACTGATAAATATAATAGAAATGAAAAGAATTACAAAGCTATAATAACAAGAGAGTAAAGAGAATGAGGGAAATGAGGGAAAGATGAATGATTCTTTCCAATCCAGGAAGCGGAGAAGTAGGTCTAGAACTGACACATTTCCTCTTCGTGATGCTTTGTTATTAGCGGCATTCTGATAAAGGGCAGCCAATTTGTGCATAACTATCCTTTAACAGCCATTTGCCCTCCAACTGTTAAATTGCAGAGCATATTTCATTTCCATTCCACTGGAGATTATCACTTATTAATTCCTGCAAACCAAATGGCTGTGATTTAAAGAGGAAACACGACACGTTTCTTAGGTCAGAAGGATAGCCAATTAGCACTCTACGCCTGCAGAAACTGAGCTCCTCCATCACTATTCCAGGGGAAATTTTGAAGTCCAAGTAATCTAAAACTGAGGGTTTTTTTTTTAAACTAAACTAAAGATGGATAAACAGGGGCAATAAATGGGGAAACTTACACATATGTAATTCTTCAAGGAATATATAAAGGATCCAAACAAAGGTGTTGATTTAACCCTTTTCTCTTCTGCAGTCTGTCCAGAAAAAATCACTCTCTGAGTTGGGTTGTTGTAGGTGTTTTGGGCTGTATGGCCATGTTATAGAAGCATTCTCTCCTTCTAGAACATGGCATACAGCCCAAAAAACCTACAACAACCCAGTGATTCTGGCCATGAAAGCCTTCAACAATACTCTCTGCATTATTTGTGTGCATAACCCTATTGAAATAGGTGAAACTTTTTGTTGCTTAACGTTTTTATGGAGGAAAAGATTTGCAATTGTGTTTAATACATGGTCTGGCCCAATACCACTTGCAGACTGCCTGGAAAAAGACTAAAAAAAATCCTCAAGCTGCTGAAAGGAAAAATCAACACTGGAAATGGATCTCAAAGTAGAATGAAAGAATAAGAAGATCACAACATTGAGAAAATTCATCTTACCACTAAATGTCACTGTTGTTCAACTTTTGCAGGTCATCCTCCTACATTGCTCAAGCTGCAAGAATTATTGCAATCCCTGAGATGTTAATAAAGCAGACTGTAGTCCACAAAATAAAATTGATTGACCTTGAATGAACATAAAGAATCTTTGTGTTTTTTGCTACCCTAAGCAATACGTCCTAAATGCACTTTATGAGAGACTTAGAATTGTCTGCACGCCCGCCTATCCCAAAATATCCCTCCTATTTCCTATTTTTTAATTCTTACATCTGGCCCTGCCACAGGTTTCTAAAATGCGTCGTGTTATTATTGTATTGTTTTTTGCTTTTATGATTTATTTATTGTTGTTTTGTTGTTCTTATGTTTTATGATGTATTTGGGCTCGGCCTCTTGTAAGCTATACCGAGTCCTGTGGGAGATGGTAGCGGGGTGTAGAGAAGTGTTCATTATACTGTGTTTCAAACTGTGTTTAGGCTTTACATTGTGGCCAGGGCCTAGCTGAGAGAGAGATAGGTTGCCATGGTGACAGGCCAGAGGAGGTGGGCGGAGCTTAGGTAAAAAAGGTTTGAAAGCGACAGTTTATTTTCAGTCAGGCGGATGAGACCCTGAGGAGAGTAGCAGAGTCAAGGAGGCTCTGTGGAGTAGTGTAAATTCAGTTAGTTCTTAGGTTTTGTGAATATTATTCCAGCTAGGAAGCTGAAGGTGGAAACTCGTTAGATTGCTTGAGTAGAAAAGAATCTAACAAGAAAGGGTTTCAGGGATCCCAGTGGTGAAAATCTGGAGATCGTTGGTTTGATCCGGTGAAGGACAAACAGTTGTAAATATTCACAATAGGGAACACTGAAATAATAAAGTACCTCACTGTAGAAAGAGTTAAAGGATTGTAACATCGGAAGACTTAATGTAACTCAACCAAGCCATTTTGTATCCATCAAGCTTGTGCCAAGTTCAACAGTTTAATTTTGCAACAATTTACGCTCTGATAACAATAAACCTGTTCTTTTTGTGTTTTAAACTTGCCTCCTTCACTGATTTCCACGTTTGAAGCATTCCACACTACCCAAGGTGCCTCACAACACAGATAAGGATAACCAGAGATCATTTTTACCAATATCACTTATATTATGGTGGCAATTTAAGCTAGAAGTCTCAAATCTTTATTACATCTGTGTGGTGATCCCATTTATTTGGGATTTTACACCATTATTTCATTTTGGAGACTTCCTCACATATTTTGGTGGCAGCAAGTGAACAGTTTTAAATTTTTAGTAACAAGCGGTGGGAGTCACGGCTTCGCAAATTTGGTGGCAGACGACGGGATACGTGTAACAACTGATCGAGTGCCTTAAGTTTAATTTTGAAATAAGTTGTGAGGTAAAAGTTGCTGAAAGATGGCTACCAGGCGACAGAGAAAGCTGGCTGAGGAAAGAGAGGGAGACCAGGAGGAAAGTTCGAGCTCGGAGACAGAGACCGAACCGATGCCTTTCTCAGAAATGGCCTATAAGTATAAACTGGAGATGAAACGATTGGAGTTTGAAGAAAAACAGAGAGAGAGAGAACTGGAGAAAGAGGCAAAACAGAGAGAGTTTGAAGAAAGACAGAGAGTGAGAGAATTGGAACAGGAGTTAGAATTGAAGAGAATGGA